>CM067343.1:43450108-43627608 GCA_034190875.2 Urechis unicinctus
CTAAAAGGTTTGATATTAAAATGACATGCTCAGGAGATGACTGTCGCGAAGGTGACCCTTGTAACCATAATTCATCGTTGAAGAGTAAATATATCAGTTACATCTACTATGGACATCGACTTTGAGCATGCCAGATAGAAAAATCAAGCGTTCACCACTATTCATATACAAATAATCAAATGAATACCGTCTACGACTGCATACACCCAAAACATATAAGTTGGCTCCTTAATGGGGTGAAGTATGTATATATACATACATCTTTTTAACATGAATAAATCAGTGTGGGCGCCATAGGAAAGTCATTTACAGCATGTGATAGTAAGTAATGAGGTAAACCCCATAAATAATGCCGCCGTGCATAATAAGATCTATCCAGACCAATGGATATTTGTGGCCCTATCTGTATTATAGGTAGCTTTGTTAGGCACCATTTCATTGTGTTCTACAGAGATAACAGATCATCTTCAAGGCTACATACATCAATCGGCTGTGCTTATCGCTATTTTGAATAAACTTTGTTGCAAGTAATGGCTTAGTGAGGGGAACTAGCGAGATTGTTTTATTTGGTTCATGCTTTTATAATGGACCGAAAATTCAGACGCACTATTTTATGTTGTCATCTAAGATGCCTACGTTTAAAAGTATAATTATGCTTTGCATTCCTTATGATGGCATCTCCCATGCAACGTGCTGCATGGTCTGTTGTCAGTGTCCCAATCGGCTTATCAAACTTGCTCTGGTACAAGTCAAAGAACAATTCATTGTTCAGATTCTATCAAGATTACATGTGCTTTATCACAGAACATCATGACTGTGAACCATATGAACACTGCCCAGAGACTCCTTGCATGGCTGGACTCATAGCTTTTTGAATGTGTAATATGTCTTAGACCGATAGAGATAAATGACTATTTGAAAAACGAAAGTACCACGCCTGCTTTATCATTGTGCCCAATCAACTTATGCATTTCATCAAATGGGGTCAAGCACAGTTAATAAGAACTGTGTATCGTACTGACCAAGCTGTTACAGGGTCCTTAACGAAATTACGTTGCATTGCCATTTGATGAACAACCTTATTGTAGATGCTAGGTGTTGACTGACATCAGGTCAACAAACCCCTTCCTTCATCCATAAGGGCTATTTGAGCAAAGTAGTTATTTTTAACTGGCGAGTAGAGTTTCGAGTAGCTCATTTCCGCAGGATTAAAATAATTGCAATAATTAAATATTTGTATCACTGTTACGCCTATATAAAGCATAAACCAAACAGAAACACTAATTCCTTCGTCCCAGACAATGTATTAGTAAACTAGCCAACCGTTTGCTAACGGTCACAATATTTGCCTACCTGAAACAACTAAGCAACCAACCCCCAACCGACAGCAACCAAAAAAACTTTTGCGTAGCCATATATCTGAACATCCAACCAAGCATATTGCGTAAGCTCAACACGTCCCTTGGAAAACCTACCTTGCATCCCCCAACACCCAAACCTTAAGCATTCAACAACACCCCAATCGCTTGCACCCTCACATATATATTATATCAGGCACATAAGTTCTTCGTAGCTGGATAATTCGTAGGCACTAAAATAGCCCATAACCAGAGCCGTAACGCTACCAAATCTACGCAGCCGAATTCTATATTTAGCTACACGTAGTCGACTTTCCGCAACCGTCGTTTTATCCCAAAGCAGCTACAGCTCCCACAAGCAGCCACAGCCTTCATAAGTGGAATAAACTAGAGATAAGCTCATAGATTGCATCAGATGATAGTCAATAAGTCTGGTCGAAGCTTAGTAAGGAGTGGAAATACTGATTAGCTCAGAAGACGCGCACGGCACATCGTGTAAAGCGGCTTTAAAGGTAAATCAGTGAGAGGCAAAAAAAGGAGGCAAAGCGAGCTGAAGAATCAAGTAATATGCCCATTAAACGAGTTGCGCGCGCTAGAGGGAGAGAAGTTAAATACTGTTTAAAGTGACTAAATATCTGAGTAATATATATATATATATATATATATATATATATATATATATATATATATATATATATATATATATATATATATATATCTATATATATATATATATATATATATATATATAGTTGTCGTCTTCACTTGATAGCGAATGTGTTGCGTCAACGCATGCGAGAGATTCAAACTGAATACTCGCTGTCCCCACTCTGCAGCCGCAAATATATATATATATATATATATATTTATTCATGGATATTCATATATATATATTATAGATATATAGATATATATATAGTAAAATAGGTCACATATATATCACGATCACCAAGTTTTAATCCTTGTATCCATGACTAACTTAACAAAAATGAGACCAACAATGAAAACATTCAAGGCATACGCGTTCCATATATGCGACTGAAACCCCTCTTTAATCGATGCCCGAGTATATCTGCTCGCACTTGCGACTGATAAAATCCAGCATTTAAAAAACCAAGCTACCTGGACCTTTCCAAAAAGCCGCGTAGCTATTGATTTCGATATATATAAAAATATATATACGATCACATGTATATATATATATATATATATATATATATATATATATATATATATATATATATATATATATATATATATATATATATATATATATATATATATATATATATATATATATATATATATATATATATATATAGATATATATATATATATATATATATAATCTATATCTCTATATATATATGTCTATGCTATATATATATATATATATATATATATATATATATATACATATATGTATATATATGTATCTATATATATATATATCGAGTTATACATATATATATATGTATATATTTACATATACGTGTATGTATATATGTTTGTATATATATATATATATATTTATATAAAAATACGTAAATAAGATAAAAACATAATATCTTGTATATAATCAAGCGAGCTTGATATATGAATATATATATATATTTATATATATATATATATATAAAAGGTATATATATGATATATATATACATATATATATATAAATATATATACATATACAAATACATATATATATGTATATATATATATACATGTATACCATATATATATGTATATATATATATATATACGTATATAAAGATATATATATAATATATATTTATATATGTATATATATGTATATATTTATATATCTAAGTGTGTGTATATATGTATGCAGATATAAATATATATATATATATATATATATATATATATAAATACATATAAATATATAAAAACATCATATCATGTATATAATCAAGCGAGCTTGACGTATATATATATCTACATATATATATGTATATATATATGCATATATATATATATATATATATACATATATATATACGTATATATTTACATATACGTGTATGTATATATGTTTGTATATCTATATATATATTTATATATAAAATACGTAAATAAATAAAAACATAATATCATGTATATAATCAAGCGAGCTTGATATATGAATATATATATATACATTTATATATATATATATATAAAAATGTATATATATGTATATATATATATATATATATATATAAATATATATACATATACAAATACATATATATATGTATATATATATGTACATATATACATATATATGTATATATATATACGTATATAAGATATATATATATAATATATATTTATATGTATATATATGTATATATTTATATATATCTAAGTGTGTGTATATATGTATGCATATATATATATATATATATATATATATATATATATATATATATATAAATACATAAATATATAAAAACATCATATCATGTATATAATCAAGCGAGCTTGATGTATATATATATCTACATATATATTTTTATATATATATATGCATATATATATATATATATATATATATATATCTACATATGTGTATAAAAATAAATAAATATATGTATATATATATATATATATATATATATATATATATATTATATATATATATACATATCATATCGTTTATGTAATCAAGCGAGCTTCATCTATATATATGTATCTATATATGTATTAATATATATTTATACATGTATATATATAAATATGTATATATACATATATATTTATGTTTATGTATATATATGTATATTTATATACATATATATATATGCATATAAATATATATATATATATATATGTATATATATATATATATGTATATATATATATATATGTATATATAAATATATTATATATATATATATATATATATATAAATATATATATGTGTGTATATGCATATCATATCATGCATGTAATCAAGCGATCTTGATATATATGAATATTAATATATATATATATATATATATATATATATATCTAGTATATATATATATTTATATATATATATATATTTATTTACCTATATGTATATAAATATATGTATATATATATATATATATACATATCATATCATGTATATATAAAACTAACTTGCTCCTTCTTGTAATTGTTAATTGTGAACGCACAGAATCATCAAATATCAAACAAGTCAGCACAGTTCTCTCGTCACTGCTTACTCCCATTCCAAAACGTTACGTAGGATCAACTTGTGGATGCCAAACATGTTTATAGCTTCTAAGCATCGATGGTAATTAATGTAAATATTTAATTATTCCTGTCCCTCGCATTTACTGTTTCGACATCGACCAACTATGACGTCATCACACGAGGACAGCCAGAAAGGCGAGGGAATTATTGCAGCTCCCGCGGGCAGGACAAGCCAGAGAGGAGAGATGATAATTGCAGCTCCCGCGGGCAGGACAAGCCAGAAAGGAGAGAGGATAATTGCAGCTCCCGCGGGGCAGGACAAGCACACCTCGGCCCACTGATCATGACAAAGACACTAAGATAAACACAATCTCTAAGAGGAGCTTGAGGGAGCTCTTCTGTCTATAATCGTCCAGCTATTTAAGCTGGACGATATTTACCAGGTAAGGCTCGCCTGTTATTCAGAAGAGGTGGAGGATTTAGCATATCTATGAATGCGAGCGAGCACTTATCCTAAAGCAACCCATTGAGAACAGTTGCAACAAACAAAGATAGCTGTTACTTTCTGAACCGGAGGCTCGTAACATACGTCATAGTCGTTAGAATCTCTAATCGTTTGTTTTCCAAATCATACGTTTAGATGCTTGTTGTAAAGATTATGAAACTGTTTTCACTCCATCAAATCAAATGCGTCTTCAATGATAGGGTGCAGTCGTGTAGTGAGATGTCTCATTCATGCATATATATTTGATCAGCGATCTAAGCCTAGTAACAAATTGATGAATATTGACCAACCCATTAAAAAAAAAATCCGAATGACGTCAGGTTAGGAGAACCATAACATTCTGGGTCGTGAGTTTGATATTTTACAGGGTCAGTCGAGTTCGAGCCTCTTGTTGGTGCGTCAATGGTGTTGTGATGGGCTTCCGCCCACTTCGTTGAAATATGAGTAATTAGTGCAATAGACGAGGCACAATAGGGTATATCATCGCAATAATCCTTGTCCACCACCGTCGTAATACAACCAAGAGTTTATAGCTACGCTAAGAGGGCTCACTTCTAGGGGCTCTGCGGTGATCGCTTGCCTAATTATAATATATTGCAATCGTATGGTGGCG
The DNA here is from genome assembly GCA_034190875.2 of Urechis unicinctus. Classification (NCBI taxonomy): domain Eukaryota; kingdom Metazoa; phylum Annelida; class Polychaeta; order Xenopneusta; family Urechidae; genus Urechis; species Urechis unicinctus. The sequence goes on from CM067343.1 coordinate 43,455,774, forward strand.
CTACCGTGACACAAACAAAAGCACATGGGAATGCTGGGCTGACGTAACTGCGATTGTTGAGAGCGGGGAAAATGTCTTTTCACAGAGCCTTGCAACTGCCAAAACACGTCGCACAATAGGTTTATGAATTGTTAAAAAAGCAAGTACGCTACTAAATAAATGTCAACATGATAGATTATGGAAAACAGTTCGCCTCTAACAGCGTCCGCGCAGTTTACGATCCTCGATCTTTCATGTCCGCAGTGTGGATGATAGTTTTAGATTGTCAATAAATGTCTGAAGCGAGGAAACTAGTCTGGGATCGACATAAACATTTTTGGCATGTCAGGGGGATGTGAAAGTCTCCAGCGAAGAGTTTATAGATACGCTGAGCGGCGTGACGATTGCAAAATTACTCGAAAGACTCCCCAGACATCAGGCAAGATACCATGAAATCAACAAAAGCACATTGGACTGTTGATCCAACGTCTCGGGGATCGGCGGCTTTTAAAGATAAGGAGTCAGCTGATTGGTCGAGGCGACTACGGCTCCAAAGTAAACCTAGCATTCCACGTAGTTTTAAGAGACGCTATGACAAGACGCTCTGACAATAACGCTTCGGCTAAGAGGTGGCGTCTCCACATATTTCCTCGGGCGAAAGCCTCGAGTGAGCTCTCTAAGCAAAGCTATGAACTCTTTGATAACACCCGACTTAAATCCGATTATTTCATTATGTCTTCTATTGGAATTATGTGCAGTACATTGTCTGGATCTTTCTCATGTGAAACAAGTGATCGGATGGTCTAGAGGTTGTCTGAAAAGCTGGGTACTAGACGACAGTATGTCGTCTGCTCCAGTAGTAACTCGCTCGGCTACCGATGGGAAGATGCTGTGGCTATTTTATGGACAACGTTTTGTACATGTTCATTTGTTTTCATGAATTCCTGTTTACGTACAGATGACTGATATTTGAAACCAAAGCTAGGTTCGGAAACGTGAATATTATGGCGTAGTGTCGTTACTTTTATTGAACAAAAGACCTCAATAAATGGACGCCTCGTTTTATCCGATGGTAAAACATGTGACGTCAACCACCCTGTCCCTCATCCATGTACTTGATTAGTCCACACGATCCCGTTCCTTGGAAATCGAACAACTCACCCTGTAATCGTATGCGCACTTAGGTATACGACTGTGGTTAACCATACCCGATCTGATGTAACAGCCTAAACTCAAACATTCCAACCTAAACCTAATGGTTTTGTTTACGTATCTAGCATCAATAGTATCATAAGCTCCTTTCGTTGTGACTGGTTTTGCTCACGCTGCATCAGGTTGCCTTCGTGGTCACATGAAAATGAACACACCATGTGCTGGAAGGAATCGGTGGAAGTTATTGGTTACTAAACTCAATATTGTTCAAATTCACCCGACCTATTGTACAGCGGGTGGCAGCAGCTACTTATCGGCTCGGGGCTTAAATTAATTCGGGCGTGTTCTTCATTCAATTCTGTTTTGGAATAATACTGGCAGCTCATGGTCGATTTTTCAGCGTGGCTGACGTTTCGATAAATAAATGTTTGTACTTATTGTCGTGCACAGGACCATGACGTAGGATGGGTATTTGGTTTGATGATGGTGATGTTACTTCTGATATTGGGGATTAAAATACACGGTTTTTATATATTCATTGCCTCTATTAAATGTTTGTTGAACAAACATTGCTACGTTTTTGGATACAGAATAGCATATATAAAGTGTGTCAGGGTGACTGTCTCATATAACCCGCATTGCACGAGCTAGTGGGGGGGACGAGGGGAGGGGGTAGCAAGGGAATGAGAAAGAGAGGGATGAGACAAAGAGGGCAGAGAGAGAGGGAGATAGAGAGAGAGAGTGAGAAAGAGTGAGAGAGAGAAAGGGAGATAGACTAATGCCAACAGATCTACAAGCACGTCTCTCACACACGTCCCGTACAAATGAATCTATCCAACTACAACCACGATGTAGGGCAAACCGCCAAATAGATCAGTTTGATGAAGAACTTGATAAAATTGAAAAGAGAACTTGTGGGATTCATTAAAACATGCTTAGATATAAAATTCCTTTTCTATTGGATGTCAAAAATGGTTGTAAAGAGATCGAACATCACTGACGGAAGGGCTTTATGAGTTTAACGGACCAATATACAGCTCAGCAAGATAGGACGTAAAATAAGTCTTGTACATCTCCCCATAACAGTCTCGGTAGATTAATATATTAAACCAAGTTAAATAAACCGGATGCTTTATCAGTTCCATTGCATATTGTAAGTTAATTGCAAATGATCAATTAATTCGTATCAAATGCAGTGTCACCCGTTTTGTAAATGATGAAGGCAATTTTGTGATTCCTTAGGTGAATGGAGGACAATTATAACAAGCAATGATTCTAGACCAAGAAGATCAAGTGTATATCTGATCATTGAAGTATAGTTTAAATAACACGATCTTTGTGCGTAAAGGTCTGCATTGGGTGATTTTGTCTTGGCAATGCGTCACCATTCCAGTCAGTTTTTTATTGCTTGGACTATACGGTCTGAGCAACTAGAATTTTCACAATGATTCAATGGTGGCCTCACTACTCCATATCATGAAAACTTGCTAATCGGAAAAACATCGAGTAACGTATGGTAAATGCAAGGGCGTTGACAATTACTTCAATACATATGACGAGCGGAGAGAAGGTGATGCATGCTGTCGAATTCGCCCTGCATATGCCGAGCGCTGCTATGAATTAGTGAAACGAAGTTTCTGAAAGTAACTACGCTTTTTCTCGACAAACGATTAGCTATTTGCATTTTGCTTTGACGATAGTTGTCAGTTGAGGCTTGTGAGCTCCTCTACTAGGCTTTTGAAGGAAATGAAAGCAATTAGGTCGGCTAAATTAGAAACTAGTGCGTGATATTTAAGTGGACAACCCCTTCAAACCCTATTTGACGGCGTCATGACCAATATCCCTTGAATAATGTAAATGGCAGGCAACATAAACCTAAAATGCATACATGTACAATCTTTAATCTACTCAAACCGGGAGGTACACTAACCAATGAATATTGAAGCTTAAACTCCACGTCCCCTGCTTGGAGGGCATACTTGTGAGTACGGCGTTTAAAGCTGTCATAAGGAAGAAACAAGGGATTGGCTTGGGTAACCTCATAAGGCTAAGACACGTCAATTTTTGACGTCGAAGAGCATGCTTGGACAACAGGAAGGGAGGAAGAGGAACACATCAGACATTAATGAAACAGGTGGGAGTCGGACTGAACAAAAGCAAAGATAGCTTCTTACAGCTGCCGACTTGTACAATGGTTTAGCCAAAAAAGGTTATTCATTAACCCTCGGCGGCGATTATTAAAAGTGCGAGCTTGTTAGACTGCCTTGAGATAAGGATCGTTAATTATTGTACCTAAAAACCACTTGCGCTCACAACACTAGCCAAAAGAGATGGGGGTACGGCCATCCGTGATAATCCGGGGTTCCGTGAGGGACTACACTCCTCCAAGGCATTGACCATGCTGCAGCTGAAGCCGAAGATAAATTTGAAGTTTCAGCTTTCTTTAGCAGCATATTACAGCATTCGGTCTTGGTTTTGAAGTTCGCGCAGTAAATTGCTGCTTGGATGATTATTATGACCAAAGCATCCCCAATTCTGTCTTATTGGCGGACCTGTGTCTGAGTTTAAGATTTAATTACGGGATAGTGCAAAATAGTCCTATGTTGATGCACTGCAAAAGCAGCACGGCATGGCTATCTGTGAATATATTACCTCATTGAAACCCCTTATCACTATATGGGCAGAAAAAAGGGATATTGACTAATACAGCGCTCAAGTATGGAATGTTATGGTAGCACCAATGGTTTTGACCATGGATATCATATGCCAGCGCCGGGCAGAGTTTTGCTTTTGCTAGTTCGAGCGCCGAGTGTGGCCTTCTAAGTGTAACTATTGCAATTGTACCACGTGACCACAACGGGAATTCCCTGAGATGACGTCACATCTCCCTAGGAGTCAGCCGTTCACAGCTTTCTCAGGAGTTAGTCGCTACCTCGTGAGCTCAGTGCAGTTGAGTTTTGGATTATATTAGGCATTTGATATTTGTTCGAGCACACGAGTGTGGATTATGTTATGTTGTGACTTGAGTTTACTTTTCTTCTTTTTTCTTATGTGTAATTCTTTAGTGTTTTTGACCGCTATTCTGCATGTACTTGGAAATTGCTCCACGGGCCGTGTGTCGATTTTTCGACAGCAGCTCATTCTAAGACATTAACTATTACTGCGCCACAGGCCGTGACATTTGACAGCAGTATTATTCTTTTTTGAAATCACTGTGCCGCAGGCCGTGGGTCATTGGACAGCAGTGCAAATATATATTTTTTTGAGTGTTAAGTGACTGTGCAGCTCGCCGAGTATTCTTCTCGAACAGTAGTCTTCATCTTAAAATGGCATCAGAGAAAACAAATCAAGGTGATGTGGTAGACACTATTCTCCAAAAGACTGATAAGACTTTATGGAAACCCACTAAACCCAAAAGGAGTCACAACAAAAAAGCAGCTTCATCCACTCTTTCTGAGACTGCACTTTCAGATGGTCATGGACAGATATCATGGACAGTTGTCCAACTCTAAACCTACGGGGTTCAGCCACCTCACCAAGGGGGGCAGTTTACGACAAGTATGCCAATAGAGCAGGATAGATTACACCAGCATGGGGCCCAGCTTCTGACATGTTCGACCAGTACAGCCTCTCTGCCTCCCACGCATTATGGTCCAATGAACTTTGGGCCGTATCCTCAAGGCCCATTGAGTCAGATGACACCAGACACTTGGCCTCATTATCAGTGGGGTCCTGGTACTTTCCCCAGCCACAATGGAGTTTTCCTTATTTGGGAGTTTGCGTAGTCGCGCGCGCCGCCCTGGTGAGCTTTGTGAAACTAACTTCTGTTGACTTCCGGTTTCTGCTTCGTGGGGCTCCTGCTGTCAGTGTTACCTATGTGGCACGGGATATCTTCCTCCAACAATACGTTTGTGGAAACAACTGGTGTAAGGTACTCATTCAGGATAATCAGGAAGAAAATGTGCTTTGTTGTGACACAAGTTATGTATAGTGTTAGCAGTGAACAGTGAATGACGTCTTATATATGTGTTATACCTTCCGACTGGTGTTATGTATACTACCGTTCGACCGGGGCGGGGCTAGTATAGTGTATATTATTTGTATGTGATTTGTTGTGAAAATGGTTGTTTAAATCTACATGGCCCAAGTTAATGCACTAAGCATGTATTATTAGTGAGTCATAAGATTGTCATGTAAACATGTATTAAAGTGTGTTTTGTCAGAAAAAAGTTTTATAGTCTGTGAATTGTCACCTTTCAGTGTTTTTCTGCTCATCTGTTGTTGGTTACAAAGTACTTTACATAGCCTTTAAAGTTATTAACTGTGATAAGAATAATTAACCAGTGATTACTTGGTATATGTTAAAGATTGTATGGTATTAATCTAATTTATATTGTGGGTTAATGTAATACACAAACTACAGCTGGGCATGTAAATAAACATTTACTTACATCAATATGGGAGCAATATGAAGACATGAAATAATGATAACAGCAGCATGAATTTGTACATTTAACTTTTAAGAATGAATTAACAAGGATGAAATGCTGTACACTGTATACCAAAACATTCATTTAGTCATCAGATTGTTTGAAGTTGACAAGGAATGCACATTCTTTGAAAATAATTTCATAAATGTTTAGCATTGCAAATTTCACTTCTGTTTCCAAAATCGTGAATTCCTTAATTGCCCTCATAGCAGGCTCAACATGGATACGAGCCACAGAATTTTTTTCAGAATACCCTAACCGTTCTGCAGTGAATCGGCCAGTTAGATTGTTTTTAAATTGGGAAATGACTACTGGAGGCAAATCTCGTGCAATAGTAATACATCTATCTACCATTACTTGGTCACCAGCATCAAGTGAACTACATCAATACATCCAGTTCTGATGGCTGATGCCCCCCCCCCCCCCCCCAACCCTGTCTAGACAAAGGCGTACAAAGGTTTCTCTTTAAAAGTCCATGCTCTTTGTCAACCAGGTTCCGATTTGAATATTGATGAGTGATGAACACTGCCAGTCTGTGACACATACTGCATGTCCTCTGCATTATCATCTAGGTAGTTTCATATGATGGAATACCATGTAATAGGAAAAATGGAAAGAGTTTTCATTGATAAGGTTCAAACTCAATTTATGGCTCTTTTCTTCCATCACCTTGTGAAGTTCCTCTACTCTTTTAGCATTTCTGGACTCTTTCATCATATCTTCAAATTGAGGGTGTGTGCCAATGAGGGTGTCGAATGTAGAAGCCAATCAACCAGCCCTCCGTGTTTTCATATAGTCATGGTCAGAATCCACTGTTACACAACAAATCCTTTAACAATGCCAATGCGATGTTTAATGTTCAGATCTTTGTTCACAAATTGTTTGCCATCATGATTTTAAAATATAAACATCGATATAAGCAAATGCCACTAAGAACAATGAAAAGAATTTCATTTCAACACACAGCCCTTTACACTAACATGTTCTAGAGAGTATTCATGCTCCACTTCAGCTACGGGTGGCGAACGATTTTGCAACTATCCTCACAAATATGGAAGGCTTCTTTGAAGTACAGGAAACATCTGGGCCGGATATTCTACCCAATATTGCGATCATCATTAATGCGGGTTCCCATCGGTAGTCCCTCCAGAAAAATCAAAGTCGCTCTGCGAACAATATCCCAAACCGGGTAACTGCGATAACTTAACAGTGCCCAAAACTAATGACGAAGTCAACCGGTCACTGCAAAAACCCTCCCAACAGAGAGATAAGGTTCTGCAACTACTCAGAAACTCATGCTTTCAGCTTCTGTGCATATTATACGAACCATGGAAAAATTCGTAAGAAGAGAACAAATGGACCCCAAAACATGCCTCCACCTGGCTGGAGACAGTTTACAGCTAATGGCCTCTGCCCTCACAACTCTTTCCAACGGACGCAAGGAGTTGCTTTGCCCAGCGCTGAGTGAGCAGTACAAACGCCTGTATGGCAGTAATAACCCCGTCACGTCATTCCTCTTCGTCGACGATCTGGCCAAACAGATCAAAGACATCGAAGAGACGGAAAAGATTAGAAGAGATGTCAACAAATCTCGCCACGCGTTTAACCTCTCACAAGCAGAAACCGATGAGGTTCCCTGCTGCTCCCCATTTCGCATACAACCACTTCACTCCTTAAAACCGCTTTCCTCGCAGTCAGACCCCTACAATAAGCCTGGTCAACGAGCCAAGAGGCCTTTTTTGGCCAACAAGCCCAACCTTCGGACACACGGAGGGGGGCAGCACACAGGGCTATGCTCACAAATGAGCGATTCGGTAGGCACTCATTCTTTACTTCAATCAGTGATTAATACACCAGACAACTTCCGCGGTGGCCAATTATCCAACTTTTTAATTTTCTTCGATTTTCACATTTTGTCAATGGTAAGGGGCCTCGTTATTGATCTCATCGCACCTGTAAAGCAAATTACAGCATCAAAACCTCAGCGTTTCTCTACTTGAAACAACTACAGAGTCATTGGAAATTCAAAAAATTACCAACAAAAAAGTTGTTTGCCAGGTCCAGCCTTGTGAAGGTCAATTGGTATCCAACATTTTTCTTACAAAGAAAAAAGATAACTCGTTCTGAGTTATTTTTAACCTTAAAGAGCATAATCACGCTGTCACTACACACATTTCAAGATGGACACTATCAAAACAGCAATGGGCCTTGTCACAGAAAAACGATGGTTCTGTTCAATTGATCTCAAAGATGCTTATATATCACTCAGTATCAAGCCGGCCTATAGAAAATTATTATGGTTTTATTTGAGCATTAACCTTTACGAGTTTCAAGGGCTACCACAGGGTTTATCGAAACGAACCACAAAAATTCATTCGTTTGATGAAAGTCTTGCTCGCCACATGGCGTCGCCGAGGAATAACAGTTATTGCTTATCTTGTTGACACCTTCATCATGGTCGACTCTGCAGACGAACGCGCAACCGCAGTTGCTACCGCTGTCAAAGTCTGTGATAATGCCGGATTCACAATACACCATGACAATCCAGTTTTAGCCCCAGTTCAAGAAATTAGTTTTCTTGGGTTCGTCATCTTGTCGGAAAACATGACTATTTGTCTAACTAAAGAAAAACGTGACAAAATTCAAACAACAGCCTCTGCCATATTAAACAGTTCTGAAGTAAAAATCAGGCAGTTCACAGAACTCATTGGACAACTTGTCGCTAATGAACCAGGTGTCCACCAGGCAGCGCTATATTATAAATTACTCGAAATAGAGTGAGACGCAATCTTAAAACAAACCAACAGGAATTATGAATGCGTCATATTATTGTCGCACGCGACCAGGTTAACTGGTAGCGTTGCAACATTCAGAGTACTAGCCGCTCGTTAAAAAAAACCCAGTGAATTACGCAATATAATCTGATAGCAGCGACTTTGCCTGGGGCGGGCACAGCGAAGGCATGCTTGCTGGGGGGGGGGGGGGGGCGTGGACAATACACGAGGCGACAAAGCTTATCATATACACACAATAATTTGCTGCTTTCCTCACTTTACAAATGTCCACGTTCATCTGAGGTTAGACAACACCACAGCAGTCGCGTACATTTCTCGATGTGGTGGAAAATTTACTGAGTTGAATGGCCTTACATCATTGATTTGGGATTTTCTTAATACCCCTAACATTTTACTTCGTGTTCCCACTTACCCGTTGCAAGAAATACCTTGGCGGATAAAGCTTCCCGCGCAAAATTTATATTTGATAAAGAATGGAAACTACTGCCGCAGTATGTCTCATGGTTACCGGATCCTGCAGCAATAGCGGTAGATGCATTTACTTTAAATTGGAGTGTTTATCATATATGTTTCCTCCCTTCAGTGTGATCGGGAAGATTCTCAACAAAATAGCCAACGACAAAGCCGAAGTAGTACTGATAGCCCCCCTGTGGCAGACCCAACCATGGTTTACAAGGATCCTGGAACTGTCAATCGACCATCCTCGCCTCATAACCTCTCCACACACCCTCATCCTTCCTCGTCAACCGACCATATGCCAACCACTGGATTGTCGATTAAAACTGACTGCCTTCAGACTCACTGGCTCGCCGGCGAAAAACACAGTATACCGGTCGAACCTGCAAAAATCATTCTACAATCATGGAGAGAATCTACTATTACGCAATATGGAGGATACATTAGACGATAGTTACTTATTGTGGTACAAGGGATGTTAATCCCTTTAATCCGTCTGTAAATAACGTCTCAATTTACCTTAAGGCGTTGTACGACGCCGGACTGGGTTACAGCGCTTTAAACTCGACCAGATCAGCTTTATCTGCAATCAACTTAAAAAAAGTGACAGAATAGGAAAAACTATTTTCGTACGCTGCTTCCGCAAAGGCGTTTTCACGGCCAGACCCGCTTTTCCAAAACTTTCTTGCATTTGGGATGTGAATCAAGTACTCGACTTCATAGGTAATGGACACAGCTCAATTAATTGACAGTTTAACAAGTGACTCGTCACCTCGCAATGCTGCTTGCGCTCTTATCTGGGCAACGGGGACAATTGATTCACTCTATTCCGATAGAAAACATTCATATCAAACTTGATTGTTTATGCATCAGCTTTGGAAGTCTACTCCAACACAGCAAGCCGGGTTCCCACTCGCATGAAATTGCTCTCCCTATGTACCATAAGTACGCTCGCTTGTGCCCGGTTCGCATGATGCGAGAGTATCTAATCAAAACTAAAGAACGACGGAAAGACGAAAAGAGATTATTCCTCTCAACCATCCGCCACTACCGCGCAATATCCAGGGATACGCTCAGTAAAAGGATTACAGCTACCTTAAGTGAAGCTGGGATAAACACGGACACGTTTAGCGCTCGAAGCACTCGGGAAGCTTTAGTGAGCGCCTCTAAGATGCCAATCAACACCATTCTCAAGACGGCTGGGTGGAGCTCAGCTTCGACGTACAGGAAGATCTACAAAAGACCCATTTGCAGACAGTATTCAAAAGTAGTTACATAAATCTTAACAATGATTCAAGGAGATGAATAGGATTTCCATAACTACATGTTTTATCAAGTTTTTCTTCGTTCGTTTCATTTCTTATTGTCACTCACATGTTTTGGTTTATTATAGCTTTCATAAGGTTTTATGTCATTATCATAACTTGACTAGAAGTTTCAGCTTCTCTTTGAATGACATGTAGTTATTAGCCAATCAAACTTTAACCTCATTTGTTGTGGACATCGTGTTTGTCATCATTGGCTACAATATTATTAAATCTCAGTTGTGGTCACGTGGTACAATTTATAAATAAAACGAGACTTACCTGTAAGGCGAAATTTGATTGTACTTGTACCACGTGACCTAAACAACGGGAATTAAATGCCTACCACATTCCCCACCCTAACTTGTTTCCAGTATTGCCTTTATATTGCAGCCAGTTGTTTAAGACCGACTTCTAGGGAGATGACGTCATCTCAGTTAATTCCCGTTGTTAAAGTCACGTGGTACAATTACAATCAAACTTCGCCTTACAGGAAAGTCTAATTTAATTTATAAATTACAGCAACCATGCAGGCACAACATATTTGACACACCTTTCATCTCAATTTCAGACCACATGGGAACGCTTCCCATGCCTCTTAGTCTGTAGTTTCAATGCTTATTAACCCTTAAAACAAAGGGGTCTGGCGGACACGTTGACAGCTGGTCCCTGCACCATATAGGGCAGGGGACCCTCCTAGCTCCGATGTAACGGTAACATGAATTTATACCGTTACGAAGAGTTCGTCAAACACAGTCGGCGTGTTCTCGTTTGGGTTGAAGGCTATATTTCGCACCTAGGAAATAACATATATCAAGAGCCTTTACAAAAAATAGACCTTTCGCTCCAAAAAACTTACCACCACTCGACACTATACTTCAGTAAATGCCATCGATAGTTCGTTTCCGAACAAATCGTGATACGAAGTCTGCCATTTTGGAAACTATTAATTCTCGCGATTTCCCGCATTGCCATAGCATCCCAAGTGGTAGGCACTTACCCTAACTCGGGTAGGGGTGTGCCGCGGGACCTCGAAAACCCGTACCCGTTGTACTCGTTGAGAATGAGAAAAAGTATACTCCATCGTACAAGGTATTATGCGAATGTCTAACCCGTCGTAAAAGTCGAGATGTCGAAAAAACCACCCCCTTCGTGCGACACATGTATACTATATCTTTACACTTAAGTGCCCCCCCTCCCCCCGGGCTTAGCATGAGTCGTCGTCTTTCTGTGCATGCGCAGTGCATGTGGTCTTGAACTTGAAACATGTTGCTGTGTTTCTGACTTTTTACCGCTTCCCAAATTGATCAAACTATAAATAATTACCATGGATGAAATCCCCCGCCGAAAAGGGATAAAATCGTCCGTAAAACATCATTGCATTCTATCACTCCATCACTTGTGTATGTTTGGTGTTGGTAGTTGTCTGAATCGATCTAAAAATATTCGCGTTGCGTTGTTTTGAGAAACGGTAAGACGTCCACGCAGACGTCTTGTAGGGCTAGGGGCCCTCCGTAACACTCGTCCGTTTGTCCTTGTTACGATTAGAGATCATTCCTTGCCAAGTGCATGATGAGTTTTCAACGGTAGAATATCTCTGTTGAAGGTGTGTTATGCTGGGACAAATAAAGGCTGTGGTCGTCATGCCATCCACACAACAAACACATGGGTGGCACGATGTGTGACGTCCACAGAATCGTAGTGCGTCACTTCACCGCAACCGTCCTCCATTCCCCCACCCCTAGCACACACGGATTACAATAACCTTCACCTTGGTGGTGCTCCAGGGCAGGTGAGTTGGTATTAAGTAACTTACGCGCTGTCGAGCTATCCAGCATTGATTCCTTCATTGATCGTATGCTCAAATAACACAAGCTGTAAACCAGTCCATTAAAGGGAGAAAGATTGTGTTTACAATTTAGTCATGCGGATATAGCCACCTTGTTCTGGTGCCGTCGACAGTGGGTCCAGCTGATATCATACACTAGGAGATATTAAACTGAGGCAGATCAGAAACATTTTGAGGTAAGTGTGACATTCTCCGGACTGCTATGCTTGCTTCATGTGATCATATACTTATCGTTTGGTGTGCATCTCCATTGCAGTGTAGCACATGTTCTCGTTAGCACTGTAGAAGATGTCGGATCCGGCGTACCCACCCGGTGCTTATGGTAAGCCTCGGGTTATTCATGACAGTCATTAATGACATACTCTACAGATACACTGAAGTATAGCTTAACACATATTGAATTACCTTTGGTTGCAGGTCCACCCGTGGCGCCACCACCCGGTAGGCCTTTTACAGCCAAAGCATTGTATTTAAAGCCGTGATAATTGGCTTATGTCAGCTTTTAACCCAACAGAACCTAAGTAGCTAATACAGCTATAAACGAGCCATCAACAGCTCTGCTCGGCTCGGCTTTTGTTCTCGCTCTGACGCCGGGGACAGTTATTGATGATCACCTGGTTGAATTTGATGACTATTTACACGTAGCACGCTATCATGTATGCTAACCCGACAATGTACCTATGTTAGGTGTTTCCTATTTATCATTTCAGCTTTCCCGCCACAGTATGCACAACCCAACTGCGGACCACCTCAGAATGGTCTGCCTCCGGTCGGAGTACCTGAGGCTGGACAGCCTCAGTACGGCCTGCCTCAGTACGGCCTGCCTCAGGCTGGACAGCCTCAGTACGGCCTGCCTCAGGCTGGACAGCCTCAGTACGGCCTGCCTCAGGCTGCGCCACCACCGTATGGCCAGCCAATCAAGGCATTTGGTATCCCACAACAACAGCAAATTGTCGTAAGTCAACCCGTTGTGATATCGACGGGGGGAGCCTATGACAATTTAGCGCGTAGTAATCCACAACAGTCCCAGTGTCCACATTGCCAGACACAGGGTATGACAAAGGTGCACCACGAGGTCGGACCAAACGCCTGGTGTATGGTTGTGTTGCTACTCTTTATGGGGTAAGACTTGAATGCTACAATACGCTATGCTAATGGGCCATATGAAAACACATTCTAAACATGTTTTACTTGACACGAGTAATTAGTGTATGACTGCATTAATCCATGAATGTGAATGAGGTTCCTAATACATGACGCGTACAGGTGTATCTTGGGCTGCTGCCTGCTCCCCCTCTTCATGGACCAATGCAAGGATGCAGTCCACAAGTGCCCTAACTGTGATAAGATCATCTCGAAATACCCACCAGAAAACCGACGAAACAGAGGAACAGTAGTAATCAGATAAACAGGTTGGCGCTTGTTACATCATCATAACGTCAGCCAATGTTGGCGACGTCAGCTAAAGTTTACGATTGTATGTGTATCGCAAACCTTCAGTTTTCATCTACTGATGTATGCTTTATTGAAGTGTCATGTATTGATGCTAACCGTACGCTATTGTCATTAACATATATCTGTTCAGATGTATTCAAGTTAATATGCTTCTGAACAAAAAAAGTTCGAATGACTTTTTACTCTATCTATTAACATGCATTGCACCTAGTGTATTCTACACAGGGAAGAATACAGCCCGGTGGTTCTAGGACACTACACTCAAATGTTTTAGGACCAAATACTATTCTATCGGCAGTAGAGTAGAAAGCTAACAGAACACCGGAAATTTTCCCCTTCCCATATCTTCAATGAATCACAGTGGTCCGTTGCATGTGAGTGGTTGATCAGAAAAGAAAGCAATATCAATCGTAAATTGCAAAATATTAGTTTAGAATCGTAAGCCTGTGACACCTTTACTTGAATTCTTGCCATTGCAATATGTTATGTAAGTACTTAGAAGCCAAAAATAGAACATTTAAAGCGGCCAATTATATTCAAGGAATCATCTACTAGAGGCTACTACATCTGAAGGCATGTGCCAATATAGCAAAATCTTATCAACGCGGTAGAGAAAAGTAGAGATGATACCTCTTTAACAAAAAAACATGCCTAAAGATGGTACAAGGCCAGTAGGGGCAATGGGATCATGATTCTACTATATGAGATAACCAAATTTCCAAGGAATATATTGACGTGACAAGGAGGAAACCAAACGACGATTTTCGGTCATAAATTGGCAAATGGCGTCATAAATCGGTGAATGGTGTCATAATTTGGTAAAGCGCATCTTCCGCATTTGGTCATCTCAGAATGACCGCCAGCAAACATGACATTGAATTTGATTTAATTTTAATAACCGAGTAACCTTTGCTCCAAGTTACTTTACAACATTATGCGTCTTCTCATCCTTACGTATGACTTGTGGCTTATAGGAAGTTTCTTTTAAGGCCGTGGCTGGTGGGATGTTTTGTCGGGAGGATGTATATGAACGTGGAGGAGATGCATGCTGCGTCGCCTTTCGGCCCACAGGTTGTGGGTTCGATACCAAGGTGTAAAAACCTGGCTGGTTCCCTGTGACTCGGATGATCAAGTTAAATAGCGGTCTAGTCTCTCAAAGGGGATGCACGCAACCCAGTAGCTCAATAGCCCCTTCGTTCTAGCTGCGTGGGTTTCCCAGCCCGGTCTGTGCAACTGGTTTGTGGGCGCTGGCACTTAAGGGGAGCTGTCCAAGCATCACAATCATCCTCATCCACCACGGTCGCGATTTCACCTCGTTGTTGAAAGTGACGTTAAACCCCAATATTACCATTACTTAACGTCGTGGAGGGAGCTGAAGCAAACGTGTTAACAGTGTATGGGGTGGCGAATGTGTCAGGATCCCGATCGACTCAAGGGCATAACTCTTGTCAGCGGGATGCATCCTCACTCACGTCCGAGTCAGAATCACTATTATTTGTGGCAGTTTGGTTAAAACTGTTGCTTGGAAGGTCATCTTTCGATAAATCTCAAGCATCCCGAACATTCAATGGATCCCATGTATTGGTCTTCACCCTTATTGACAATTTTGTCTGGGGCGGGCACTGCGTAGACATACTTGTTGAGTGTGTGGGGGGGCGGGGGTGGGGCGTGGACAGTACACGAGGCGACAAAGCATATCATTTACCAAAATTTATTTGCTGCTTTCCTCACTTTACAATTGTCTACTTTGATCTGGGGTTAGACAGCACCACAGCAGTCGCGTACATTTCTCGATATGGTTGAACATTTACTGTGTTAAATGGCCTTACATCATTGATTTGGGATTTTCTTAATACCCGTAGCAATTTACTTAGTGTTCCCACTTACCCGATGCAAGAAACACCATGGCGGATGGAGCTTCCCGCGCAAAATTTATATTTGATAAAGAATGGAAACTGCTGCCGCAGTATGTCTCATGGTTACCGGATCCCGCAGAAATAGCGGTAGATGCATTTACTTTAAATTGGAGTGTTTATCAATTGTGCTATATCTTTCCTCCCTTCAGTGTGATCGGAAATATTCACAACAAATAGCCAACGACAAAGCCGAAGTAGTGCTGATAGCCCCCCCCCCCTTCCTGTGGCAGACCCAACCATGGTTCACAAGGATCCTGGAACTGTCAATCGACCATCCTCGCCTCATGACCTCTCCACACCCTCTCATCCTTCCTCGTCAACCGACCATATGCCAACCACTGGATTCTCGATTAAAACTGACTGCCTTCAGACTCTCAGGCTTGCCCGCGAAAAACACAATATACCGGTCGAACCTACTAAAAACATTCTACAATCATGGAGAGAATCTACCATGACGCAATATGGAGGATACATTAGACGATGGTTACTTATTGTGGTAAAAGGGATGTAAATCCCTTTAATCCGACTGTAAATAACGTCTCAATTTACCTTACGCGTTGTACGACGCAGGACTGGGTTACAGCGCTTTAAACTAGAGCAGATCTGCATTGTCTGCAATCACCTTCAAAAGTGACAGCATAGGAACAAATATTTTCGTACGCTGCTCCCTCAAAGGCGTTTTCGCTGCCAGACCAGCTTTGCCGAAACTTTCCGGTATTTGGGATTTGAATCAAGTACTCGACCGCAGCTCAATCAATTGACAGTTTTACAACAGACTCGTCACCTCGCTATGCTGCTTGCGCTCCTATCTGCAACGGGGACAATAGATTCACTCCGTTCAGATAGAAAATATTCATATCAAACTTGATTGTTTATGTATCAGCTTTGGAAGTCTTCTCCAACACAGCAAGCCACGTAACCACTTGTATGAAATTTCTCTCCCTGTGTACCCTAAGTACGCTCACTTGTGCCCGATTCGCATGATGCGAGAGTATCTAACAAAACTAAAGAACGACGGAAAGAGGAAAAGAGATTATTCCTCTCAACCATCCGCCACTACCGCGCAATATCTAGGGATACGCTCAGTAAATGGATTACCCCCTTTTAGACTAATAAAACATTAGAGTAATGACGCCCCACCACATACGTGCGAAACAGACTCAAGCCAACTATGCTGAAATCCACGGCCAGGCCCTGCCACCCTATTCACGGACGAAGGTCGCCCTCGCGGCACTCATAAAGAAAAACGCCTTCGACAGGACGTACAAGGAGATGTACTCAAGAATGACAACCATGGCGGACCGTGACCCTCAGCCGCCAATTCCATTCCCCCGACTCTGCTCTGAAGTGGCGAAAGCACCGGCCCCACACCCCAGGCCCGCCTCCTCGATGTAAGGCCAGTCCCAGTTTCCCGAACAAGCCTCAGACCAGTTTCCACTCCCCGCCTCAAATTCAGGAGAACCAAGCGGGCCATCAGCAACCAACTGCAAGGCTGGGTCATGAACGTTCCCAAGACTCACCCCTACGCCCCAGACCTCCTGACCTTCCCGAAAGACGTGCAACCCCAGGTTCGTAAAGTTCTGGCAGAGGAGATAAACCAGCTAGGCGGCCTCAAGACCCAGTTTTCAATCAAGGTAAGCCTACAAGACCGATAAAGATGGTGTCACGGAGTATAATGAACCAGTCCTACGAAATAAGCAGCAGGTGATTCTAGACCCAGAAGACATTGACCCTACGATGAACCAAGCTGCCCCCCAAATTCAAGAGATGCTGGAGAAGTGGGTTAACCAAGGTTCTGGATGGGTGTTTGAAGTAGTAAAAACCATCTGGATCGACATCGCCAAGTATCAACCACTCAAAGGCGGCTCCTACCTCCCCCTACCGCCAGCACTGGCAAACAAAGGGGCCATCATAAACGTAAAGAACTGGGACAACTTATGCATTCTATGGTCCATTATAGCCGCTCTGTACCCAGTCGCCAAACACCTACAACGACCATCAAAATACAACATCCAGTGGCTCCTAGATAAGCTAAAGGGCTCAGGTGTGGCGTATCCAACCCCCGTCTCCCATGCCGAAAAATCGAAAAGCCTCTTGACCAAGGCCTGAGCATATTTGGCTGGGAACTGTATAAACCTCAACTGTATAAACCTCAAGCTGATTGAGAAGGACGGAGTATACCATTACACCTGGATTAAAAACCTAGACCACCTACTCTACGACCAGACGAAACACGAGTGCCGCAAATTCTTCTGCGAGCGCTGCCTCCACGGCTACACCACCTCGGCCCTGCTCCAGGCCCACAAGCCAGAGTGTGCAGGGGTCGGCAAAACAGCCATGCGGGTAGACATGCCAAAGGAGGGGAAAAACATCCTATCCTTCCAGAAATGGCAAAAGCAACTCCCGGCCCACTACGTCATCTACGCAGACTTCGAGGCGCTCACAGTAAAGCTCCCAGGCCCAGCACTCAATCCAGAAAAGAGCAACACCCAGAAGACCCAGGAACGCCAGGGCTGCGGGTTCGGCTACATAGTGGTCCGATGCGATGGAAAGACCTCGCCCCCAGTCATCGACAGGGGAAAAAACACTGTGGAGAAGTTCCTCAAAGCCCTACAGCAAGAGGAGAAAAAGATCAAATAAGTTCTCTCCAAGCCAGTCCCCATGCAGGTGACCAGGGAGGACCAAAGAGTCCACAAGCCTCCTATATCCTAATGCAAGGCATAAGCAAGGTAGAGGGAGACATAAACTGTATACCCAACAACATGGAGAAGTACATATCCCTATCCCTAGGACAGCTCTGCTTCATAGACAGCGCACAGTTCCTCCTGGCCTCTCTCGACAAGCTGATCTCAGCCAATAGCCCAGACGCCTTCACCGTGACGTCAGAGTATGAACCAGACCAGGCAAAGCGAGGGTTACTCCTATGCAAGGGAGTCTTCCCCTACGAATTCATGGACAGCTGGGATAAGTTTGATTTTCCCCTCCCGCTTATCCAACACTTCTACAGCAAGCTCTCGGAGCAGGGCATATCAGCCACAGACTACGTCCACGCACAAAAGGTCTAGAGCACGTTTGGCTGCAAGAACATGGGCGATTACCACGACCTCTACCTCCGGACAGATGTCCTCCTCCTAGCCGATGTGTTTGAAACCTTCCGGAAGACCAGCCTAAAGCAGTACGGCCTGGACCTAGCCCACTACTATACTAGCCCAGGCCTCTCGTGGAACGCTCTACTCAAGAGCACAGAGGTAAAACTCGAACTCCTCACCGACTACGAATAACACCTCTTCATCGAGAAGGGTCTGCGTGGAGGAATAAGTATGGTATCGCGGCGCCACGCCAAAGCAAACAATCCCTACGTAGGAGATTTCAACCGGGACAAGCCCACGAGCTATATCCAGTACCTCGACGCCAACAACCTCTATGGATGGGCAATGAGCCAGGCCCTACCTACCTCAAACATTGAGTGGGTGGACCGGCCAGAGTCGCTCTCCAGACTAGTCCGCACCCACCCTGACGATGCCAAGACTGGGTACATCTTTGAGGTCAACCTGGAGTATCCAGCTGAGCTTCACGACGACCACAACGACTACACCCTGGCCCCAGAGCGACTACTTGTCCAGAACGAGTGGCTCTCACACTACCAGAGAAACTTCCTTAACAAATACGGCGGCCACGGAGTCGAGAAGCTGGTCCCAAACCTGAGGAATAAGGAGAAGTACGTACTCCACTACAGGAACCTCAAACTGTATCTTGCCCTGGGGATGAGGCTAACCAAGATCCGCCGCGCCCTATCCTTCACCCAAAGCCCCTAGACGGAACCCTTTATCCGGAAGAACACAGATCTCCGCAAGGCCGCAACCAGCGACTTTGAGAAGGACCTATACAAACTAATGAACAACTCCGTCTTCGGCAAGACCATGGAGAACCTCCGCAAGTGGGTTGACGTGAAGCTGGGCCGAGCTGCAGACAGCAACAAAATAAGAAAGCTCATCGCCAAACCCGCCTTCACCCGCCAGAAAATATTCGACGACGACCTAGCCGCCATCCACATCCACAAGGCCCACCTGGTCCTCAACCGCCCAGTCTACGTGGGGATATGCATACTCGATCTGTCCAAGCACCTCATGTATGACTTCTACTACAACACCATGAAGTCCCAGTACGGCCGCAGGGTCAACCTACTCTATACGAACACCGACTCCCTCCTCCTGGAGATCTGCACACCAGACATCTACGCCAACATGAAAAAAAACAGCGCCCTATTTGACACCAGCAACTACGACCCAGCCCACCCGCTCCACAGCAACGAGAGCAAGACGGTTCTAGGAAAGATGAAGGACGAGTGTGGCGGTGTACCCATCAGGGAGTATGTAGGCCTGCGCCCAAAGATGTACTCCATCCTAATGTCGACCCGGGAGGAAATCAAGAAAGCAAAGGGCGTAAAAAAGGTAGTGGTCAAGAAACACCTGCGCCACACCCAATACCTTGAATCGCTGTTCGACCAGAAGCGGTTCTGCCATGGGATGAACATGCTCCGAAGTGACAGTCACAAGATATATGGGCTGCACGTCAACAAGGTGTCTCTATCCCCCTTTGATACAAAGCGATAGATAGCTCCGGGTGGCGTACACACCCTAGCCTACGGGCATAGCCGCACCCAGGCCTACCACCCAGTGTAGACCCCTGGCAGACGTATCGTATTCAACCGTGGGTGTATCCACACCTTCCGCCTACGACCGGCCAATGAGGGATGATGGTAAACTTCCTGCATCACTTTTGGACACCTCTCCCTCACCCTCTACCCCCTCTGCAATCAGGATGTCATCCAGCATGCCGGCGTGAGACTGGTGGTGGCCTGGGGGAGCGTAAAGGAGTGGTCTTCCTGGCCTGAGGGGGTATGGTAGCGGCACCACCCAGGCGGACATGGGGGCTTGGTCTTCCTAGCTCGAGAAGGTTTATCTAGCACACCTTCCTCAGTCATACCAGTCTCAACGTGAGTCGCCATCTGGGCCTTCCTGCCCTCAAACCTCTTCATCTTCCTCATGAGGTTGTGTTTAACCCTTTCGTATCAACAATCCATACGTTATTTTTAATGCCCTTCTGGCACTCTACACAAAGTCGATTTACGATCTCCCGCTTAATCTTAAACCTGTGCATTGCGCAAAAGTCAAACTTACAGGGACTGTCACAAGGTTCTCTCTTCCCGAGTAATATCGAGGGGCACTTTCCAGCTGCTTCCATTACTACCTACCTGCCTTTTGTTTAATTGGTAATACCGTCTGGTGGTAACTGGGTATCAGGCGGCACAACAAGCAGCTCCTCCTTTACAAAGCCACCAAGCGGTCCATCCAACAAATAGTAAAGTACAGGCTCACCAGATTTAGTGACAGAGCATCCAATCCGGTAAACATTGAGTGACCACACAGGGTCAGTGGCCCGCCGGCGCTGGTCTTGCTCTGCCTCACCAGGCTGGTAGAGGTAGCGAACGCCAACACCAGAGGGAAGCTTTTGCTCTTTGATCCCCAGCGCGTACCCTGGTACGACTGCAGAGGGCTTGTGTGCAACTCGCTTTGCCTCTATAGCATCCTTAGGTTTATTCCCAGTCAACCGGGTCACCTCATTATTTATCGCAGAGACTACAGCCTGCAGCCAAGAAACCCACTCAGTCGATCCTTTTCCAGTATCCTTTAACTCTACGGCATACTGGTGACCAAAGAGTCGCTCAGCCAGTGTTCGGTTAAAGCGTTCCACTATAGCCTGATCTCGATGAATAATCACACAGCCACGCCTGACTGATACTCCATGTTTTACTAACAGCTGATTCGCTGCACCCATAAACTCCCGTCCGGGGTCGACCTGCAGTAGTTTAGGCCACCCCAGCCGTCCTCGCTTGTATATCCTCTCGAGCGCACCTGCGACCTCTTTAGCCTCTTTTGTAGTCAATGGCTCAGCCACCTTGTAGTGCGAGGCCACATCAACCACTGTTAGGGCATACTTGTAAGTCCGCGCTTCACAACGTCATGAGGAAGAAATAAGAGATCGGCTTGGTGAACCTTATTAGGGAGAGGGACATCAAACTTTGGCCTGGGAATGTGTTTGGGTACTGGCAGGTAGATTTGCCATATAGCTTGCTTTGTTAGCCACCCCTTGGCAACTTTCTCAGAAACCCTCGCTTCTGTTGCAAGCTTCTTGATAGCTGTTATGCCTTTCCAGTAGCCCGTAGAACTATAGTATATCTTCTGCATGCGACGATCAATACAAAGTAAACATCCGAGTCTTCAAATGACCTACTTGGCCAGCCTGTATGCAACCAGCCCAGTCGCAGCGATAACCAGTATAATGAACGCCACCTCACGCCCTTTTTGACCATCTGAGGGCTCATAGAAGTCTGAAAGCTGAGGCTCAGGGCCCAGCGGGTCGATGGTTTTATTCGTAATCAGGGAGTACTCACGTATAGCCTCGTCCGCATCCTCAAAAGTATGCTCGGCATGTCCCTGGCGGCGCAGTTGCTCATTGATGAAGTCTAAACGCTCAGTTCTCTTCTTGGCCCATGCTGCCTGAGCAGATTGAAGCTGCTTGATTGCCATATCATGGCGTTTACGTTCCGCGTCCACTTGCCTGCTTCTTAATTTAGAGAATAAAAAGTTGCTCCCAGAGAATGCAAGGGCGTTAAAAAGAGCGCCTCCAACAAGCAGCGCGAGTCTGGGCATTATTTCAGTATATCAACTGGTAAGATTCCTTGTTTAATTAGCATATCCTTTGTGGCCATAGCTAGTGATACATCGGCAACAGCCATAGCCAGGTCGCATGGGGTGAAATCAAGACGTGGCACCCCACCACTTGCAGCAACCTTTTTAGCGTTTTTCGTAGTGGTCACTGACGTTATCTCCCCTGGTGTTGTCTCTTCTTGATTCGTGTTCGTTTCTTCCATGTTTACTTACGAAATTTATTTTTCCAATTGACAGCTCTTAGTAAGCACCTGTTATAGTGGAGTTAACCACCTGTTATAGCGTAGTTAAGCACATGCTATAGCGTTGTTAAACACATACTATAGCGGGTAAGTGTCTTCCTCTCCCCCAGCCCCTATTGATTCGGTGCTTGTTTTTCCAAATTGACAGTGCTTAACTGTTGTTAAAGCCGCGGCTAATAGAGCTAAAAACATACCATAGCGATGATATAGCTCACAAGTGGCAGTGCTGAGCGCGTGGCCAACAAACGGGTCAGTCTCGAGGTCTGTCATTAGCTCTGGCTGGTGTTCTGATGGGATCGGTAGAAACATACAAGTGATACCTGAGTATAGCTGTAGCAATGATTGACCTAGAGTGCACGTCATGCTAGCACCTAGCCGAGCCTCGTATCTCGCATACAGCTTTATGATCTCTTCATCAGACATTGATTCAACCTGGTCAATTGTAAGGCGCTCCAAACCAAGGTACTGACGGGCCTGACCGCCGGATATCTCTCTTGGAAGACACATCTACTCCAGGGGTGCAACTAGGTTCCGCTCCCCCAGACTTTGTCTCCATTAAGCTAGTCGTGTCCTGTTGAAGGAGTTTATCAATAATAGTATCAGGATCCATGAATATACGAAGACGCCTTCGAGCTTCAAAATACTGCACCGCTACCCAGATGAAGAAACCTAAATTGGTTATTGAGGCAGCAGCTGCTATCAAGGCCAATATCACTTCAATCGACGGCATATGCAGTAGGTTGATCAGTCTTCAGCAGCAGTTTTGCATGCTTGGTCTTTGCTAGTAGTTGGCGTACTGTGGCACGTTCCTCCTTTGTTGGAATTACATCATTTTCACGTAAGGCGTCTTCAAACGAGTCACGGTCCTTGGTGTGAAAGAGTACCATCCACCGAGTCTGCTCACGTAAGTCCTTCAGCACAGAGTTGTACTTTGGGTGAGGACCCAGACACTTTGCTGCGCATGGCGGCCGCTAAAGGCCAGTTTGGATAACATGTCTTTCTTCTTGGTTAGGGCCTTTGTTGCCGAACAGTCATCAATAATGTAGAGGGTAGGCTCGCCCTTGAAGCAGTGGTAGAAAGCCCTCAGGTGGTCATGGAGCCGCTTCCCTGGGTCAACAACGTAGACCTCTGAATCATCCCACACCTATGACCGCGGCTGATAGGCCTAGTTGTAACGTATGGTAGGGCAAAGGATTACAATATGCTCGAAGGCACCGAAGAAGGGCCCTTCAAGTAGGTCGAGGATGAATGCGGTTTTCCCACATCCTGTCTGCCCACAAACAATTGCCGAACAGGGACCATCTGGAAATGTAAACTCAGTTTTCGGCTCATCAAAACCTTGCTAGTAGACTGCGCTGACGAGCCTGCCATCTTTAATGTTAAGCTATGCATCCATTATAATATACATATAAGCGTTCAATGCACTGGCCGCCTGTGATTTTTTTGTGATCTGAATGGTAATACCCTCAGACGCATTCTCCACATTCTCCACGGCCCTGCCACTACCATGCAGCTGATCGTCATTACTCATCCTGAAGTCGAGCCACAGAGAATACTTGGTGGTTAGGTACTCTCCTAGGGACACGTCCGACAATGCCAAGTCTTTTACAGCTATTTCTACACTGGGGTCTCGTTAACTCGTTGCTGCAAAGGCTTTCTTCACTTCATCCCACTGCTGGTAGCCACGCATGCCTTGGGCATAGAGTTGGTTGGGGATGCCCTCAATGGTCACCTCAACTTTTGTTATCTTGGGTGGTAGAATTCCTCTGTCTTCCTGGCGTATGAGGCACCCTCTGGGTCTTCAAAGAGCAGTAGGATGCCCTTCATGCTGTGAGCATGCACGTTCAGGTTGATGTTCCACAGTGGAAGTGTTCCACTCTTTTATTGTATACAAGCTTCCTGTGACGAAGAACACAGTCATACAGAATCGAGAGCCGACCTGTGTACCAGGTGCGTATCATGCCGGCCAACTCTGTTTGGGTAACCATGTCATACTCCAGCGAGATGAGATCAATTTTATAGCTGGCAGCGGTGTCGCCTGTTGCGTGAATTACGCGGTTGTAGTCGTTGAACGTGAGCTCGTACTCCAGTCTGTCATTAAGCGCACTCTGGTAGAATGGCATGTGAGTCTCGAGGAGTTCAAAGTCAAGCGCAAAGTAGAACCTGTTACCATACACACTGGCTATGGCCTTGTCCTCTTTCTCGGTCTCATCCTTGTCTCCTGTCCCCATTCGTATCTTAGTTGTGTTTCTGGCATCTGATGTGTCAATGCCCTGATACTGGAGGCCCTGTTTCTCCTGTACAGTCTGCCACAAGTCGTGGTAACAGTGGTACACATCGCTGTCATCAATAGACATGACCTCATTGCATTTAACACACAAACATGGAGTTTGATAACCCAGCATTTGACGACCTAGATGAGGAGGGGGCTATGGGAGGGGAGAGGAATGAGACTAACTTTGATGATGAGGAGCCTAACCTCATTGACAAAACTTATGATACGTCGAGTATGACTAGTCCACCATGGGCTATTACTGAAATGCCTGCTGGGTTAACAGAAGATCAGGTGGGTTCCAAAGAGGAAACTGAAGTCTTAGTTACGAGGTGGGAGAAGGCAGTGTCTAAGCATGGGCTGCAGGCCACTCTGGAGTTTAGATCGTCTCAACAAGGTGACCTTTGGGTTAAGTGGGGCCGAGAATGGAAACTTCTGACATGGAAGAACAATCCCAACAAATTCATCTCTCCTAGGAGTATCGTAAATTCCGGTAGTACACAGCTTGCTCGTGCTCTTGGGGTGACCCCTCAACTATCTACAACGGCAGTAAAAGCCCTACTAGGCGTTGACCAAGCTGCTGCTAAAGCGGAAGCTGGAGAGATTGAAATGAGCACCCTTGACCCTGAAGCCGTGACAGAGCAAGGTGGTGTGGAAGAAACAAGACTAATAGAGGACATTCATAACACCATACAAGACAACGAACTACCACTCAGAGAGCTTATGGGGCTTGACAAGGCTATGCAGACTCAGAGGGGTGAGTTGGTCAACAACCTAGCTAAGATAACTGAGATTTAAAGGGACATAGACCGGCGGGAAGCTAAAATGGCAAGCCTGGAGGAGGAAGGGAAGGGTGATAGTCGAGCATGGAAATTCTTAGCAAATGAGCTTGCAGAGCTGCAGGACCTGCGGCGTGTCCGTGTTGAGGCTGCCTTTCTAAACCGTGAAAGTCTGCGAATCCAAATTAACCGCATCAGGGAAACGATCAACAGACTTCTTAATGAGGACACAACGCTAGCTGAGCGTGTACGCACTCTGTTCCGAAAGCAGGGTATAACAATCGCCTCCATACTCATTGTGATTGAATTGGCAATCTCGACCCTGGTAGTTGCTTTGACGGGCGGAGGGAGCACTAGTGCAACCCCTGCACCAACACGAACGCCAGCTCATAAGCCCGGTGTAAAGGAATGGATTAAAAAACAGCTGAACTCCTTGGCAAACGTCCTGAAGGGCCTAGCCGGTAAGGCAGCAGCTGCCCTTCCAGGAATCATTGGCTCCATCGTATCATTGCTGCTTAAGTCAGCTGCAAAGGTGGCTGGTAGGATGGCAGAACATGTATGGGCTGCAGCTATGGCGTTGGGAGGAGTTATCATCCTGATACTCCGCGACCTACTACATAGCAAACCAAAGCACAGCTAAGCCTATAACGATTCCACCTACAATAAGAGCGGTTTTCTCATCCTCGTGCGCAGATGGTGGGGCAGCGGGTGGAGGGTCTTCGGTGGCGTGGCGGGCTGAGGGTCAAAGCTTCCTCTGTCTGGAGGTACAGCAACCGCGTTGACATCAGTATTGCTGTCGATTTGCTGCTCCTCAGTCACGATGGTAATCAGATTGTTGTACCCAGCAACGTTTCCAATGGTGAGTCTCATATCCGACGGAGCGATGTACAGGCCCGTTCCAAACACAAAATCAACCTTTGAGGAGGCATTCTGGAGGACGTTCTGATACCGTCGGATGGATGAAGGAATGTCCACTGAGGAGTTGATGGCATCCTCAACGTTGGCCTAAAATTGTTTCTGAGAATCAAAAGACGTGCCAACACCTAGTATCTTTGAGCGGGTCTGCGCCTGAGCACTAAGAATGGCCCAGACATAAGTCCGAATGCTGTCGTTAATTCGTTCAACCTTTGTCTGTGTAAAGCCCTCAGACTTGTCCAGTATGAAGGTACTCCAGGCCTCGTCTGCCCCAGGTCCCTGTGCTAGATGTAGAACAGCACCCATTTTCTCCTGAAAGGATTGTAGGTTACTCGCATGGGCAAAACTTGGCTTTGTATCCTTTTCCACCTCAAAAGCCATCCGTGTAGGGTCAAAACGAACATTTCGACCAGCAACCTTGACGACACTCCCGTAACCATACGCATCATGTGCATATAAGATACCAAGGCCACTATTAGCTACGGTTGCCTTCTGGCGCCAGTCTGTGTTTGGCTGAACACCAAAGTTAGTCTCTCATATGCCCTCTTGTCATATTGATTGTTATAGGAGTCATAGGCATGATCCTGAGGTAGAGGCGCTTGCAGTTCTGCTAATAGGTGGCACACGGTGTAATAAAGGTGAAAGGTGTAGAGAGCTTTCACGAGTGGAATCCCTGCCTCGAGGTGGTCGTGGGATGACACGCCGCAGCAGGCTGTTGCACACCACACAGCAAAGTTTAACTGGTTCTGCCAAAACTGGATTGGATTTGTCAACCAGTCATTTACTACTTTGTCCGCTGTTACCGGCGGCACTTTATAGTTACTGAATAGATCAGGAAACTTTGCTGTGAATGTACCGCCATTGTGAACGACTTGAATTGTTTGTCGGGTTAGTTTATCTCTCACACCATATGGGGCTGGATACACACCACCCGTTTCATATGTAGCTTTTCTATTAAAACTAAAGGCTTGTTTATTCATAGTGCTATGTATCACACTCTGTCTAATGTTCAAAGCGTCGACGCTGTGTCCCTGCAAAATGCTATTGACAATAGTGCAGGTGATCTGTTCGTAAGTCTTAGGTCAATCACGTATACTGTGGGTTGGTGTAACATTGAATCAGATGTGCCCCTTCTATGGCTGCCAGATAGTTCTGGGCTAGAGGGGTTAAAACGTTCCAGTCTTCCACCTGGCCTCTGGAGCTTCAAGCGTATACAGGAAAAATTTGTTAAAACATGTTACTGTCGGTGTTGTGAATGAGTTGAAGGTTCAGATAAGGGATAATAAGGGACGTGTATTAAACAATCACGACCTTTCTATTGGTGTTGTTCTTCAATGTACAAGATAAAATAAAAGCGAGTATTTATGGAACTCAACTGAAACCGGATCAGGGCGACGCCAACCTCTCGGAATGTGCCACAAAGACTTATGTATCTATTGGTGACTCGCAAAAAATGGCTAAAAGTGGCGGTACTATGGCTGGAGACCTTGAAATCGGAGATAATAAAATCGTTCAGTTGGGAGACCCAATATCGCCTGAAGATGCTGCTAATAAAAAGTATGTTGATGAGAGACACAGACAGCATCGTAGGGACCTGAGAGAACACATAAACTCCCAGACAAAACCCCTCATTACTATATGGACAGAAGCAGAGGATACGAGTGGTCGTTTGGCCATGGGGCTAGAGGTCGAGACTCACAAGACTCAACCTGTGGATATACCATGATATGTGGTGGTAGGATTATTCGTATGGGGTTGTCTTCGGGTGTTGGTGCTGATACTGGTCCTATAGCAGTCATTCCTGTTATTAATGGAACGAATCAAGTGGTAGGAATAAGTAAGCCTGCTGACCAACAGGCTGTTGTAATATCTTTAGACCAGCCTTTACAGGTAGAACAAGGCAACGTTATTAACTTTTATACAACCACACAAAACAGAGGGGCGACTTAGTCTGTAGCTTCCCTTCTAATTGAACTTGACTTGTAGACGTATAAAGCAGCAGTATAAAACAACAACAAACGACTGCACCGTTAAATCGGGAGCTGCCTCCATGTGGTCTAGGGCAATCCCACCGGCTGAATGAGATCAGTCTTAAGAAGCAATACCTTGAGAAAGAAATTGAAAAATATGGTGCTAAAAAAAAATATAGGTGTGCAGTAAACTCAGTGGACGCTGTAGACACTGCTTTAGTTGCTGTGGGTATGTGTCTTGGCGCAAGTGGTGCGGGTCTAATGTCTACGGTGGTTGCTGCCCCAGTTGCTACAGTCCTGGGTGCTAAGAGGGCAGTGTGCAGGCTGGTTTCGATCGCAGGAAAGGTCATCAGCAGGCGTCTGTCGGCAAAGGTAAAGAAGCATGACCAGATTCAAATTCTGGCACAGAGCAAACTAAACACGGTTTAAGATATTATTTCGGCGGTGCTTGAAGATGGCTTTATCTCAGATGATGAGTTTAAACTCGTTTCGGCCGAGATCGAAAAATATACTTGAATGAAAAGCGACATTAAGGCTAAGATGTTGGCTAGGGTATCTCCACCCCCCTCACCACCTAGGTCGACGGGGGTTGCAGGAGGTGATTGTGCCTGTACCGCGGTAAGTGCAGCCGACCGACCGTCCATTTAAAGAGTGGTGTTTGTTGGGTATAATGGAGGTGGCGATAAAATCTTTCTGCAACGATCATACTGGATTCAAGCAAAATACGGACCAGTGGGAGACCACGAGGAAGGGCTGCGTTGGAGGAAGTGACTACTCTGCTATCATAGGGCAAAACTACTTCAGCAGCTATAGTAAAAAACTGACTGAAAAAACTAGCAACGGGGGTGTTCGCTTTAGCGCACCCTGCCTCTGGGGTACGACTTTTGAGGAGGTTGCAATTGCGGTATTGGAGAAGGTGTACGACATCAAGATCTACGGAAATAATATCTATTTTCAGGGTGGCGCAACGGTCTACTCTACCGATGGCTTTTGTGTGCTACCTATCCGGCGGCGGGGTGACCGGGGGATGTGGAGTGGATGCTGGCTGTCTGGGGCATCCTGAGGAGGTTGTGCTGCTCGAGATAAAGTGCCCCAGGGTGATTCCGAATATGTATAAGCCTCAGGTTCTGTTGGGGTTGCACCATAGTCTGGTGGCAACCATGGGGGTGTTTGTCGATTGCGTTTTCAGGTTGTGCTCTTTTGAGGACCTGGGGATGGCTGAGGCGTATAATCAGGTGTATCACAAGAATCGGAAGAATTATAAGGAGACGGTGGATTGGGGTGGATGGGGGTAGAGGGGCTTGAATACGGCGATTATGGCGCTAACGGGAGGTTTAATAATTGCCTGGAGGTGGAAAAGGAGCATCACGGTCCTTGGTTGGGAAGACCGAGTGGGACCACAGAGAGGCTGACAGGGGCTTTCTACTGTTAGAAGCTATTTACGATGAGATTGATAACCGCTCGTCCTGATCCCGACTTTATCGAGAAGAACAACGCTAAGGTTGCCCAGTTTATACAAGACCTCAACAGCGTGAAAAATGGAACTTACACGGGTAGACTTGGCTCCGGAATGTTTACGCTTAAGGACCTCTATAGATAAAGACCTTGGAGGTTGGTAGTATACATGGAAGCGGCTCCCTCTCCCCTACCCCCATGTGGTCGTGGGTCCCTACCACTGTGACTCGTGGCCTGGCCCTTCCCCTGCGACTCATGGCCTGCTGAGAGGGTCACAGTATAGGTAATGGTGGTTCCCCTGCGATTTCGTTGTGACTCATGGCTGCCCCTAACCCTGCGACTCACAGCCTACTGATAAGGTAGCAGCTTTAATCCTTGGCCAGTATTGTCAGCTCTTGAGACCCCGAAAACAATAGTCGAAGTGGGTAAATGATGCTCTGAAGTGGGGGGATTCCTTATCACTGGTGGGTTGGGTCTCTATTTGGAGGCGTGGACTGGAACCACCATTACCTATACTACTGGTCCCAACACCATATAGGGCAGGGGGCCCTCCGTAACACTCGTCCGTTTGTCCTTGTTACGATTAGAGATCAAATCTTGCCAAGTGCATGATGAGTTTTCAACGGTAGAATATCTCTGTTGAAGGTGTGTTATGCTGGGACAAATAAAGGCTGTGGTCGTCATGCAATCCACACAACAAACACATGGGTGGCTCGATGTGTGACGTCCACAGAATCGTTGTGCGTCAATTCACCGCCACCGTCCTCCTTTTCCCCAACCCTAGCACACACGGATTACAATAGCCTTCGCTTTGGTGATGCTCCAGGGCAGGTGAGTTGGTATTAAGTAACTTACGCGCTGTCTGGCTATCCAGCATTGATTTCTTCATTGATCGTATGTATGAAATAACACAAGCTGTAAAGCAGCCCATTAAAGGGGCTAAGATTGTTGTTACAATTCGGTCATGCGGATATAGTCACCTTGCTCTGGTGCCGTCGACAGTGGGTCCAGCTGATATCATACACTAGGAGATATTAAACTGAGGCAGATCCGAAACATTTTGAGGTAAGTGTGACATTCTCCGAACTGCTATGCTTGCTTCATGTGATCATATACTCATCGTTTGGTGTGCATCTCCATTGCAGTGTAGCACATGTTCTCGTTAGCACTGTAGACGATGTCGGATCCGGCGTACCCACCCGGTGCTTATGGTAAGCCTCGGGTTATCACCTGGTTGAATTTGATGACTATTTACACGTAGCACGCTATCCTGTAAGCTATCAATGTACCTATGTTAGGTGTTTCCTATTTATCATTTCAGCTTTCCCGCCACAGAATGCACCACCCAACTGCGGACCACCTCAGAATGGTCTGCCTCCGGTCGGAGTACCTCAGGCTGGACAGCCTCAGTACGGCCTGCCTCAGGCTGCACCGCCACCGTATGGCCAGCCAATCAACGCATATGGTATCCCACAACAACAGCAAATTGTCAACCCGTTGTGATGTCGACGGAGGCAGGCTATGACAATGTAACGCGTACTATTCCACAACAGTCCCAGTGTCCACATTGCCAGACACAGGGTAAGACGAAGGTGCACCTAGAGGTCGGACCAAACACCTGGTGTATTGTGATGATTCTACTCCTTATGGGGTAAGACTTTAATGCTGCAATACGCCATGCTAAAGGGCCATATCCGCACATATTCTAAACACGTTTTTCTTGACCCGAGTAATTAGTGTGTGGCTGTATTAATCCGTAATGTGAATGACGTTTCTAATACATGACGCGAACAGGTGCATCTTGGGTTGCTGCCTGCTCCCCCTCTTCATGGACCAATGCAAACATGCTGTCCACAAGTGCCCTAAAGGTGATAAGATCATCTCGTCATACCCACCATTACACCAACGATACCGACGAACCAGAGGAGTGGTTGTAATGAGCTAGACAGGTTAGCGCATATTACATCATCATAACGTAAGCAAATATCAGCTGATGTTTACGATTGTACGTGTATCGCCAACTTTCAGTGTTTATCTACTGATGTCTGCTTTATTGAAGTGATATATCTTGATGCTGACCGTACGCTATTGTCATTAAAATATCTCCTCAGATGTATTCAAGTTAATATGCATCTGAACAAAAAAAGTTCGAATGACTTTTTCTCTATCAATTAACATGCATTGCACCTAGTGTATTCTACACAGGGAAGAATACGGTGCGGTGGTTCTAGGACACTGCACTCGAATGTTTTAGGACCATGTACTATTTTAACGACAGTACAGTCGAAAGCTAATAGAAAACAGGAAATGTTCACCTTCCCATATCTTCCATGACTCACAATGGTCCGTTGCGTGTGTGTGGTTGATCAGAAAAGATAGCAATATCAATCGTAAATTGCAAAATATTAGTTTAGAATCGTAAGCCTGTGACACCTTTACTTGAATTCTTGCCATTGCAATATGTTATGTAAGTACTTAGAAGCCAAAAATAGAACGTTTAAAGCGGCAAT
This sequence comes from Urechis unicinctus, assembly GCA_034190875.2. Classification (NCBI taxonomy): domain Eukaryota; kingdom Metazoa; phylum Annelida; class Polychaeta; order Xenopneusta; family Urechidae; genus Urechis; species Urechis unicinctus. The sequence goes on from CM067343.1 coordinate 43,488,044, forward strand.
GTTTATTCAAAGAATCATCTACTAGAGGCTACTACATCTAAAGGCATGTGCCAATATAGCAAAATCTAATCAACGTGGTAGAGAAAAGTGGAGATGATACCCCTTTAACAGAAAACCATGCCTTAAGATGGTACATAGCCAGTAGGGGCAATGGCATCATGATTGTACCATATGAGATAACCATATTACCAACAAATACATTGACACAAGGAGGAAACCAAACTACGATTTTCGATCATAAATCGGTAAATGGCGTCATAGATCGGCGAATATTGTCATAATTTGGTAATGCGCATCTTCCGCATTCGGTCATCTCAGAATGTCCGCCAGCAAACATGACATTGAATTTGATTTAATTTGATAACGGGGTAACCTTTGCACCAGATAATTTTACCTTTGCTCCAAGTTACTTTACCACATTATGCGTCTTCTCATCCTCACGTATGGCTTGTGGCTTATAGGAAGTTTCTTTTAAGCCCGCGGCTGGTGGGGTGTTTTGTCGAGAGGAAGTATTTGTACATGGAGGGGATGTTTTTGTGGACTGTTTTATGTACGCTGTTAGGGGAGGGGATTTGGTGTGCCCACCGTGTTTGTCGTGTTCCCGTGTTAGTCGTGTTCCCACGGCGTAGTGGTATGCTGCGTCGCCTTTCGGTCCACAGGCTGTGGGTTTGATTCCATGGTGTGAAAACCTGGCTGGATCCACGCGACCCAGTAGTTCAATAGCACCGTGCTTGGCCTTCGTTCCAGCTGCGTTGATTTACCAGCCCGGTCTCTACAACTGGTTTGTGTCAAGTGGGCGCTGGCACTTAAGGGGAGCTCCATGCATCGCAATCATCTTCATCCACCGCCGCCGTCGATTACTTACATAAACCTTGAGTAGCCAAGCGGTTGGTTGTCAAACGTGTTTAGTGCAATTACTAATGGCATTAGATGCTTGTCCCAGCCTGTTTGTTTAGGTCTGACATAATTTTCACTCTCTCTATCATAGAACCCATAAGCAATCGATTTGAATGTTATGTCACGAGTCGGACATACCATGTGCTCGTTACGGTAGCGCGTCTTTGGTAATGGGTCAACTGTGTCGATTATCATTGTGTGGAACGGTCCTAGGGCAGACCCACGGGTGATTCGTGGCGGCCAAATTGAGGCATTTGAACTTTTATATGTATTACAGGACGTAATATTGCGTTTATATTGGTGTTTGTCCCTGATCATACCGATCCAAGCATAATACGGCGGCATGATTGAAATCATTAACAAAGCCGTCTAGAGGGGCATCTGAATGTATTTTGATGAACTGTTCCTTGAGGTTGTGAGGGATAACTAATTATGCCATACAGAAGATCGTCAACAATGAAATGGTTCTGCTCGCGTGTGAGCGGCATATCTGCCTCTTGTTTGTTAGCAGCAACAATTCCATATTTGAGGAGACGTACAAGCTTGCTACATTGAGGTCAGGCCGCTGTTCACGTCTTATTATCCCTCGAGTCCCAGCTACTCCTCACTTGGGTTGTTAGCCGTTACAGGTTCAGCACGTTATCAGTTACTTCACGTAGAGCTTCTTCCTCTGAATTTGAAAATAGTGAAGCCAGTTTATTGTGATCCCATGGAAAGGCAGATAATTTACCTGTTGCAAAGGCGGGAATAGTGCATACGGTGTACGTGGTTTGTCTTTTGTGTGAGATAAGCGATGGGATAATATATGGCACATGCGCCTCAGCCCAGCTTACTAGCATCAGTTGACAGTATGAATGGCTTGCCGAAATTAGGTGAGGCAAAACCTTAGAACTTATTGAAATGCGTCGTGGCAATATTGTGACCACGTGAAAGATTGATCCTTCCTGGAAAGAGGGTGTGCAGTAATTGCATCATCCCTGATGAAAAGAAGATCTTCTGCCTACAATTCGTCTCTGCGTGGCCTTTCTTGTTGCAGACAGAGCAATTATCCCGACCGGTGGAGTATTGTTGGCTGTCGTCACGATACCAGGAGTATTCCCGCAGTCTGTAATTGCGGGCCCGGGAAAAGTTCCTGCGGTGGTCTCGTCCGGGTCAAAACGGTCATGACATCGATTGACGGCACGTCTGTGGTCATTATCCTCCCCCCAACCCCATCTGCTCTTTCTCTCATCCCACGTCGTAGGAGAGATATCCGTCACGGGAGTGGCTGCGCTGGTATCTGCATTCACTGCAGCCTGTTGCATGGAGACGTTCTCTGTTATCGAAACCTACCTGCTTTTGGGTCATGAAAACTTTGGGAGACGCATTTGTTCCTTACGATTTGTCATGTCTAGTGCCTCTGGAAAAGGTGGTAATGTGAGAGATGAGCCTTGAATGATGGCCTCCAATCACGTAAGGATGTCCAACTCCAACGGGGCAGAGCCTTTGAAGCGGCGAGCCACCTTTTCTGCTTCGGTTTGGGTTTTGGAGTCGGTTTACCGATCTCATTACGGAAACCCTTTGTAAATATTTGCACTTGCCCGACTTTGTTTGTAACGGTGCGATATCCATGAGGTCACTCGTGTAGTCAGTCCTCAAAGGACTCTTTCTTACCTTGCTCGCAGTCAACAAGGCGGGAGGGGGTGTATTCCTTGGTTAAATGTAAGAGCACTGCGGCGGTCAGTCTGTTCACATCTTCCAAGATGTCGGTGGGTAAATAGCTTGTGAGGCACTCGGTTGAGTCTCATGTAAGTTTCGAATATGTGGAGGAGATCCTCCACTTTTCTGAGAGCTTTCCCTTGTAACTTATTCGGTCCGGCAGGGAGGGGGTCTTGCCAGACGATTGCAGCTGGTGCAGTGTGGACCTGTTTGTCGGCAAGGAGGCAAAAAGCCCCGGCAATGACATATGCCATATCGTTGGTTGCGTCGCGTCCGAGTTTACCTGTGTCGCCTTCTCGGTGTGTGGGGGCTGCTCGTGGGTCTAAGGCTAGTGGCTTACGTCATCAGCACCTCCCGATACCAGTACGCTGCAGCTGCTCTGGGACATTACAGATTGCGGATCCGTGCAATTTCTCTGTGACGCAATGGTTAGCTGATATCTTGATCAAAGGAGCATGTAATGCGTGTGTGTCAGGAAATTGCGTTCCGACAACAGTAAAAGTTGTTGAATGTCCGGATGCTCAACCACTTGTCATACTATATTTTCTTGTGGCTTAATGTTGTGGCTTGATACTGTGCTACTTAGTTATGTTTTGTTTTTGCTGCTTGTTGTTGCTGGAGTGGGCACTAACCAGACAAAGCACACGAGTTTTTTGTAGTTTATTCAAATTGTAATGATGCAGCTTTACTGGGATCTTGGTGGAATCCCGCCCAGGGCTGGCCCGCCCCATTGGTCAGACAAGGCCGACCAATCCTCACAGCTCGTGACCCAACGGATGTCTTGCAGAACAATTTGGAATGAGATTATTAAAGTTGAATGAGAATAATATCATCATGTGCTGATGAAATTGGTTCACCTTCCGAAAGAACTTTCATTAATTAAATAATTGACAAATAACGTAGACACGTCGAAGTTCACTTAATTTCAGTATAAGGATTTTAAGTAAACTCTATTGTTTGCTACTTTATACCCATAATATTCTTCAAATCGAAGTTTTCCCAGTAAGTTTGTTCAAACGTTATGCTCGAGGTATTATCGTGAAAAGGCTAATTTCGGACACAAGTTACTTTTCGTGTCTTAATATATCCGATTTTACGTCGCACACCAGTTTGATAAACGGCTAAGAAACGGAGACAGGAGGAGAAACGGCGTGAGATCAAGAAATGTGGACAGTTGAAGAAATTGCTCCAGGTTGAGATTTGGCGTCAGGTTGAGAATCGCGTCAAGTTGACAAGCAATGTATGGTCAATAGTGTGTTTGTGCAGAGCGATGCTGTTTTGCGTCCTCACCTAAATACTTGCGCTTAGCGACACGAACTTCAGTGATTAGTAAATGCGTATTCAACCCTTGTTCCGGTCAAACGCGCTGTGCGCCACGACACAACACCTTGTGGGTGTTAAAGTAACCAAAGCTTACGAAGAGGCTAATTCAAACATGTGCATTATTCTATTTTCACAACCTCATATTAAGCGCGCACACAGTATCGTACATATGATACAGATGGCCTAGATTACCAACTTTGCAATATGGTGTTGCTCTTCTCCGATACATCAACGCAGCTGTGAATAATGCGACCTAGAAAGCTAGTTCACACTCAACATTGAAACCTTCAGGGCGATCTTGATGAACCTTTGAAGATGCATCTAATTGACAGTAGAACGATGGAAATAAATACTTCTATCTCGATCCATGTCTCAAGGAAGTACAATGTTTCTTTATCCAACTTGCGGAAATCATGTACATAAAAACTAAAATCCACGATTTTATCATCAGTGACAGTTAATGATGGAAGGTAGGCATAACAATAATGACATGATTGTTTTTCAAATATTAAGTAGACTTTTTAATAGCGTGGCAACAAGTTGCTTCTTTGGCATCATCAAACATAAAGAAGTATGAGGATGTTATTCATGTGGCTTGTAAATGTACAACCTGCCCATAAGAAGCATATCCATATCCAGAACTAAAATATCATCAGTAGAATGTATACAATGTAAGATTAATTTGACTATACCAGTAATTACGAAATTAATCCGAATGTATGCCAAAATCAGCCTTTGGTAGTCATTGGTGTTAAGTGAGCTACATAGGCAAATGAAAGTCTGGAAGTCTTTTTGCACAGTGCATGAAACCAGGAATACTCGAGGATATCAGGCACCTCAGACTCCAAGCCAGACCGGTCCAACACCACTGACGGATCAATGTTTCAAGAAAAAAGGTCAATCATTAGTTCAGTTTTAAATATTGTGGTTTTGGAAGCATAACGCTTGCAAACGAACCAGCCACGTCAGCGTTGGTCTATGATTTTGTTGAAGCAATCAATAGCTGGAAAATAATAGCTATCACTCATCAATGTAAATAATAGTTATGATAAATAATTATGAAATACATGCAGTATAAATGGGTAGCCAATGTGGTATATGGAGAAGAAATGCTTCTCTTTAATTCAGAAATATTTCGCATAATTCTTTGAAGAAGAAACGTGTTCCGACAGCAAGTGATTTTATAATTGTACAAGACAGGGGTGATAGCGTCATTCATTACAAGGCCCTGACAGATTTTTTAATACACTCGTGCTTTCAGCCTTTTCAGCACAATAACAGATAGAAAACCCCACACACATACATAAATTACTATGTTTAAATCTGCTTTAAATATGTTTAAATACAACACATTAGGCCTGAAAGCAAATAAGCCTACAAACTGATGAGCATAACAAATGGTCTATACTGTTACACTCATATTGCAATGATGCGGTGATGTAAAATGTCCAGGGCTCTGATTCTCTTCCATTATCAGCAATTGACGGGGACTGGCTTGGATAATTTGGGTGTGCACCCCAAAGCGTGTGTGCAATTGTATTGATTAAGCCGCTGGATAAATCAAACTGTGCCTTTTATATTGTTATATCTTCACACCTCTGACCAGGAGACAGAATGTCATTGTGATGTAGCCGAGACTTGACTGGGAATCACATACGGCCGAGGCAACTGGCTTGTCACAGGATTATATGGCTCGTGTCTATCCTTGCATTCCTCATCACGGTATTCATTTCAATCGATAAAATTTCATATACTATAATATGGACAAAGCTGTGGCCTGCTCTGTTTTCCATCCAACCAAGCCTCTACACCTCGACTTATTATGAGCATTGTACTAATTCAGGGGTCTTACATATCTGGGCGTTTCCGGTTTGGAGTTGGGTAAATCATTACGCCTTTCTAGGATTTGCAGCGCATTATAGATAGATGACATACTTAATCCAGTGGCAACTTCCTGTGCAAGTCACGCAGCCTCTTTATTGAATTCTTCATTCACTCCTTCCGGAATTTATTGCATAATATTCAGGTAACATCCATGCTTCGATTATTGTTCACATTCTATGACCAGCGATCAAAAAAATGGAAGAAGCCAGCAAAGCTATATAAAGCATACCCTGATAGATATATAACTCTACAATTCGGTATCTATAAAGTTTGTGGGTAATGAAGTAGTTTAGATAAATGATTACCGGAAATATTGCGTCATACACAAACACAATATATAATGCCAACCCATGCGTATCTTGTCCTGAATAGCAAAAAAAAAACAGGCGGTATTGCGATACGCACAAATTCAGAAAACGATAATATTTCAGCCGACAACGATTGCCTTTATCTTCCGGACATGACAATGCATCGAAAACAGACGAATAAAGATGCTTATGATGTCAAATTATTATCATTAATCATACCGCTCTCAAATGTGCTGCCCATATAAACGTCATTAACGTTCTATCAGCATAATATTCTTTCGGAAGCATTACCTATAATTGCCAAGGTTTATGAATAATTTATCCATTTGAACCAAGCAAGTGAAATGTCAATAGATAATTATTTTTGTTTTAGACACAACAACATGATGTACATGTTGCTATGGTGGAAACTGTGATCACTCAATATCATTAGGTTGATGTACAGTTGTTGCAATGATATATCGTACTAAACATGACTCTCGTTGATACAGTGGTACCCAATTATTCAATTGTCAGTAGTTTGATCGAAGCCTGCCCCAAGCTGGTTGTCTGTTATAAATCATACATGTTCACTACATTATAAAGGTTTGCAAGTGCTGCTGTAAAGTAACAAAACTGCATGTTCAAGTAGTTTAAATACTTCCATATCGTGGAGTTACTACTGTTGTTAATCTAAGTGCTGTTTATCCGCTTGACATCAACGAACAAGACCACATCGCTTTGCTTTACGTTTGGATGATACTTATCTAACTATTAACATGATCCGCCAAGTACTCAGTTTCATTGGTCCATTGAATGAAGTCCGACGACATTTTTTGCTGCAATAACATATTTTAAACATGTATTGATCTCGAGTGCATCTCAGATGAGAAATTAATGTAATCGAAGGGGCAACATCGCAGCATTTAAGTTTCAAAGATGATAGATTACAGACTCAATTGCAGAGACGACGGAGCCATTTTGCCGCTTGTAAATGTCGTAATCAAATGGAGGTTAAATTCGTCTTAGAGAGGTGCGGTGTGAGAGTAAACGTGGGCAAGATGTGCGCTGTGAATCATACGCTTGTACTGTGTGGTGTATAGCAGGTTTACTCTCAAAAGTCTTGATTAATTTAAGAGACTACAAAACACACCTACCACCACAACACGCGTTACAAGTTCATAGGATGCTTTTTAGGAAGATACCTACCGACGACGATAAAGCACTACACCAACCAGAGATTAGAAACAATGGAAATAGTACATGCCAGACAAAGATGGCTCCAACTGAACCCCCGACACATAATCACTACCGACCATCTAGGGATGAGATATAAATATAGAGAGATATATATATATAGAGAGAGAGAGATATATATAGAGAGAGATAGAGATATATATAGAGATATATATATATAGATAGAGAGAGAGAGAGAGAGATATAGAGAGATAGATATATATAGATATATAGATATATATATAGAGATATGAATATATATATATTTAGAGAGAGAGATAGAGAGATAGAGATATATCTAGAGATATATATATATATAGAGATATATATCTAGATAGAGATCTATATATATATATCTCTCTAGAGATATATATATCTATATATATATATATATATATATATATATATATATATATATACAGGAACCTAATTTAACTATAGGCTGAGATATACATATGCATCTATACAAATTTGTTCCTTAATGTTTAATGTTTCAGATATAGATATATATATATATATATATATATATATAGATATATATATATATAGATATATATATATATATATATAGAGATATATATATAGACATATACATATATATATATATAGATAGATATATATATATATATATATAGATATCATATATATATATATATCTATATATATATATATATATATATATATATATATATATATATATATATATATATATGTGTGTGTGTGTGTGTGTGTATATAAAAGCTGCATACCACAATACAGTGTCAATTGGATTGAGATGATGCACGGGTTTAAAAGCAATAACGACGGATTATCAACCAATCTAATGCAATACACAGGCGGCACCTGTAAAAATCAAATATTCAATGACACCACAATATGTTGCCACTGCATTTTCAATTACTATCCCACGATTCTTATAAAATGCCTAATTCCGCACGATATATTGCCATAGTCTTTTAACCAGCTAAACATGATATCATCTCAGATACCAGTTATAATAGAGTGCAAATTATCTTGCGTTGCTTATCGCCTGTGACAATCGAAGAACCACGTTTCATTTTCGCATTCCGCGCATTGGTGTTATTGCTTTTGGTTTAGATGTTACTGTTGGGCAACAAAGCGCACTCTGACCCATTGATGTCGGCAATCTACATTTCATATGTTCATGTTCTGACACTGGCTTTGTATGCTTAAATAGACGCACATGCAACTCAAAGTGGATCGAAATGCCTGGTCGACTCTGTTTTAAGTCTCCCAACAAAACTTATCCCTTCAACACGTGATATTTGTCGTTTACGGAATACAGATTTACAATATTTAGCTTATCGGCCGAGTCTAATTAAGTTGTCAATATATGATCATGTGATCACCGATTGATACGGTTCAAACGTCGTCACCACACCAACAACGTATTTTGGCATAGCTCATATCAGGATAGAGTTATGACGCTTTGCATTAATACAGAACGCAGTTAGACACTTGAGGATCAACAGAACCTTTGCTCGAAGGAATTCATCATGCCTATATAATGCATTCATGCACGAGGAAGTTGGTTTCATTGATTTGCGTAGAGTGTCCTACTCTAGTGGCCTTGATAGTATGGAGAGAGTAAGCTAAATTCACTGAGGTTGTCGGAAATGCAGGGGTCATAGGTTGGCTAGGGGATGCTGCTCTTGTTTGGGATATTTGAGGTAGCTATGATGGGACTGGACCACCCTGTTTTCCGTCGTAAATGTACATGGTTTGTGAGAGAATTGTGGGAAAAACTAAAGGACACATTGGCCTAATAAACGGACGCTGCTTAGGTACAATATGGCTGACACGACTAGAGGGGTGCATATGCAAAGTAATATATAATCAAATACTTCCACAGAATACTGAACCAGAATATACTAAGACAGCATGATAAGATAAAGGGAAAAATATTGTGATCGATAATTGAAATAAATATTTAGTTTTGATACACGAAACACATGCTACATCCACAGCTTTAGCTCTATACCAAACATTATTGAAAGGCAAAATATGAAAGCTCTAACCATCGTGACCAGGGTGTGTCACTGTCTAACCAAATATCCACTAAACTCTTACTCATATGATTCATGATTTTCTGCGACGTTAAGATCTATCATGCAACGTGGTTGTGTGAAGCAAATAGATGAACAACCTCATACAAACTCCACTGTCTACTCTGAGTACCGTGTTTTGCAGAGTGAATAAACACCGTCTTACTTTGATTCCTGTTCCGACAAATTCCCCTAATTGTGTCAAGAAGGGTAGAGGTTATATGTCACTTCCTGCTTTATTACAAATAGGTACTCCGTAAAATGTATGGGTTTTTAGGAAGCTAACATATGAAGTTCCGACTTTCATCACGAAGTTAAAGTAGTTATTTGCTACTGCGATCTAAATTTGCACGGTATATATCGACGACCAAAACCAACTGCGAGCTTGTGCCCAGTCGCTTTTGTTCCTTAGGTGTCATGCGGTTTTGCAAATTACCTATCGCGAATCGTTAAATGTTATATAATATTGGGGATGCATAAAGAGTGCAAGGTTCTTTTTAAGAAGGCCCGGTGTTTATAGTTTATCTGCTCTTGTTTTAAACCAGAAACTGCACATAAATGAAAACAATGTTAATGTGGTTGTCTATTTCTATCAATTTCATTTAGGAACATATGCAACTCAGCCATTGTGTCCCCGATGAAAACTCCATATTTCGTGGGTGAAGCTCTCTTAATGCATGACATAAGTAGGAGCTCATAATTGTTGCAAACGAATCATGTAAGAGTGAATAAGTTATCGCCTGTGATTTATTAAAACTCTTTGGAAGCGATCATTGAAGTGTCTGGTATACCATAACTCACTGTTGTAAACATTACACTGGCTACTTAACTTAGGATATGTGACGAATAGTATTTTTCACGACGGCATAATTATGATATTCAGAGGCCTTAGTTTCAAACGTTATAATCGTTTCGAAAGTCCAAATGAGATTATGATTGCTTGGACATTGTCAGTTTCCTTGAATAACTTATATAATGTTATGCAAATTTGCTGTGCAAAGAACAGCATTGCAGTTAATATGCTACTACATACAAAAGACCATAATAGGGACCGGCCTATTTCATCTTGTGCAAACCTTATGCATATCAAGTAAGCTTGTAATCTTGCGACCAGAATTTGCTTATCCAACGGTGCAACAATATTCTTCAAATTTATGTTTAGACTGGCTGAATTCAATATTGCGCATCATATTGTTCAAGTACTTTTGCTGTGAAGCGCTCAAAAAGATAAGAAATATTAATGTATATATTCTTCAAATTTTCATTTAAACTGGCTTTGTTCGACATCGCACATCATATTGCAAGACCCTTTTGCAAGAGACACAATGAAGGTAAGGTTACAAAGCTACGACATTATACGATCTGGACTTCATCGATAATACACTGAGCAATGGCGGACGATCGTGGGCTGTATTTACATGGAAAGACACAAGAAAAGGTGTGTTATTAGTTATATTACATGAAGTATTCGAAAAGGTTTTTTGCCTTTGATTGAAAAGTATATAAAATTATACATCATGAATGGTATCTCTTTGGATATTGACAAATTTCACTGAATCTTGCTGTCGCATCAATTGTGAGAGTGGTGTGCTTCATTTTCTGAATAGTGGTCATATTAACAAACGCCATATTTGACACAACAATAGTGTCTTTATATGGTTTCTGGTTTTGAAAAACTATATAACTGTACCGATTTATTTCTTTACCGCATATTATATATTTACTCTTTTCATTGTTTAACAACAAACTATATTCATTGGCGGAATTCAGACATTGTCTTATGATTGCTTAACCTTAATCTTCGGATATTTGATAACATTCTTGCAAGTGGACATATTCCCTTACGTCTCCACATATGCGCAACTCTATCGAGCGCTTTACTAGCGTCGAACATTAACGAGTGAACATTCCAACCACCATTCATTTACAACAAAAGTACATTGTTTTGTCAAATGTTCACTTTTGAAACCAAATTAAGCATATGCGCACACAAAAACATTATATTAGTATTCAATAGAACACAACCAAAGATCTTTCCATTTAAACTACTCAGAGCTATTCCTCTGTCATTGTCAGCATTATTTTTACCTTGTGCGTTTATTTTTAGGTATCTGTGCTTTGGACAAATTCTTCCAAGAAAACTCAAGGGCGCAAAATAGCCGTAAAAACCACTGCAATAAGTATTCTCAAAATGTGTGTTCCATTAGTGAGGTTATCTGAAACAAACACACTGAAACCGTCCCGATTACCTTTCTTTTTCTAACATATATATATACATTAAACAAAATCATATCAACGTTATTGATATTGAGCGCATATAACCTATTCGATTTTGTATGCATAAGCACCACTGGAAATTCTTAATTGCTATTCTTCAATAGTGCACAACCGCCATACGTGCGATTGGTTTGCAACTGTTCGACACGCAATGTAAAACAACCATGAGGAACACTTTAGTAAAACGCATTTATTTGCTCTCTAAACTTCCAGTATTCCTGTACAAAAACATGTATGATGATTAAGAGTAAGCATACAGATAAATTAAATTTAATCGGGCGTAACCCTTGTCAATTATATGTTGCAATACGCAATGAACCCATGGTCATAAATAATGAATAAAGATATATAATGTTGATATAGATATATGTTGTTGCAAAAAGGATTGATACTAAAATGACCTGTCCCATCATCCAGGAGATGGCCGTCCCGAGGGTGACCCTTGTAGCCATAATTCATCGTTGAAGAGATCATTAACCGCGGGGAGAGGCACTGTCAGCTCAAATGATTTAAACTTCGAGTTGGTATCGGAGACACAATCCAAAGCACGCACTTCGATGATTTGTTGTTTGAGATATTCTCTGAGTTCCTGCAGTAACTGTAGTGAGATCAATTCGGTATATGAATATGTCATGACCTGGCTCTGGTGCACCTCTAAATGTCTGAAGGTCCGTTCATCAATACCGCTGATTAAGAGGCTCTAGTTGCATATGATGGTAATATTGCTACATCATGCACACATTTCAATGACACATGATAACCTAGATCTCGAGCGACATCACAGCCAGTAGACGCAAACAAGGCTGTAATAAAATGTATAGTTACGATTCTGCAAATATCCACACTTCATCAAGTAAGAAACTGCTGTACAAGCGAGGTTTTTGTATAAATCACCAATGTAAAGTTATATCATGTAAGCAGGTTTATCGAGCCGTGTGTTGAGGCAAACCAGCCATTAAGCTAGACCGTTCTCTTAGCATTCATGCGGGCAAGCATGCAATCGACCTTGATGGGCAGTTTAATATATCCGTTACATCTACTGTAGACTATTGTATGTTGTGAGCATGCCAGATAGTACAATTAAGCGTTCAATAATATTCATATACAAATAATACCATGATTACCGTCTACGATTGCAAATACCCCAAAACTATAAGTTGGCGTATTTATGGGGTGAATTCTGTATGCATATATATATAAGTAATCTTTTCAACATGAATAATTCAGTGTGGGTGTCGTAGCAAAGTGATTTACAGCGTATCATGGTTAGTAATGAGGTACACTCCATCAATAATGCCGCCGTGCATAATAAGATCTATCCAGACCATGGGATATTTGCGGCACTATCTGTATTATAGTGAGGTATGTTAGTTACTATTTATGTGTGTTCTACAGAGATACGAGATAATCATCAAGGCTACATACATAAATCGGCTGTGCTTATCGCTGGGTTGAACAAACTTTGTTGTGAATAATGGCTTACCAAGAGGAGCTAGCGAGATTGTTTTAAGATAATTGGCTAGTTTAGAATCGCATGGTACATAAGTGGATCTGCTCTTCGCGGACTGCAAAAGTTTATTGCATTCTGTGTGTCGACGGATCTTTCTGCTGATAGATTATTTATCTGGCGTAGTGTATCAACACCGAAGCTGTTTATTTGGTTCATGTTTTTATAATGGACCGAAAAATTACAGATGCACTATTTTATGTTGTCATCTAAGAGGCTTACTTGTCCACTTTCAAATGTATAATTATGCTTACCTTATAATGGCATCTCCCATGCAACGTGCTGCATTGTCCGTTGACAGTGTCCCAATATGCTTATCAAACTGGCCCTGGCACAAGTCTAAGAACCATTCATTGTTCAGTTTCTATGAAAATAACACGTGCTTTATCACAGAGCATCATGACTGTGCACCATATGAACACTGCCCAGAGACTCCTTGCAAGGCTGTGCGTATGACCATATGAATGTGTAATATGTCTTAGAACGATAGAGATCAATGAGAAATGCCTCTTTGAAAACCGAAACACATATATACTATATCAAGCACATATATTCTTTTTAGCTGGATAGTTTGTCGTCACTAAAATAGCCAATACGCAGAGCCGCTAAGTTGTAAACCAACGCCGCCAAGCCTACGCAGCCTCACTCTATATTTAGCTGCACGAAATCGACTTCCCGCAGCCGCCGTATTAACCAAAAGCAGATACAATCCCCACAAGCAGCAACAGCCTTCAAAAATGGAATAAACTAGAGATAAGCTCATAGATTGCATAAGATGAAAGGCAATAAGTCTGGTCGAAGGTTATTCGGGAGTGGCAATATTGATTAGCACCAAAGACGCGCACGGTACATCGTATAAAGCGGCTTTAAAGATACATCTGTGAGAGGCGAAAAAGAGGCAAAGCGAGCTGAAGAGTCAAGTAATCTGCCAATCAAACGAGTTGCGCACTAGAAGGAGAGAATTTTAATACTGTTTAGGATGCCTAGAAGATCTCGTTGTTAGATACCATTTAGATAAATCGGTACATTTAGTATATGTCAAGGGTAGAGTAACCAAATGCCGAATAAACGAGTATCAGGTAGGGATGATATGATACAAGCGATTTATGCTTTTAGTCATAAAGCCATTTACAGCACCTAAACTGATAACCACAGGGTAAAAGGCTAGCACTAACATTGGATGCACATTGCGCGTGGACACAGAAAGGCGTTAAAGCAAATCCGATACCAACTCCTGGGATCAAAAGTGAAAAGGGCCCAAGGCCCCCCAGCAGTTTGATAGAATCACCAAGTCGTAGCATTGTTATCATTCTACTATGCAGATTGTACAGGATCCACGAAAATGCGCACCCCATAAGCGAACCACAAGTATAAAACATTGTCGCCATAGATCTAACAGCATTGTCCATTACCATTTCAATTGAATCTTTTCTTTTAATAATTGTGGCATTTAAGCTGCATTATAAACCACCATTCTACCGCCATTTGAAACCGCCAGATAGTTTACCATCCGAAGAATCACATATTATTTCTACCGTAATTTGCAAACCAATTGGACGGTATATCAATTATCACGGCCTTTATGTTGATGTGTGGTGACACTGACCTGAATCACGCTGAACTGAACGCCGAACTGTAAAACAAATACAACCCACATGTCATCTTGACGTCGTACTCGGCAATTACTGCTAACAGCTAATGAGTGATTGACATAACTCCCGCAGTTGCAGAGCTAAATCTCCTGTTCAACAGCTTACCAATTATGTATAACATATATGTAAGGAGTATGAATGCGAACTTGCCACATATCTTCCAAGCAAAAATCATTAAATGTTTTGCCTGTTTTGCCCTAAACACTCAGATATCGGGCAGCTGTTTGTCCTTGTCTTCAATATTCATACAGCTTGATTATTGTTACTGGGCTGCTTTCCATAATACTGTCTAGGGTGCTTTGATAATTGCTACCGTTGTCAATGAGGCAATTACATTGGCAATAGCATGGTGTGAAGTATGTGGAGATTCAGCGGATAAGCATCTATGGAGCGCCATTGTCCGTGATGGACGTAGGTTTTAAAATGCAGAATATTTTGCTCCTACAGCAGAAGCCCACACTAATCACGCCCTAACTGGATGCTGCATTTTGAGGATCAGTAGGAGATTGGTGATGTGCTTTCTCATTGTGCCTCTCACCGAGAAGGGGTGCCTCTTCTGTTCTTTTCATCTATGCCACTACACACAATAAAGGTTCAATTGTGCGTATTATGTGGTATTTATCATGTATTTATACTGCCCTAAAGAGTTGCAGACTTGACACGAACACCTGAAAGACGACGCTTAAATCAAAGCCAATTGGACTTGTTGCTTTGCTTTATGCACATTGAAGCTGGCCTCAAATATATGTATGTTTTCCTTTTTATTTTGATTTATAACCTTGGTGTGTCATTTTCTGTTAGATCATTGTTGTAAAAAAATAGCCGCATTAACTTATCCAAAATGTACCATATACCATTTCAATATTTTCTGGCATAAGTTGGCATAAGCCATATTTGCTATATAAATGACATCAGCTGTGAAGAATAGTTGATTGCATTGTTATTAACAATTAAGTTACAGAAGAAGACTTATTTTCAGATACATAGGTTATTCTGAATATATCTTTGCTTGCGATCCACACTACCGATACAATATGCTTATGTATCTTGCCCTTATTTTGAAACTATTCTACTCTTCGACCCTCGTACACTTTTTTCGCCATCATCGGTTACTGCTATAACTATAATATAACGAAATTGCGTTACGTCATTGCATTGGTTGGAGAAAGCAGTACCCCACCTCCCCTTCGAATGATGTTATTATTGACGTAAAGTTTCATACAATTAAGCTGCTTGATCAACTCAAAGATGGTAAAGAAGAGTTTCATGCTACGGTGTGTGGCCATTTACAATATTATGTTTGTTTGACAAGCGAGTTCGTCCTACTTGTGTTCTACATTGGATACGTATTCTAATTGAATGAGTTTCAAATGAATCATATTGTTTCCCTCATTCAATCGTATTTTAAAGAAACTGTACTGGCTTCAATACTCTGAGGCTGAATTGAAACCCTATGAAAGTGCATTTCATGAACCATACTTGCCATTTTAACGTTGTTTAACATCGGTCTAAAATTAAAACACTTTCTCGTCGGGTGGGCTTGAACCACCATATTTTGCTTAGCAGCGGAAAGTGTTAGGTGGTGGCGCCACCGAGGCAGAAGTTTGTTTATGTTATCAACTATGCTGCCAACGTTCAGGGCAAGTCCCATCGTCAAACAGAGCCTGTTTTACAATTACATATTCCTTGGAATTTGTTGATATTAACATCCAGGCATTGGCTATACAGCCCATGAAATGCGCGGCAGTCATTGATAATAAACGACATTATACAAGATGCTTACAGGACGTGTTCAAAGAAAGGAAAATTCGAGCATGGTGTGTGAGAAAGATCTTCCTCAAAACTATAAATCTTGCTACTCTTAGAGGGCAAGACTTCCTAATGGCCGAATGCGCTGTGAAACCTACGGTTATGGCTTGTTTAAATGTTCATGTTATGCAATTTCAAAGGAACCGGACAATCTTGCATATCCGTCGCTGTTGCTCAAACGCATGTATATTGCATGTGGGTGAACTTTAGTCGTACAGTAGTTAGAGGACTCTATAGCGTCCAGCACGCGTTGACGTTTGACGAGTGCCTAATTTTATGCATCCATAATACCCTCCAGCGGGAAAACCCTTGTTTAAAAGTTCACATCCTCTTGCCTAGTTCTACGCGGCCACACTCACGTGAACTGCACTCGCTCGCATAAGACACAGCAAAATTTGTCATGACAGTCCGCGTAGTACTGTCTTGTGCGTCACCGCTAAGCAGTTTAAGTTCCAACAAAGATAATCCCCCGCTCGACTGAAATAAAAACTGTAAGATGAGAGATAAGCTGCAACCGACTTGTAAGATATCGACCAACTGTATTGCCCTCAAAGACAACTTAGCACTTTGTGATATATTGAGTCTGGGGACTTGTGGTTTCGACATCGGTGCTTTGCCTAGTACCAATGACAATGCTGCAAATATCCGCATCATTCTCATCCGCTGAGCTGCACAAGGTGCTAATGGGAAGGGGGGATCTATAGCCGCAACTATGATAGCGTTTTTACTGAAAGCCATGCAGCTTATCCGAAGAATACAACAGATAGACATATCAATTTGATGAGTGCAAATTTTTAAATTCACGAACGGCCTTTGTCAACACTTAAATTCCCATATATAGCCAAGCCTTGTTGTCGCTCTCTCATTAAAATGCGCTCAAGGGTCGATTGGATGTCATAGGCAATCACCCCATGTTCGAGACTGCAGAAACACTAACCTTGAGCTCTGCATCGGTAAACGGCTTACCACGGTACAATCAACATAAGATGTACTGAGGCTATTGTTAATCGATTATATTATTGCTGTAATTTGACAGATTTGACAATAATCGATTGAAAACTACTTGGATTAATCACTAGCTGGTAACCCTATGTGTATATAATATAACACAAAGCAATGTTGTTTATACTGATACATTCGCTGGATGCGATTTGACATTAGGCGTATATGATCAGGCATAAATAATCCAGCTAGTGGAAACCAAAGATTACACCGTCTATAGAAAATGTATTAAGGCAATGCATAAAGATATATATATATATATATATATATATATATATATATATATATATATATATATATATATATATATATATATATATATATATATATATATATATATATATATATATATATATATATATATACGTTTATATATATTCATATATATATATGTATATAAATATATGCATATATATATACGTATATATATATATATATGCATATATATATATATATATATATATTTATATATATATATATATATATATATATATATATATATATATATATATGAGATCGTTTTGTCATTGATCCATCATATCTCTATGCTCGACACAGATATAAGTCCCTAGCCAGAGTCATCAAAATGAATACCTTTTGGAGAACATAGTCAACATTAGACTTGACTCGGTGTGTCATGACTATTATTTTATCGTACGAGATATGAAGCCAATCTCCATCTTCTGTTGCGCCAATTGGGATTCATTGTTATGTGTACTCAAATAATATCCAGGCGCAGATGGCAATACGAGTTGCATACAGTGGGTAAAATGGAGGCAATACTCAGCAGTGACTAGTCGGCAGGCATGGTAATGCAATTACGGCTGGTTTTGAGCAGGGAGTCGTTCGAGACCTTTCCACAGCATTTCAGAAGCTCCTTTTATAAACAATTTTTTATATCAACCGATACAGCAAGTGGCAAAATGGGTTCCGTCGTTCGGAAACTGACAACTCTGCATCCAAGTGATGCTTTGCATTAACTATAGTTTATATGCATTATGCTAATCGCTTTATCTCATGGAACATCATAATATATTATAACAATAGTTTCATTTGCTTCACTGAATGGGGGGGGGGGCAGCCCACATATTGCATAGGCCGGTAAGGTATAGCACATTAGCAGATATGCGTTGGGAGGGACGTAACTTTCAATTTCATCAATGACAGTAAGAGGACAGAAAAAGCTAGGCAGTAAAGCTGTATAATGCTACGCGTATTGTGCCTTGCATTACATAAACAAACTATTGCATGCGCATACAATATATGTACGTTTTTTCATGAGGTTGATAAACATTATCAGACAAGCTACTGTACCGTAGGATCAATTGTCTTACCTGTAAAAGCGGCTTGTCTTCGATTATCCAGCTTTCTTTGTAATATATCGACAATGCAATGCAATACTATTGTATTGCTACAATAGATGGGTCTGAATAATTTGGTACACTTTTTTGGGTGGGTTCATGTTGAATGGAGGCCTACTGTGGTACAATTGTGGCGTCGAAATTTTTGTTTAAACTCGAATTCCTTCCATTGGTGTTGTGTTTCGTTTACCGCTTGCTGTGGCTCACGTTTGTCTAATTTCACGGTTTGATGAGAACTTGGATGGAGCTATTTTTAATATTAAGTCGATCCATCAAGCGACCATATTCTTGTGATTTATATATTACGCTTTATATGCTTTGTGTCCTGCAGAATCATATAAACAAGGAGACAGACAACCAAAACGAGCAATATATCCTGATAGCTAATTCTACGCATTATATTCTCGAGACGGTGATTATGTTCTTTCCACAGATACAAGTCTGGTTTGTTGAGCTACACGTTTACAGAACAAGCGAAGGGTCGCGCAGATTGGCTATTAAGATTTAGGTTTTAAATATCCTAGTACAGCTTGTGCTTACGCAGACAGCGTTTGACTCCAACTTTATTGTTCTCATCTGTAAATATCTATGTCTTCCTGTGAAATAGATTGATCATTTAATCATGTAAAAGCCTATCACAAACAATGAACCCTCAGATTTCTGGTATGCTGAAAAACATATATGACTAATAATTATATATATATATATATATATATATATATATATATATATATATATATATATATATGTATATATATATATATATATATATATATATATATATATATATATATATATATATATGTGTGTGTGTGTATGTGTATATATATATATATATATATATATATAGATATGACCCAACATAGGTCAATGCTATTTTTTCCAACCTAATTTCACACAGACGAACTAATTTGTTTGACGAGATCATCCAATCAGTACGTGTTTTGATTACGTTGGTTCGTGAGTATACCATATATATTCAATGTCACGTGTTTTGATTACGAGCATTGGTTCGTGACGAGCTATATACCATGGTACACATTCAAGTCGTCTGTAATCTAGCCTGGTCTGCAAGCTTTATCTATCGTCCCCTACTGGCATATATATATCAAACTTGTTGTCATGGCAAACCACTCATTTGATGCATATTAGGCTTTGCATCGGGCAGCGACACTGGTGGTATGCCATATCAGAATATCATGGCACTACTCATTATACCTGGTATAGAGGCTACAAATAACAAATAATTACACGATTGAAATCGCGCCAGCCCTCGATACACAGAATCTTTCCTCGTAGTTTTGGATTTGGTTAATGTGCAAATCGACAAATGATCTAGAAACCTATTTCTTGATAAGACATGACTTAGCGTCTGTCATAGTGCGATTATCCATCAAATGGCATCTTCCAATTTAAAATTGGGAAAAATGTATGTCTGTATTTCTGTCCATTTGTGCCTCCAAACTAGCTGAACTGTGTCAGTTGCAAATCGGATCTATCTATTCGTATCACTGCGTTGTGTGCTAAACAAATCAACTGAGATTTTTCATCGAGTACTGGTCTGGATCAAGTAAAATTGCATATCGAACAATAGCAAAGCTGGTTCCAAAGGATATCTAGACCCTGTAGATATGTAATTGTTGCCAGTAGCTATTTCGAACTAATGTACTGATTAGGTTTGTCATTGGTTCTATCCATCCTCCAATGCGGATGCGAGACATGGACGCTTCACGCGGAGATAGAACGAAGAATTCCGGCTTTTGAGAACAAATGTCTGAGGAGGCTCCTTCGCATCCCCTACTTGTAGCATCCTGGAGTTTGACTGCGTATTTTCTTCAAACGTTCGAACGAATATAACACACTCGTGTTGGTGTGCCCTTAAATCCTATACTTGATGTGGTGTTAATTCTGTACCTTACTTACCTGTGTTTCATAGCATCATCTGTGTTTCCAAGCCTAGTCTCATTCTGAACAGTCTGCTTTCTCGAGGGTTTTGGAAAAAAAACGCGGGCGTTTCCCTTTTGATCGGTTTGGGGGTTAGGTAAATCTAAATCACCGTTCTGTGATTGGTCTTTGCCAGAGCTTGATAGTTGTGTTTCTTACACACCATTTGCTCCAATTCCCATCTAAAAATTATTTTCAATATATCCGAGAACACCCATGCATTAATTATTTCACATCCCCGATGTACTGCAGTTAGCATAACCAATAAACTCTCCTTCTTTCAGAAGATCAAACACCACCATATGACTTGGTAATGTTGAGTCATCCGCGATATTACATCTGTCAGAAAAGTTGATTGGTCGCAATATTTATACTATGTATTAAAAATAGGCGTATTCAATGCATTGATTAATATAATGATATAGTAATTCCCTCAATTAACACGTGCATGTTCTAGTGTCCTCATTTAATAAAGGAACATGTTTATATATATAGTGCTGTCAATGTCGTCTCGGAATAACTAAATATTGCTTTCATCGTCCAGCTAGCCTGGTATATCCACCTCTTTACCTCTCTCTTTAGGCCCAATATCTTCCTCTCTCTCAGTCTCTCGTTATATTTCTGTAAATCTTCATTGGCTCTCCCTAACCTTCATCATCTTGCTCACCCTATTTCTCCCTCACCCTCTCTCTCTCTCAATCTCTTTGTACCTCTTTTACTCTCCGTTCTCACCCTCTGTTTTGTCTCCATTCCTCTCTTGCTATATATCCCTCTCTGTGTGGTGTTACTTGTTTTGGATTGACCGACGGGCTCAGTGAAAAGGTATACTTCCAAGTAATAGTCCTAGGCACAAATCGGCTGTGTTATGTCCCTGAATAGCTTAGTCTAATTATTGTTCTTATTGTGGTGCCGAATGGCCTAATCCGTCTTTATCAACGATTTACTAATCAATGTTTGGATTGGCCATCATATTTAGAAATAAAAGGTACACTAGAACGGATATTAACGACTACATTTCATTTGTTTTAGCTGGCCGGCAATATAAGATGAAGCAGAGCAGACTACACAAAGTAGATTACTAATTAATCAATTGCGAAATATCTGCAATTATATTTTACGTGCTTCAAAAGATTGCTGTGACTATAATCGGGTACGTTTTGCTTTGAGCTTAAATATTAGCACTTTTATAATGAAACGTAGATGTGGGCCTCGTGCTCCACGGGAGCAGGATAATCTTATGCAGCAAATTGGCGCAGCTTGACTGAAGCCAACCCTCGCCTTTTAATTATATGAACGTCAGAGGCTTTTGCGGATAACACTAATTCAGAAGGAGATGATATTTCAGCAAATGATAATTGGCTTTGCCACGATAGCGGACAAACAAAGATGGTTATAATATATAATCATGGTGGCAGCGCTCAAAAATATGCTTCCTTGGTATTAACGCTTATTCAGCATAATAAATGTTGACGCATTTTGCACTACTTCTCACAATAGATTAGCCCACCTTTGTCTCCAATTGCTAAGCTTCATGAATAGTATTTACATTACATACACAACAATATGACGTATGAATATAGCTAGTGGGTTATTGGTGTAAATCTAGGTAAGCGGTGTTATAGTAATACTGATTGTGAAAACTCAAGGTCGAGCTGAGGCTTTATATCAATAGCTCTAGAATGATGTATTGATGATCCAATGCATATCGCATTACACAAGAAATCGATAATCTCATATCTCTGTGTTCCAGCGACAACCAGTGACTCGAATGTCAGATCGAAACGTGCTATAAGCTGGCCGCCTGTTATCCTCGAATAACATTTATCATAAGACTGCTGCCGTTTTATTGACATCGCATTCGAGAAATATTTGTTTTGCACAGTATATGAAGAATTATCTTGACAATTGGTAATGTCATCATAAAAATGTGCTTGCGACCGAGCACTATGCTCGCTTAATACCTGATTGTAGCTTATTAATTGATTTGCGATATATGCAAGTTTCATAAACGGTATATTTTGCTTCATAGTAATGGACATGGATTGCGGGAATGAATTTTATTTTCAATCTTTATCATCAGCCTCATCATCATGATTATCATAATCTAAAGGCAATTAAGTGAAGTAATACTGAACATAATTATACGGAACTTGTGATGCTAAAAGTATTTTTCTTAGAAGGTAAGGCTAACACAGATTTGCGAGGGAGATGGGTCGGGGGTAGCGCGTTCGCGAGCAGCAGTAGAAGCCCGTGTTTAAATTCCGACAAACACTGTCACAGCCACATTTTAAGCTATGTTTATGAGAAAATTATCAATAATTGCTTGTTTAGTAGGGAAAGGGCCATTAACAACAGAGATACGACACGTTAACTTCCGATATTAATTTAGCAATAAACTTAATGCGACAGAGAATGAAGTAATCGACATCAATTAAATATCGCGATACGGTTGACGCTGTGTATGACAACGATTGACTCAATTTAAGAAATTTGTTACATTGAAAACGTTTGAAAACGACCCATATTTTGATTGAATATGTCAATTATAAAAGTTTTAAAATGGTTTAAGCTTTCTGACAATTTTATGTTTTGTACGATCGGACGATAATTGGCTTATCAATTATGTATTAAACAATTTACAGATTTTGGCTATCAGAACTTTTCGACCTGCAGGAATTATCTTTTTCAAGATGAAATATTTACAATTATACATATTTATTTAGAAAATGTTTATACACATCAAGAACTAAACAAACAATTTTCATAGCATTTGGGTTCTGCGCATTATTGATGCCAATAATTAAAAAAAAAAATTGCGACCTGTATCTGGTCCCCACAAAAGAGACAAACATACAAACACGCATACGACTCCGATCAAGATAACTTGGCGAATGCAATTCGCTAAGTTAATAATGAGAAGCAGCGCACTGATACGAGCGTGCAATCCTCACACCATATTACCAGTGCCAACATTGTTCTCAGAAGTCAAGGATTATCAATATGAGTTATCAAAGGTAACATTTACCATACCGACAGAACAATCCGATGGTGCCGAATATCAATTATCCTGGCATTAATGCTGACACTACATGGAACCGTGCCATTGACCACTAACATAAATCGCGTATTACCGTATATATAACCCACCGAAAACACGAGACTAAAACCCCATCCTCGCCATTGGGTTAAGTAGGGTTGAATTAACTGTCACTGATGATAGTTTATGTAAGCACAAATTATAATCGAATACACTGCCCCTAAACAAGCGATGGACCTGTCCTAACCACTTTCCGGGTTGTCATACATGTCGTTTACCTGTCATTAAATTAATCTGCGAGAGGTGTTGGTAGCTAGAATAACCTCTTACAAATGGTACACACAGTACAAAGTGACAATTTAATGCTTGGTTGCTACAAACACGGCCACCAAATGTCCCTTGATATCTCTTAGAGTACTCAGAAGACAGCTAAATGGCCTTCTTGGTCAAGTTTGTTACTCGTCTGGTGATAAGAACGTTCAACAAGGGCGAACGCCATAAGCGTTGTTGTGTCGTAAAACAAGGTACTGGTAACGAATGATAGCTATTTGAATCCTTTAAAACCTACTGGCACCTTAAAACCTGCCCAATAAAACCATGTCTTGTCTGATAACGGTCATGCTGCGTCAATATGCATAGTGATGATAATTGACGATAGGCGACCATTATGCAACCAGTGCAACATAACAAACATATATTACGTGATTGCTTCGAGAGTCTTCATTCACGGTGTTGTTGCGTCAAATTGCATTGCAGTATCGCAAAATGACATTCAATTAACATATTTGCAACTGTGAAAATATTTATGCAAATATTATCAATTGCATGATAATGATTTGACCGTGATGCTGTAGCTCAATAAAACGTCAAGTGTTAATAGTTTAAACGCTTTCACATCTAGGAATCACTTTTTATGGCAACATTTTATCTAACATGGTTGGCAAAAATCCCATCAAAGAGACAGCGCTGAATTACGTAGGTATAAACCTACTGAAACCATTAACCTGATCAGCCAAGCGCTCATTTCCATTAGTCAGCTGAAAGACGCAAGACGCTATTTTGCGTTGAAAACAAATATTCTATTCAGTCGCTGACGCCGACTGAAATCATAGATAAAAATTCAACTAAATACAGTAGCAAATCAGGTTGAGGGATGATAAATAGTAGAAATGATGGTTAAGTCGACTGTGCACAGAACAGTAAAAGAACTATTCAATCACAATTGTCTGCTTTTCAAAAAAAGTTGATTAAATTTTTGATGCAAATATGCTGTGTGATCTACAACATTCAAACTGGTATACGACCACCACCCTCGATTAAACCCAAAAGATCCCAAAAAAAACAACCGCACATGAGTAGCAAGGGACCACGACGATATGATGCAATAAAAGCGAGAGACTAGAAAACCTAATAGATAGCACGTGGCAATAAACGATAGCATACACTGAAATACGCACCACAAATCCTTGTGTTCAACATAACTGCAAACCTCCTGTGCATTTTAATTTTTTCATATACACACACACGCACACCCATAAATATATATATATATATATATATATATATATATATATATATATATATATATATATATATATAATATATATATATATATATATATATATATATATATATATATATATATATATATATATATATATATATATATATATATATATATATATATATATATGTGTGTGTATTTATCTCTCATTTATATATATAGGTATTTGCTGTCAAAGCCATATATATGTACATATATATATGTATATATATATACATATATATTTAAATATATATATACATATAAATATATATATTTATGAATATATATATACATATAAATATATATATATATTTATAATATATATATATATATATTTATATATATATAAATATATATATGTATATGTAGATATATATATTTAAATATGCATATATATGAATAAATATATATGCATATGTATATATGTCATATATATGGCTTTGACAGCATATACATATATATATATGTATAAATACACACACACATATATATATATATATATGCATATATACATAAATTTATATATATATATGCATATATATATGTGCATATATATATATACATATATATGTATATATATATATATATATATATATATATATATATATATATATATATATGTATATATATATAAATATAAATATACATGTGTGTGTGTGTGTCTGTGTCTGTGTATGAGTGTGTGTGTGTGTGTGTGTGTGTGTGTGTGTGTGTGTGTGTGTGTGTGTGTGTGTGTGTGTGTGTGTGTGTGTGTGTGTGTGTGTGTGTGTGTGTGTGTGTGTGTGTGTTATACATACTACAACTTCAGCTTTCAGCAGCCATCTTCACATGACCGTTGAGTGGCGAAACAATGGCTTTAAGGATAGGATGAATAACGAAATGAAGAGCGTATCGGAAGGTCACGAAAGGGGCAAACGATGAGCAGCCGTGGCAAATTCAAAGGCATGTATTATTAAGGATTGATTTTCACAAAGTGATTTCTAACCGGCATAACTTCGGCACCACAAAACTACTTGCGCGACCTTTGTAAAAATGTTGCTATGCAAAAGTTCTACTGCTCATATCTATATCACCGATTCCCGAGGCTGAGCCACACATTAAGGAAGAGAATAGAATATTATGCAAATGAAGATTGGTCTGAAAGGCAAGACGGCTTCGTCTGTAAATTTAACATTCCGATCAGAAATCAAATGAGACACAAATTGCGCACCGTTAATGGGGACGGTATGCTTAATTCAGAGGACAGACATCTTGGGTGCCTCAGTAAGCAGCCAGTCGTTGGCCAGTAAGCAGCATAGCATCATTCACGATAGCATAATTCACGATTAAAGTGCGACCGTCTAGACATTGGTCATGTTCTCATGTCATCAACATTTACCTGGTGCCAAATGTATTCATGTTGCATTATCAATCACTTATATTCCCATTAACTGATTAAATAATGCCTCACTTTATTTGGTCATCATCCTTAATAATTGCGATTGTCAGTCAGATGCAGCATTAATGTTTGCGCTGCGAGGATGTATTCAATCACTCAATTTCAAATAACAATAACTGATCACGAACAATTGACGTAAACATAGCTATCTTGTTTTCTATATTTCAGCCGAAGCACAATTTGTCATTATGTTTTGGGATATGTAAAATATACTGAGAGCATAATGATATTTTATACTCTTCTTGCTTGCATGATAAAACGTGTATATGGCCGAAAACAGTAAATGATTTATCTCATAAAGCATGACACAAATCATCGCCATAAACTCAAATAGGTGCGATTGTATAGTAGCTGAAACTGGCTTTAATTCTGGGTTTAAAATATGATTATTGGTTGTTGAACATTCGTTACAGATATGAAACATGAAGTAGATATTTGGATTACAAGTATTAAGATGCTCACGGCACGTTTGCGTGTACGTTTACTTACTTCAAGCTGCATGACAGATTGTAGATCTATTATCTAAGCAGCCCTATGACTCCGCTCATTCTCTGTTATATCTGTCCATGCGTACCGGCGAGTTTCTCGATAAAAGTCATTCCCATTTAAACACGATCTTGCCGAAAGCTTTACGTTAATATATCATGTACATGAGTATTCGTCTGTCGGTTAACACGTAGAAAAGTCAGTAATAAATGGTTCTTTGGGACAACATGTTATCAAGCATTAACCTGTTATTGATCAACGAGCGTACTAAGGAATGAATTGAGCGAGGTATAAATTGAATGTAACATTCGTTTAAAAAATATCATACTGAGTTTGTATGTATGTGTGTTTGTTTGTGCAATACATGCAAAACCACAGAAGTCAGCGGTCATTTGTGGAAATGATATAGGTAAAGCCGAGTCTAATAGGTGACCACGGCTATTTGTATGGCCTATGCAATGTAAAACATCCTGTTGTGGATGGAATATGATAAACACACCAAATATAGCACGTGATTGATGATATATGATATTGAAAGCTGACAACCGGCGATAACGCATGAAAATAACAGAATTTGTCGTATGTGGTTACTCGATCCAGTCACACCTCACTAACACAGCTTTCGTAATCAGAGTTTCAGGATGGCGAAATCGGTTTATTGTCGATTTGTTAGGCTTCATATACAAAGAAAGATCACAAACGATACATTCTTTCAAGTGTACAAAAAACATCAACAAATAATAAGTTGCAACAAATCACCGAGAATTCATCACAAAAACGGCAGAAGGGTAACGTTGAAACGCTTTGTTCTATCTAAACGCTGTATTCGTTGTTTACCTTCTATTGGCAGAGCAGCAGCAGATCTGATATTTGACCAGCTTATCCACGGGTGCACTGTACGGGCCTTCAACAGCACACTTATCGTCTACCAGTCTACCAGCTTTAATAACAATAATTTTGCCCTTTTACGACATAGAACATGTGTCTCAGGCTCGCGAGGGCGCGGGTTATAAGAGCCTCTGTGATAGAATGACTGCCTTAGACTAGCTTAGAGTAGCTATGTCTATATTTATGACCAATGTCGTCAGTTCCCGGGTGTGTAATCAAATGAATATCTTCTCCGAGAATCATCACCATCATTGTCAATTATGCTAATTGATATATATAACAACGCGTATTGAAGTGTCAGTGTCATCACTAAGTGTACAGCAAGCAGGTGGCGATTCCAAGCATATATGTTTAATCCATTTGTGACACATAAGGCGTTTAATTAGCACAAATCTGGTTGTCTTACACAGCATTGTGATTTTCAATAATATATATATATCAATAAAAACCTCCCACGCCAGTTATTTAGTGAAAAATATTCGTGCTTGTGCCCAACATTACGGCCATAACCCCCTTTATATGCAAGCATGACACATGAGTAGCCACCGGAAAATGAGAATCATTTTTATGCATTGCATCCATCTTGGTACAGGCAGATGAAGGGCCATTTGTTATCATTATGTGTTCTGTGTGGTGATGCCCATTTCAATTTGGTCAATATAACATGCCAACTGACGCGAATCTTGACCATGGATATCTGGTCTAACTGAAGTAGGTTCTTGTTCTGGGATATTCGATCCCATCAACACTATTTCAACAAAGTAAATCCATAGCTCGTACTTTCCTGAGCGCAGATAGTTATCACTCTTCTTCAAAAGTCTAGGTTTCTCTATTGTTGAGTCACATATGTGATTTACTCGAGAACACAATTACAAAGTGACATATTTTATTGATTAAGTTGATATAGCTTCACCTTTTTGAACAAACCCATACATGGTACAAGCTTTTCGTTTTGAGGTTTCTAATTGGCATGCTTGTAACTTCCAATCATGCGGCCCAAATCCTACATCTATCTTGTGTCATTACAGTACAAAATAGCCGACACAACTGAAATTAAGAATTCCAGATTGAAATTGCAGATTTTGTCCCACACAAAATGTTGGTAATAAAACTAGTTACTGATGACGAATATTGCTCAATAAGCAATAATTCAGGTTTCTATGTCTGAAGCATCATCATTGTATTATTCACCATATCTTGCAGTATTTCTATTAAATTCAAGTTTCGGTTGCAATCAAAAAACCTCACAATCACAACTGTTATTCTTTCATCGTATGTTGGGTACCCACAATATGCTATAGGCATTAATGACATCGTAGAGAGCGATGTGTGCAAAACGCATTGGTACAACACTCTTGTATCTATTAATTTGACCAGCCAAGCGCTCATTTTCATTAGTCCACGGAATGACGTCTAACTCTTTATTTATGTTACAGGCAAATCTGCTGAACACACATGCAATATCGTGGTTCACTTGTCCCACAACATTACACGCAACAAATATATATCCCAGTATCAAAATCAACCTATACATTAACTTGGCTTTCTACTATAACTACTCCGAAAACATCGAGCATTGTTGCTGCTTGGGGTCTAAGGACGAGATAATGTTGCAAAATTAATAAACCAGTGGGAAGAGGATAAGGTGGCATTTTACTTGCAACAGTATTACACCGGAAATCGTTCAGGAATCAATTAAATCCCATCGGCAAATCCTAGAGATGGACGTGCTATTTAATCTCTGATGTACTAGCGTAACCGTACTCAAAGCCAGACAATGAATGACGTCAGTGATTGAAGTCGTTTTTGTACGAAAGGTTCTTACAGTACCGTTTTCCTCGTGTATTGAATGCGAGCCGATTCGAGCTAAAATAATTTGCGCGACCTAGTTTGTTGATAGTGTTGTGCGCGTATGTGTATTGCGAGCAACAGTGATGTGCGATGTAAATCATACGCATGCATATATGCTGTGTGATTTATAACACACCGACTGGCTTAAGGGCAATTAACTCGATTAAACCAAGAATATAAATGAAGCGCAAACCTTTTTTACTCGCGGCTAAAATCATCCATCACTGATATTGTGTTCTCGAACCCGATCCATGTACTAATTACACAGATTCCTAGGCTATGCATGTATTTGAAAAGTGCATTGTGCTGTGACCATTAACGCCCCAGGATTTAGATTTTGTAATAAATTATTGTCAGGCGAATTGATGAGTAGAGTCGACTCTCCGTCCGGTCATCAACTCATTTGCATATGGATAAGGATGAGAAATGTTACGGGTTTCTATCCACATTGCGGTGTACGTATTTCTCTGGTCTGGAGGATAATACCAACAATATGAAAAAAGCGACTTGTCTTTGTAACCGCAGTGCTTCATATATTCCACATGCTGAAATCAGCAGAAATGATTTGTTGAGCAGATCCGTGGTTTTATTTACCCCTCCGTGACGCTGATATCAATGAGTAGCGCGATTTTGTAGATTCAACGTGTATTTTGTAATTTTTGCGTCCCTCACATGTTTGTCCTGATCGATATGGTGCTTCCTTCAACTAATCCTATTTCAGGGCAAACATTCCCCTAGTGATCAACACGAGCATCAGTTTAGTACCACAAATTAATGTGCACTCGATATTTGCATTTGCATCCTTTATATTATATGCCAATTGAACAATCAGTCAGGATTGGTAAGTCTGTGTTACACACCCCTATGTTCTGTATCGCCACTGAAGAAAGGGTGGATTATTTTGAAGACCGTCATCCTGAAAAAGGCTTCATATTTTAAGTACTGGATTATCTGTAGTTATACATTGTTCCGTGAGGCAAATTGTGCATTCAGAAGAGAGAAATTTTGATGTACATGCAATGGTACAAGAAGATATCTGCAAACTGTTGTAGGAAAATTCAGCTTTGGAAAATACATGGCCATGTCAATAGGCTCATCAAACATGTCAGGGAATGATGTCAGATGACGCATGTATTAGGCTCGCATTATTATAATAAAGCGTAAATGCCAGGGAGTGAGAAACTGGCTCTCTATATATTATCTGATAGTCCATCCGTAAGCCATTATTTATGACAACTAGGTATAATTTGTTCTGGATGTCAGCAAGAATAATCATTGTTTGGAACGTGTAGCATTGGTTGGGGGCGGACACATAAGTTGATTGATTGCACCCTGAATATAACCTTAAGTCACGACGTCTGAAAAAGATTTGGGAGGGAGAGTAGCATTGGGCCTGCACCATCCCGGTGCCACTTTACTACCGTGCAGGTCTCCTTGCTGTGATATCACCTCTTTCACTTTATCAAAAAGATCGTCAACATCATCCGATCCTTCCATGACGGCATGACGGCATGAGGGCGTCATGATCCGGTTCAGAAGTGACGCAATATTTTATCTAACATGGTTGGCAAAAATCACATCAAAGAGTCAGCGCTGAATTAAGTAGGTATAAACCTACTGAAACCATTAACCTGACCAGCCAAGCGCTCATTTCCAATAGTCAGCTGAATGACGCAAGACGCCATTTTGCGTCGACTGAATCATAGATAAAAAAGATCAACTGTGCGTGTACTTCTGGTTTCAGTAGCCATCTTCTCGTGACCGTTAAGTATTGAAACAATAGCCTTGAGGATGGGAGGAATAACGAAATGAAGAGCGTATCAGAAGGTCACGAAGGGGGCAAATGATGTGCAGTCGCGTCAAATTCAAAGGCATGTATTATTAAGGGATTGATTTTCACAGAGTGATTTCTAACC
Source organism: Urechis unicinctus (assembly GCA_034190875.2). NCBI lineage: Eukaryota > Metazoa > Annelida > Polychaeta > Xenopneusta > Urechidae > Urechis > Urechis unicinctus. Next base: position 43,520,149 of record CM067343.1, read on the forward strand.
ATCATAATTTCAGCACCACAAAACTACTTGCGCGACCTTTGTAAAAACGTTGCTATGCAAACGTTCTACTGCTCATATCTATATCACTGAGTCCCGAGGCTGACCCACACATTAAGGAGGAGAATAGAATATGATGCAAATGAAGATTGGTCGCTACCACCTATGGGTTGACCATCAATGTAAAGAAGAAGGAGGTGCTATTCCAGCCCCGACCAGGAACACCCCCCCCCCCACCACACCTGTTACCATGAATGGAGACAAGCAGCTAAATATATATATATATATATATATATATATATATATATATATATATATATATATATATATATATATATATATTTATATATGAAAGCATACATGCATATGCACATAAATATAATACTAAATATGCATATTTCCACATATCAATATACATCTATAAGCATGAAAATATATATATATATATATATATATATATATATATATATACATATATATATATATATAAACGTATACATATATACATATATTTTCATCTTTATGCGTATAATAATGCAAAAAATTATATACATGTATATATACATATATTCATTTGTATAGGTATGCAAACATATTTATATATACATATATGTATATACATATATATAGATAGACATATGTATATATATGTATATATTTATTTACATATATTTATATATATGCATATATATATATTTATATGTGAAATACAAATATATACTTATATGCATGTATATAAACATATATTTGTTTATATATACATATATCCGTGTTCAAAAATATGCATATATATATGTGTAAATATTTAAACCTTGATTTATATATATTAATATAATATATATTAATATGCATATGTGTATATATTAATGCATATGCATATATGTACATATATATATATATATTTATATATATATATATATATATATATATATATATATATATATATATATCAACATATATATACATATATATGTATTTATATATATATACATATATAACAACGCAGGCATTTGAGTCATGGCAGGTCATTCTATATGCTGTATGTCAACCTGTTTTGGATTTTAGATTAAATACGCCGGAACAGTGTAACAGGGCTAGTCATTCAATGAAACAACCGGCAATTATTATAGATATATATACATATAATATACATATATATATATATGCATATGCATATATATATATATATCATATGCATATATATATATTTACATGTATATATATATTTATACATATATATATAAATATTTATAGGTATATATATTTACATATATATGTATATAAATATTTATAAATATATATATATACATATAAAAATAAATATCTATATATATATATATATATATATATATATATATATATATATAATATATATATATCTCTATATATATATATATATATATATATATATATATATATATATATATATATATATATATATATATATATATATATATATATATACCCGCAGTCACTCGAGTCATAACTCGTCGTTCTTTATGCTGTATGTACACCCGATTGGTGACAAGTTACTAAAACCAACCTAATGCCCCTAGATTTAATATGCCCGAACAGCATGATAGAGCTAGTCAATCAATAAAACAAGCGGCAATTCGAAAAAGAACAACCCTTATAATGCTATGTTCCCCATAGGCTATCTTTTCAAAACTGACGTCACTCCTGGAATCATAACCCATGGAGATGTTCTAATAACACCCTGATAAATGAACTCTTGTCTTCAAAAGAATTTTCAGCAAACGACATTTTGTTTGTCTTCTACCAAAAGGGGATATATATATATATATATATATATATATATATATATATATATATATATATATATATATATATATATATATATATATATATATATATAGATAGAGATATATATATAGATATATATATATATATATATATATATATATAGATATTCTCTATATATATATATATATCTCTATATATATTTATCTATGTATATATGTATCTATATCTCTAGATCTATATCTCTCTTTACGTCCTATCTCTATATTCTCATTACCTCTATCTATCTATATCTCTCCCTGCTCTATATATAAATGCATATGTTTATATATACTATATCTCTATATATATATATATCTATATATATATATATATATCTCTGTACCTATATATATCCCTATATCCCTCTCTCTATATATATATGTATATATATATCTCTTTCTCTATCTCTATATACCATTTGGACCCTTTGCTCTCTCTTTGTTCTCGTTAACTGTAATGCTGCTCCAGCTAGGTCTAATCGTCTCACGTATTTATCAATCCCGCTTCCGATGCCAGAAGCAATCTGTGTGTTGGCGCGGTAAGCTAAAACACTGACCTTGCGAATGAGACGTATCAAGAGGTAAAGACAGTGCCCAGAAGTATAAGTAGGTCAATAAACGCGGTCATAACCAGAGGAAAATATTATCCAAGGATTGATTTTCACTGTCGGATTTCTAACTGTGGTCATTTCAGCACAACACAGATTCTGGTTCAAAAATGGCACTGCGAAAATTTCTGCTCATGTTTCGGCCACCTACTACTTTATCTATCGGGCGTATCATCGATTTCTTTATCGTATCCTTGCTAATTGGAACATTGTCTATGCTAAGAAATATGCTTTGCGTAATCTCTTGTCTGTTAAGTGCCAATAAGAGTTATGCTATGAGCTATGAATGGTTATTCGGAGCAAGTTCAGATTTCATAATTCTTGACGTACTACGAAAAGTTTTGAGCAAAACAACAACCGAATGCGGCATAATTTCTCAAAATCATTATTTGTTATGTCGAGTTCAAATCGGTGACCTTGTGTTATTTTCATATTTTGATAGCAACTGATATCTACACAAAACATGGCAAGTTGAGGACGCTGCTAGATATCCTATGCGAACAACTTAAGAAATCTTAGCGAAAATACCAGAAAAGCACACGCAAGTACTTACTTCAGATGAAGAACTACCCCTTGCCATGATGCATCTTGTGTGGTACGCATTTGAATTTGAGCACAGAGAATGAGAGGCATGATTACTCTTAGAGAAGCAACATGCTCAGCAAGGCTAGGGCGTAATATAACAAGCCAAGCCAGACGACCTAAGTAAACAAGATGCTTCAAGAGCTTGTTCAGGGATTTCACATATATTCGAAATAAAATGGTTTTGCAGTTTTATGTGTATCAAGCAAGTAAAACGAATAGTTTGCTGTTTTTCCTTTCATATTATAATATAGAAGCAAATTGCATCTCTAAGTTCATTTGCGCGAGCTTTATTTCTATACTTGTATGACCAACTGGTCTCCAGTGTTTGGTTGGTTATCGTGATGAGAGACGATTATTCGTAGGTCGCCGACGTTATTGTAGATAGCTGAGGGTTGATGTCCTGCTAATAAATACCCGAGACTTTATATGAATTTCTATTTTCTTTATTCGTCTCTGCTGGCTGGCACGTTCGGGTTCTGATGCTGGTATCTTGTTGTGGGATGAATATCTATGATTTGTGTGTCTGCTGTCGTATTTATAGTGAAAGATGGGGGTAGCTTGATGTGGTGAGCTGTGATTGGTTGATCGGGGCTTGGGGTCATTCGGAGCTTTTAATTGGAGATCAAACGGGGCAAGTTAATTGTTAAGGGAATTGACGGGATTCGAATGTTTTCATCAAAGGTTTGGATTTGGTAAAGGACTATATAATTTGGAAACTGACCCGTTCGGAACTTAAAGGGATTCTAAAGGTTTATGTAAATTGGGCAACAATATATCTGGTACGAGTGAAAAGGGGTGAATTTCATTTGCTTAAATTGGTTTAGTGTTCATGTCCCGAGTGGCCGAACAGTTGTAAATCTAACTTAAACTTTTGGGGTGTGGCGGGGGGGGGGGGGGGGGGGGGGGGGGGGGGGTGGAGAGAGGTGGAAAGGTGGTGTGTGTATGTGTTCGCAAGTGCATGCGTGCAATCCGTGCATGTATGCGTTTGTTGTGGGGGTGAAACTTGCCTCTCGCGGTTCGATCGATGCTTTAGCAAGGATGCAGACATGTACCTAACTGAGAAAGCGTGCTTAAGTATCTTATAGTAAATATTTTGCGTTTGGTTTGTTCATATTTTATAGTTCGTAGGCAAATATCATTTTTCTGTAATTTCATCAGATATGTGGAATTTGAAAACTACATGTTCGTATCCGTATCCCAACAATGACACATGAATATCTTCTCTTGATTAAGTTGCAATCTACTCATCTTTTGCAACAAACGCTCATTTAGAGCCCAAGTTATCCACTTTTTCTTATCCCCACATTAAGCAGTATTGCATAATAAGTATGCCAGAAGGTTTTAAGCTAAGAAAAATTGTAGGTAATCACACTATATTAAATCAAACGGTAGTTCTCGCGGCATTACGAGTAAACAAGTGGAATAAAGTCAACTTCACCGTTACTTGCAGATGAATTTGACGACGAAGCCTACGCCATGGTGCTATATGTACAATAAATATTTCATGCCTCGGTGTCATGGTTTGCGACATGACAAATTGTCAATATTTCTGGCTCTTGAGACCTCATTGGATTTCAATTCCCGCTATGATTATATTTTTTATTATCAACACACGAGTTGATAGCATTCACAGATTTGTAGACTGCTAACTCTAGACTTTTTGATTACATTACATTGACCGCCTTCTACGACTTGAATGGACAATACTCAATGGTGATGACTTAATGGTTGACGACTTGAATAAAGGCGTCTGAATGTGACACATCAACTTACTTCCGATAGCAAACGAATGTCTGCCACCTCCAGATTTGTAATCAAGACGTTTCCTTGGCTTTATATGTATATTGGAAAACCTAGGTGAATCAATAATAGACTGAAAATATGAGGCATACTGTGCTGCAGACCGTCGGGTTGCTTGAATTGGACAGACGATTTTATATCCATTCATACCGTGTGTAATCAACATTCCAGTGGCAACCAAAGGAAGATTGTATGCGTCACTGAGGGCTGAGAAGCCCCATTAACGGTTTGATAAATGCTCTACTTGACCATTATTTTATGTGCTGACATTCAGGAGGAAAAATGATAAAATCTCGTCCTTGTTTGTCCAGGGCCGTTCTTGTTGCACATATAAGCTGTAAACATCGTAATCACAGAAAGGTTTTACGTTGGTCATTTCATTTGTCCTCACTGTTGTAACGACCGATGACTGTTGGAATAATTAATCGTAACTAGGATTGTATGCTGGTACTAATGACACCTCTTGCTATCAGGCGATGTAGTTATATTCATGCAGCAGTCATATATACACTGGTATGTATAGTGATGCACATAATGTCACTCCCAAAGCACAAAAACTATTTCTTACTTTTGTGGTTCGATAAACAGTAAAGTCGTCTTGCACCGGCAATTTGCTAGGTTATATATCTTTTATCCGGAGTGCCATGTAGCATAACATAGCTTTGACATAATACAAAGGCTAACCAAATGACATATCTGCAACACATCGACTAGCTCCAGAGCAATCAGCACATAGTATTTATGTCGGCAAAAGCTGGGTTCAATACGACTGGAGCACAATATATTGTTCTTAGCCGCAAGCATCGGACATTTGTATAGTAAGTCGAAGTAAATACAAGGTATGCGTACCTTTTAAATTGACTGATACAGTATTACATGTATGCAGTTCGAACAATTGATTTGACTGAAAACTCAATATTGCGTAAATACTGCCATTTGCATTTTAGCATAGGCACAGGCAGCCAAATCAATTCATCCAACGAGCGCGTTGCCCGAGCGACAGTGACATGTATGATATTAGAAAGTGGGTTATACTGAGCGAGCTCTGAGCGCGATGTTGCTCCTAGTCGAAACAACTCGTCGAGTTGGCTGTCTGTGAGCGTAGGCACTGGTTTTCATGTCAAGTATTTACAGATAAATTATGCATTATTGGCAAATTTGTGCATTCCTTGCTTACTAAAAATAACTCAGGGAACAATGAGTATTATCTCTGCTTGGCGTATGATGATGAAATAAAGTTGACTGGCAAAACTAGCAGACCGCAAGCAAAAGGAAAGGGTTGCATATTTTCCTCATTCAAGGGTAAATACTCATTTTCGACTAACTTCACAGTTAAGAACATTTCGGGAATCGTGTTGAGTATTTCTTTTTCCATCACGAGCAATCGTGGGCAATCTTGATACATATGACATGAATAAACTCGGTGCTACAGGGACCTACCTATAATGCAATTGCCTGTGGCCACAAATTCGTTGACATTTGTCTCCAGGTAGCATTTATCATCAGGAAAATGTGACGACCTCATTATAGAACGTTCTTAATCTGTATCTTTCATGTTGAGGAAGGGACATACACTACAAGATCAAGGTTCCCCTTCATATGTCAATCAAATCAGGCAACGTAGATTATGCACCAAGCAATTCTACAAACAGAATTACACGATATATTATAGATAGGAGTTGATATCAGCGAAAATGATTTATTACTTTGATCCATGGTTTTGATTTTCTCGAAGTAGTGCTGCCATATATCAATACACAGCAACTCTATTGCATAGGATCGGCGAATGTGTTTACGTCCTGAACAGTATTCATGATGATTGGTATAGCGCTCCCTTACACTAGTCTCAATTCAGTAGATTGCACTGTATGTATCATGCGCCATGCATTGAACGCGCGATCAGAAAAGGGATGCTTGTGTTTGTACGCCACTCTGTTCTACATCGCCGCTTAAGAACGGATGGGTTACGTGTCATTGTAAATGCCGTCATCACTAACACATGCTTGTAACATACTGAATCATCTTGAGTCATAAATTATTATGTGAGGCATACTGTGGATCCAGGGAGTCGTACGCATCGACCTAGTCTATACATGTGGTTGTTTATGTAATAATTCAGTTGGATACTTGCATAATCTTGCTAGAATTCTCTACTCTGGTAAATGCATGACTATGCGCCTGACGTATTGTGATATGGAATCTCGTCAAACACAAATATAATTTACGGCATATATATCATGGAATGATGGCAGATGACACACTGATGACGCAATTCCCAATACACACCTACCATGGAATGATGTCAGGTGGCACACTGATTAGTCATTTCCCATTATACACCAGCAACCCTACTGATTTTTAACCAAACCTTTCTTCATAAAATACTATGCCCTTATTATCAGCAGCCTGGGAAGAACCCTTGTTCGCGACCGCCTGAGAACGGCTGTCTAAGAAGAACCTATAACCACGACCGTCCAAGAAAGACCTATCACCACGACCGTCTCAGAAGAACCTATAACCACGGCCGTCTAAGAATGACATATAACAGCGATCATCTAAGAAGGACCTACAACCACGGCCGTCTAAGAATGACATATAACGACGACCGTCTAAGAAAGACCTATAACCACGACCGTCTAAGAAAGACATATAACCACGACCGTCTAAGAAAGATCTATAAGCACGACCGTCTATGAAAGATCTATAAGCACGACCGTCTAAGAATGACATATAACAACGATCATTTAAGATGGACCTACAACTACGACCGTCTAAGAATGCCATATAACGACGACCGTCTAAGAAAGACATATAACCACGACCGTCTAAGAAAGATCTATAAGCATGACGTCTAAGAAAGACATATAACCACGACCGTCTAAGAAAGATCTATAAGCACGACCGTCTAAGAAGAACTACTTATAACCTTGACCGTATACGAAAGACCAACAACAAAAATGACCAATAACGACAACGGTCTGAGAGGGCCGCTTTGTCGCTACGGTCTGAGAAGGCCCCTTAGTCACGACCTGCTGAGGAGGCCCCTTAGTCGCTACGGTCTGAGAATTACCCTTAGGCACGACCGGCTGAGAAGGCCCCTTAGTCGCTACGGTCTGAGAATTAACCTTAGGCACAACCGACTGAGAAGGCCCCTTAGTCGCTACGGTCTGAGAATTAACCTTAGACACGACCGGCTGAGAAGGCCCCTTAGTCACGACTGGACTGAGAAGGCCCCTTAGTCGCTACGGTCTGAGGAAAACCCTTAGGCACTACGGCTGAGAAGGCCCCTTAGTCACGACCGGCTGAGAAGGCCCCTTAGTCGCTACGGTCTGAGAATCCCCTTGGGCACGACCGGCTGAGAAGGTCGCTGAGCCACAACCGGCTGAAAAGAACTGAAATTAACCCATAGTCACGAAAGTCTGAGAAGGTCTTTGAGTAACACATCCTAGAAAAAGCCTGAGTTAAAACCATTTAAAAGCACTCGTCAGATCTCTGAGGACCTTCTGACAAGTTCTTCGCACGACGTCTGTGAAAGACCCTTAGTCACGACGGTCTGCATAAGTTAAAGCCATTGCATCGACTGGCTGATGTCCTGCATCGTACACCTCCCTGCGTTTGTGAAAAGTTAAGATAGTGGTGCTGTTCGTATCTCATCTGCCGCAACTTACTCAAAATAAGCAACCAACTGCTAATGTTATGATACCAGATGAGGAATAACTCCTGAGCCGCTCAATTAAAGATAACTCTGTTGCAATACGGGCAATACCGACCTACTGGGCGTTATCAATATATTTATGTAGATTGATATCATTTAGGTTCCACATTCACATTGACTCAAAGGTCTTCAAGCATTGACTAAGATGACTCAAGCAGTGATGCACATGTATTCATAGTGACGCTGCACTGTCAATGATAGCAATACCAACTTTTCATCTATTGATAGTTCGGAACCAAACCACACAAGTTAACGGTCTTGGGATTCCTGTTACCCACCATGTCTATTCATCAAAGCGACGTGACCAATACGTGATCTATACACCTCGAACCATTGATCGTGGACTGAACGATCAAGGCTTTATGTATGAAGGTAAGAATTACCCCTTGTCTCTGGGTGGGCTTCGACTACCAACCTTTCGGTTAACAGCAGTACGCGCTGACCGAAAGACAGCTGTTGATAACGCCAAACACCTATCATACAGCCTCGTGTTAGATTCCTGACTGTCGCTAACCCCCATTGGCAAGATAGCTGTAACTCATGAGTGTAGGGTAATACGAGTGTGCACCAACTGTTTTGTAAAATTGCACTATGTGATATTTCTAATTCGTGACTAATGAATATATGTGAAATACATTACCGTCCGACATCCAGGGCCCAATGGTATAGTACTAAACTCCTATCCTAGCGGCGGGATTTGGCGATGCTAGACAAACCTCGTGGTTGCATCATGTGGGCGATATTCAAGCATCCCAATAATCCTCATCCATCACCGTCATGATACCGCCGTGTTATTGGAAGCGACACCTCCCGAATGTTCATTTGATTTCATTAAGCTATATCATTGCCGCCTTGCTAATGAATACCTCCCAAAGCCGCCATGCCTTGACCAATTATGTGTATTGTGCTGCTCAAACTCCCTCGATGTGCTTTCTGTGGTAAGGAAGTACTATTTGCGAACGTAAGGAACGATGCTTGTTGTGTGTTTTAGATATATATCCTCCCCAAAACAGCAACTTAGCAGTTGACATACCACAGCTCAATACAACATGGAATTCGTCGAATCTTGGTCATTGAGTATGTTTGGTCATTGCTGGATCGACTGGGTAAGAGACACGGAACTCTGATTGAAGTGGGTATAGTATGTGATGGGCGATAAATACGGCAGCTAGGCTGTTCCGGATTCCACACACCATCCCCAGCTGAGGTCCGGTAGTATCCTTAGAGATGCCTGAGGTACCACTGCTAATGTGTCTGCTTGCCTTATAGAGGTATTCGTTCATTATCTGTTCATGCGAACAATATTGTAATCATATGATTAATTGATGAAAGGCCTTAATGACGGTGGCTATATTGTCGAATATATTACCCATTTACTGATTTAGTTCAAGCAGAAAGGACCTGGATACTCTCGGTGTATTCACTTAGAGTAGTTAGTGACTTTGCACTGTCTGCACGAATTGTTAGATTTGTCCTTCTCGCTGTGAGAGCTATGTAGCAACACGGCTCATCAAATGGGGAAAATCAATGGAAGTATCACAGACTCAATTCCTTCCTGGATAATCCTAATGTCGTCCTGCTGAGCCTGTAATACACTAATATATCACAATCTATGGCCAGCATACTTCACTACATTTCATATTGCAGTTGTAACTCTCGAGAAGTAGCGAATATTTCTACTTGGAAGGTATCTAAGTAGTGATGACGTAACGCGCAGAATCGCCTTTATCACATGAAATAATTTGTAAAACGAAATGTCAATGCTTGTAAAAAACTTTGTTTCAGCGATTGGATCAAAGGTACATCGATAATAAAAAAGGCTCACTCAAATCATTACAGTCAACAGTTTGATTCTGAAGAAAGGAAAACCAAGGTTTCGCTTTTTCCACAAATATTATGTGACATTCATTCGACTACAATGATCAATTCATGACGTCATATATCTAAACGGTTGAAATTTTGCAGTAGAAGAAATGAGATCCGTTCAAGGATACGGCGATTAGTGCTTTAACACACGAATGTACTGTGACATTACGCGTGCCATGGAACATAGGTACACATCTTGTACTCCCTATATTGTTGGCTTATATTTATTTTTTGTCACATATCTAATTGAACTTGATAGAGCTATATTCGTTAGCTCGTCAGCGCTTCTAGTCCTTTCTATCTTGTGGGTGTTGTCGCTTGTCTCAGTGAAATAGTTACCGCGATCTATATGGGCATGAAGTGGATTAAACACTGATGTCCCCTCGGTAATGCCCCATGATTGGAAAAGCATAATTGTCTCACTCATATAGGCCACTTCGGAGGTGCCCAGGTGCTTGGAAAATTTAAGGACTGACCCTTGCACTAAGCATCGACCACCTCATCGCTGCTACAAAGTGAACATTAAGAACGAAGAGTCCGCTTTTTAAGAGACAGCATTATCACGTATGTTAAGTCGCCGGCATCGAGTCGACACAAGCGCCGTGGAAGTAATGATTGTTTCAAAACGGATTGAACTTAGTTTGACATCATACAGTTCAAATTGCTGACCAACATGAATTAATTGGTAAGCGCAAGCAAAAGAATATCAAATAGATTGTCTCGAGAGTCATTTGAAAACTGGTTTTTGTTGACACCTGGAACACATCTACACTTATACCACACAGTCAGTGACTAGAGAAACGATAGTAAATGTTGATTGCATAATCTTTCCCTTACACGCTCAACTGATTTCACGATAATATGGCTACAGTATGTACAAATGTTCCCCTAGCTGCAATAGCTGTGACACTGTTTTCATACATGAGAGCTCGTCTTCGTCTGTCAGTATCGCATAATCAGACAGCGGTGTCACAAAGCGAGCTCTAATACCTCTGTACGACTCCACGGTGCATTACCACCTCACGCTGGAGGTAGAAATTCCCGTAGTCACAAATCATTATGGGCTGTTGTACTATCAATTCAGCCAATATAGAATTTAATATCAATTTATCATCGACAGCCTCTTCATTTGCGAGCCAGCTGCAGATGTTACAGGCAGAGACAACATATCTACATTGGACCACTTTGTATTTTGTATGATAGTGTTGCATTGCGTGTGTACTGAGTGGAAGTGAGTGGGAGTGTTGGCTTGGACCACTGATCTCTTCGTGGTAAACGTACTTGCCTATTTCACTGCATCATAGTAATGCAATTAATTCGATCATCTGACAATTCGTATAATTGTTCATCCTGTTCAGTCAACTATAACATAACAACACACTTGTTATTTGCCATCGATCAATATAATATCGCCCGTCTCAATATCTAAACATGATCCAATTGAAGTCGTTTCACATTAATCATATTGTCATAGACATTCACATTCACAGGTCTTAATTTGGATAATGATTACTCTATACAAGCACTTACAGGTGTACCTTTAATTTAGTACTGATATAATTGCACATTTCAGTAATCGTTATATGTGGGTCTGTCACTAATTCTCGATCATGATGCCATAATTCATGCAACAGTTCATATCAATAATTATTAGATATTGGATAGTTCGTCATTAAGGCCATTTGACAACTTCATCTTTTGAGACTTGCACGTCTTAGTATCGCAGCAACACCAATGTATAAGTTGAACGAACCTGCCAAAAGAGGCTCTGTGGTAAATTGAGGGACTCGGCGGCTCGTTTGGTTGTTGATGGGAAGGGATGGTTAACGCCTACGATTTATTGCTCTTCTTACGCATCAATTGCATCAATGACCAACGAATACCGTAACGCAATGACGACTACTACGACAGCAAAATGAACAATTGTCTGTGGAATGATTCTCCTTTATGGGTCGGTCCAATGATGACAGAATGTCTGTCCAATGATCACATGGCCTGCAACGAGCAAAGTGATTGATATATGGATACGCTATTACCCGTAAGATGCTATCTGATGCTCTTAAGAATCAGTCCGTTCCTCGTCGTGAATTCGAAGTCTTCAGGCATGTTATTATCTGCGAATTGAGTTAATAGCTCTGGTTCCCCCATAGCGCCGATAGAACAACTCACTATAGAACTAAATTTGCAGGCCACCATAATTGGATATGTGCGTTGCTCGAAACCAGCAGTGGTAGTTCTTAATGTATATGCAATAACGCATGTTTATTTGACAGATATTGGAGTTACGTAAGTAATTAAAGCTGGCATCATCTTATGCAATGCTGATGTGTTTTGCTGAGTCACATATTTTACAGTGATAATCCTTTGAGATATTGAATAGGTAGAGTAATCCAATAAACAGTCACGTGTTTGATTTGCTTTACATGTATCGACTGTGTAATGGGTGCCTCTTTGCCGAATGATCGTGGTTTCGTTACAACAAGGGGTATTTGTTGTCATTGGTGATATTTTACTATGGGCAACAATGATAAACACTGACATTGTTGCTGCTTGTAATGATAACACACGCATGCTATCAAACATGTATACTTGAGCCCAACCTAAGGCCTGGGGCAGAGCAGATTAATCCATTACTACATGGAACCCAATCTAAGGCTTGGAGCCATGCAGATTAATCCATTACTATATGGACCCAACCTAAGGCTTGAAGCAGTGCAGATTATTCCATTACTACATAGAACCCAACCTAAGGCTGGACCAGTGCAGATTAATCTATTACTACATGGAACCCTTCTTAAGACTTGGAGCAGTGCAGATTAAACCATTACTACATAGAACCCAACATAAGGCTTGAAGCAGTGCAGATTAATCCATTACTACAAAACCCAACCCAACACCTGACATCCCACTGATGTGACATGTTATGATTATGTTAATGTTAGTTCAGCTTGTTTTTGGATTCATGTTCTCTGCATTTGAACTTTTAAATAGCTTCTATGTCTACAACACTGACTACACGTTTTTAGCGGCTCACATGTACATATATTTACCTTGATCCTAAATTGATTGAAACTTAGGCTTTATAGTTGCCTTAATACCTTGATTTCATTCTACTTCACATAACTATGACCAGTATTGTGCGGCCTGTTTTGGCGAATACATATACTTAACAGACCTGTACATGGACTCATTCGAAGTACCGAACCGTTGCTATTTTCTCCAAACCCTATGCTGACAAATGTAGACAAGTTTTCAAGGTAAGCTTCTTGTCTTTAGTGAACAACCCAAATAGGTTTAGTTATTTAACAACGACAATGTTTGACTGATGCTAAAATATCCGGTTACAAGCCAAAACAATCCATTATCAGACTGTTTGATCGATTGCAAAAGTACAGAGGCAATAGAAGGAGCCCATATTCCGATGCAAGGTCCGGATTGGTCCATCTTGTACCAACTCCGAAGCTAATGTGTCCTACTGATCCAATCATACAAACGAATGAACCCCGCCTGACCCTAAACCCACTACTCTCCCCATTTCCAGTGCCTTGTTAAAGGGATATACAGGAAGTGGATAATATAGGATGTGGGAACTGCAAATTCGCAAACATACAAAGAGCGCTTATAACGGACATTTTGAATATATATATATATATATATATATATATATATATATATATATATATATATATATATATATATATATATATATATATATATATATATATATATATGTATATATATATATATATAATATATATTTATATATATATGAATATACACACACACACATATATATATATATATATATATATATATATATATATGTGTATGTGTATATATGTGTGTATGTGGGTGTGTGTGTGTGTGTGTGTGTGTGTGTGTGTGTGTGTGTGTGTGTGTGTGTGTGTGTGTGTGTGTGTGTGTGTGTGTGTGTGTGTGTGTGTGTGTGTGTGTGTGTGTGTGTGTGTGTGTGTGTGTGTGTGTGTATGTGTGTGTGTGTGTGTGTGTGTATGTATATGTGTGTGTGTGTGTGTATATATGTGTGTGTGTGTGTGTGTGTGTGTGTGTGTGAACATGTGTGTGTGAGGTTGCCGAGGTTTTTTTTTTGTGTGTGTGTGTATGTGTTCTATGTGTGTGTGTGTGTGTGTGTGTGTGTGTGTGTGTGTGTGTGTGTATGTATATGTATATGAACATTAGGAGATTGCCGAGGTTTTTTTCGCTCTATAGATATTATTTTGATGCAGATGAAGCGCTCAAGACAACACTTCAATTGCCGTTGATGAGAATTTATTCCCAGTGGTAATCGTCACGCAGTAATAATTATATATGCTTCCTAACTAATTGGCGATGTGGATAAGGTGAAAGTTGTCCGTAAGGCACGAAGAGGGGGACGCCTGTTGACGCTTGCATCCAATGCGCGTCACGCACCATAGCCTTGAATCTCGTAAAATGGTCGTTTAATATATAACTCACCCTTATCTTGGTGAAAGTTACCAGCCGAAATCAACACACAAACGAAGCGATGAGATGCCGGCCAGATGTCGGCCAGTGATATGGCACTTAGAAAAGCATTTAAGGTACATCTGCTTTGTGATTATGACTTAAGTTTCTATATCTTGGAAACACTGTCTGTCACCAATGTTTATATACAGGAACCATGTAACTCCAGCACCAAGCTCATCACAAAGAAGAGCAGCAACTATCATTTACGGGCTGCTGATATACATTTGCAGCTCTTGCTATTCATCCAGGCAAATCACCAGGAAACAGGAAATGACGCCTACTTCATGTTAGTGGTAGCCGTCGTCGGCGAGGTTTGTATTAAAACGTGGTTTGATTTATTGCCCTTTAAGGTTTGTCTTGATGAGAAATCGCATACGGATTTACCAGGGTTATGTCCGATACATTTCTTCCCTGTAGAATGTTCAAAGAGATATTTTGGGTTAGTTTTTCTAAATGTCAGTGGCTGCAAGCAGCTAGTAGCAATAGAATGTCACTCTCCGATGTTGTTATATTGTTGTTGTGTGCTTGTATCTATAATCCTGTGATTGCAACTAAGTGGCTGAAATGCTATAACTAAATAATAATTACAATCAATAGAATCAGCCACTTAAATGTTTTCTGTCGTTGCTGGATCGACTGAGTAACGAGTAGTGCGAGATGGACCTCTGATTCGAGGTGTCTTGGTGTGTGATGTGAGGTAGATACGGCGGCTGGGCTCTGTTTGGTTCTACATCATCCACGGCGGATCCCAGGGCATTCCCGGCCGATGTCAGGTACACACAGAATCAATGGTACCACGGCGTAGGTGTCTGTTTGCCGGATGGCGGGGGTCTGTGCTCGATTTCTGCAAATCATTTTCACACAAATCTGTAACCCCTTAAATAATATGATGAATTGTTGTCTGTTTAAATGTCAGTAATGTTATCGAACAAGGTCCATTATGCAAATAGACCATATTGTTAAGCAGTATTGCATGCGATCCAGCTGACCATTATTCAATGTTCAATAGAATCACAAAGGACATAGAATGTGCCATAAATTATTCAGAGCTGCAAAACTATCATTCACTAATTGTTTCAAACCACCAACGGTTTACTTAACAGCCTAGCACACTGAAATCCATCAAAATATCTTAAATTTGGGTCTTAATTTCATAGTACTTAATGTTCACCAATTAATCACAATGTAATGTCATCATTCTTCATCATGTATCAGTCTGCAAGTCTAATCTCTCAGGATGTAACGCGTTAGCAGGTGAGGTAAGACTCACTATCATTTTGATCGCGTGACATACTTTAGAAGTATGTGATTCCTGTGCTAAAATCATTATCTTCTTTGATCGATGTGCACGTTGTATGATAATCAAAGATGCATTCGATTTCCTTTAAAAATAACCACTTAACGTTCAACAGTGATGCTCTCCCATAGACCTGCATAGTTCTATGTTTCCACAGAATGTCAAGGGCAAATGAAGAGGTCCGTCCACCTATGCTGAGCGCATGACAACCTTTCGCAATATCATCATATTTGATTTCCATATTTATGTTATGGCGGCACATATTAAACAAGTCGACCTATCACAGGAACAGAAATGTGAACGGGTAAAAAAAATGGCTGTTTATGCTTTTACATTAGATGACGTTCAATGCACCACTAAACCTCGCTATCAGACAACAAACAGGTCTTGCACTTTGTTAACACCTTTCACTAAGCTATGTTTTACCAAGAGCGTCAGTCCATTTGTGTTTTCTTCTTGCGACTTTTGTCAGTATCAACACCGCTTTTCTTTGTGAAAGAGGAAGTTCATTTGTGCAAAGTGAATTAAAAACTAATGTGTCCTCCAGAATGACACCTATTGCGAAAATACTAAATTAACTCCGACCCGACCTTGCACTGTGCACCAGCAATCTCCTCGCCGCTACATACTTAACATAAACAATGTTCTGTCCGCTATTTACGAGGCAACAGCATAACCATCTGTTAAGTCGCCGATATTAATAAAGTCGGCTCAAACACCGCAAAAGTAATGATGTATACAAAACGGATTGAAGTAAGCTTGACATCAATCAGATCTTATTACCATCAGATCGATCCATTGTAAGCGCCACTCAGTCGATGTCTCGTGCTTTTCTTGTCACGTAGAACAAATCTAAACTTTTATTCCCACAAGTTTTGCGACACGGTCATTTCCTAGAAAAGGATATTTATCGTTGATTGCATAATCTTTCCCTAACACGCTCCACTGGTTGCATGATAATATGATTACGGTTCCCCTACCTGTAATTGCTGTGGCTTTGTTTTCATACATGAAAGCTCGTCTTTACCTGACCATGTTGCGGACGAATCGAGTTGCTGGAATTTGAGTACCTCTGTATTAACGCCACACTGTGGCGCTGGAGGTAGAGATCCCTGAAGTCACAGAGCTTCGTAAGCTATTGTAGCTGTATTGCAGAATATATAATTTTTTATCGATTTTTCATGTATAGCCTCTTCCTCTTCTAGCCGCCGGCAGGTATCCCAGGCACAGAAAACAAATCTACATGGAACCACATTTGCAGCTCTGGAATTGCGTTTGTAGTGAGTGAAAGTAAACTGAAGGTGTCGGCTTTGACCACCAACCACTTGGAGGGATCAGTGGTTGTTGATTAGATTTACGACGATGATATTCTATGAAGTAGCTTTTCCATTTAATATTAACATACCCATTCTATGAAACATACAAAGTTGAACCCGTACGTAAGCCCTGAAGTTGTGCTCCTTAATCCATTGCCTCATAGGAACCCACCTATGTATGTGTCTAGTTATCAATCTATCTGCGTTAGTATAGTTGAGTGAGTTGTGCTATTTTTCTTATTTCTATACCCTGCCTTTAACAGCTGCGTCTGACTGCTGGGTCTACAGCGCTCAATCAACGGTTTACAGTGGCTCATTTATGCATTGAATGAAGTTGTTCCGAAATTGGTTGAAACATATATTCTGGTCAATAAAATCCGTGTGCTTTATTGTAGCCTGAGTTTATGTCTTTGGCTAACTAATGACACACTTAATGACTGCAATACATTACATTTCAGTATTTCACCTCATTAACATTTTGTTATATGTGGACTTGATATACGTCTATGATCAATGCTTGAGAATAAAATTTGCTCTATATGTTTATATTCACAATATTACGAACTCAGAAATGACCGCTTTACCAGTGAGAAATGGATTTGACGTTTTAGCAATTGAAGCAAAAATGCTTAGATATTTTATATAATGTTTACAAAATTTACAATATGTTCTATACAAATGGATTACCTAATAGTTATTCCCCAGCATTTAACGCTAAAGTTTTGGTCGCGTGCTTAACCACGAGAAAGGACGCTAATCCTGCAAGCTAACCCAGCCTACATCTTTATTTCCCTATACGCTACAAAACTATGACGAGTATCGTTTAGCTCTTCCTTAGCAAACACGTGTGTTTAACAGACTCAAGTACGTGATAGACACGTCACGAACTATCAGCATTGTCCTCCTGTTTTACACGACGGACAACAGACTAATGTAGACAAGTTGTCATGGTAAGCTGCCTGTCTTAAGTGAACAACGCAAATTACCTTATTTAGCCGAGCGATAATCTGGGTAATTTGACAATGACATTGCTTAAGTCGTGATCATTCGCCATTTTTTTAGCAAAGGCAATACATTGTCAGACTGTTTGGTTGAATACAGAATAATAGAGGCAATGGACGGCGCCAATATTCCTATCAAAGTTCGCGATTGGCTGGATTTGTAACAAGCCATAACTTGCACTAGCTTTTCAACCCCGCAAGTAATGTGTCTCTTTGATCCAGTCATACAAAGCATTGGCCCCTTCTGCCCCTGAATCCTCCGCTCTTCCCATTTCCACTTCCTTGTTTAAGGGAGTGATACCAGCAAAAATTTAAAAATGATACAGGATGCTGAATCCACAGGAAAGCTCAATTTTTAATTGTCTATGCTCGTGTTGATTGGGTTGTGAAATTTATAGTCATTGATGTTGTTGCCCTTCTATGGATTTACATGTCGCACAATGGCTACAACAGAGTCAATTTTCTAGTTTATGGTGGAGTGGGGTTTATTCAGTCAAACTACCTCGGCCATGTGATACAGACCAAGCTGACACTGTCGCTAAGTTGGTCCTGTCACTTGAAGGTCGGTTAAGCCAATATTCAACTGCAAAATATTTGACAGCATGTTTTATACTCAATTATGCTTGGCATACGAACATTTGCCATAACTCAGTGTGTTTATTAATCATAAAACAACCCACAACATCTACTGACAGACAAATGTCCGCTCACGGACTAATGCAGCCACCAGAAACGATGGGATGTTGATTGTCATCAAAATACCTCGCATCTGACAAAAAAAACATCTATTGGGTGGTCATATTATACGCACGTATCCCTTAACAGTGTTCACATCACATTTGGCATACAGCCTAGAAGCTAATTGCAGGATTGGGCACTAGGATGTAACACTGACCACTTAAGGGAATGCTTCCCCACTTGTTATAGAAATACTCAGACTTGATCAACCCAGTTTAGGCTATAAGGTCAATGTACATAAAATGGAAAACCTAAAGTGATGTGCAATGCGTATATAATGGAGGCACTAAAGTGAAGTAGATTCGTTCCGGGTACAGTGAACCGCAAATTAATTCGAACGACATTTGCAATGAGGAAATTATCGGTGCCACATAGGGAACTTGAGTATCACGGTGGCAATGTGGAGTAAGCGGCAATGGGCCGCAGGTGGCAATGTGGCGCATATAGCAATGTGGCGTAGGCGGCAATTTGGCGCAGGTGGCAATGTGGCGCAGATGGCAATGTGGCGCAGATGGCAATGTGGCGTAGGCGGCAATGCAGCACCCACCTCCCGCTGGAAGTAGAGATCCTCGTGGGCTATTGTAGCTATCATCTGGTCAATAACGATTGTAATCGCAATTTTTGCATTGAGATCTTCTTCCTTTGTGAGACAGCAGCAGGGTATCTTAGAGACAGAAAACACATCTACCATATTCTATCAGAATATCTACCTATGCACTTATAAGGAGGATAGAACTCTCCAATAATTAAAACTCTTGATTGCTACATAGTATGGTCTACCTTATATGCATGTCTTATGTACTAAGGGCCCCCTATGTCTGAAATAAACTATTATTATTATTATCATTATTGTCATCATTGTGTATTCTTTACTGTTGCTGATTTGCGTCCATACTGAGTGGGAGTGAACTGAGAGTGTATGCTTGGATAACCAACCACTTAGAGGTACGCGCATGGGACTATGTCCCCACAGTGTGCTAACGTAATAAATGCTATCAAATGACGATGCGGATAAGTATCAGCTTTTTCAGTCAATGAAGACTATCTCTCCCACAGTCTCTATGCTATGTAATAAATCTGCTATTATCGTATTGAACTGCTCACGATGCGGATAATTATCAGCTTTTTCAGTCAATGAAGACTATCTATCTCTCTCTCTCTCTATATCTATGTTATCTATCTATATATATTATCGTATAACTGCTCACATATATATATATATATATATATATATATATATATATATATATATATATATATATATATATACGATATCTATATATAGATATATATATATATATATATATATAGATATATATATATATATATATGTGCGCAGATAAAAAGTTCATACGATAATAGGTATAGAGAGAGAACATATATATATATATATATATATATATATATATATATATATATATATATATATATATATATATATATATATATATATATATATATATATATATATATATATATATATATATATATATATATATATATCTATCATTTATCAATTTATATATATATATACGGATATAATTATATATGCTTCTTATCGAGTGGACAAGATGGTTATTTTAAAAATAAAACACCTTCATTTAGTCACGAGACGAATAAACATAAGTAGAGTTGAGATGTCGACATTTGCTTTGAGATTATAACTTTAGTGTCTAATACTTTGAAACACTGTCTGTCATCAATGTTTATATATTTGAACCATGGAACAATAAGCTCATTATAAAGAAGAGCAAATTTTCTTGCTGGTGTTATACCTTCGCACCTCTTGCTTTGGCATATTCATCCACAGGCGCTTAAGCTGTGTATGTATACATAAGTCAGGCGAAACTAAACACTGCAGAATGCACACGCTGAATGTATTGTCTTTGGTACCTGTGTATTTATTCAGGCAGGGAACAGGAAATAGTGCGTAAGCTGAAACACTAGAGCCGCTGGGAGACACCGGATGAAATGTGCCGCTTCAGGCGAGGCCGCGAGCGTCGCAAGAGTCAATTTTCTTTGAGGGCTCCTTGTTATGTGTGCATGTGCAATCGCTCCTTATTACTAAAAGCACGATCGTACCTGGGTGGGCTGGAACCACCAACCTTTCGGTTAACAGCCGAACGCGCTAACTAATTGCGCCACAGAGACAAATAAAACCACACGTCATCAATTATGATTATATCGCTCGCGCCCGAGTCGACGTCGAGTTGTGCATTACAATGTGGTTTCATTTACTGTCCTTCAAGATTTTTCTGGATGAGGAATCGCAAAAGGTTGCACCTGGATTATGTCAGAAGGGTATTAATAGATAGGATCCTGACACTCCTGCGACACTCCTGTGACACCCCTGTGACACCCCTGTGACACTCCTGTGACCCTCCTGTGACACTCCTGTGACACCCCTGTGACACCCCTGTGACATTCCTTCGTTGATCCTAATGATCTCAATTTCAGACATTTTTCTCCGTAGCAGGTTAAATGGGATTTTAAGTTGTTCTAAATGTCGGTGGTTGCAAGTAACAAAAGAATGTCACTCTACAATGTTCTTATTTAACGAGTATGTATTAGAAGTTAATGTGTGTTTCAGCTGTTATCCTGTGGTTGCAACTAAGCACCTTATGTACAATAATTCACAAATTACAATTAGTAGAATCAACCACTTTAATGTTTTCTGTCGTTGCTGGATCGACTGAGTAACGAGTAGGGCGAGATGGACCTCAGATTGGAGGTGTCTTGGTGTGTGATGGGAGGTAGATACGGCGGCTGGGCTCTGTTGGGTTCTGCATCATCCACGGCGGATCCCAGGGCATCCACGGCCGATGTCAGGTACACGCTGAATCTATGGTACCACTGCTTAGGTGTCTGTTTGCCGGATGGCGGGGGTCTGTGTTCGATTTCTGCAAATCATTTTCACATGTACCATGGAAGAATTTGAAGAATTGTTGACTCTTTTAAATATCAATTATGTTGTTGCGCAATGTCCATTATGTCGGTTTCACAGTTTGGTCGAGATGTATTCGATGCATAATGGAATTAACAAGAACATAAAATGTACCGTAAATCATTCATGATGGCAAAACTATCATTCCTTGGTTGGTTCAAGCCACCTACTTTTCACTTAACAACCCAGCACGCATAAATCAATCAAATTATCTTGTAAGTGACTCGTGGGTCTTCATCTCGTGGTATTAAGAGTACACCAGTAAATCTGTGGTCACGATACTTACATATACATCATTCTGTAGGCCTAATCTATCGGGGTGTTGCAAGTATTTCAACCTGGAATTAATCTAATTAGCGGTGAGGTAACGCACAAACGTTTTAAGCGTCCGTCCGTCTAATCGTAAACTTTGATGTTACAGAGAAAGCTAACAACCACTTCTGTTAGGGCAATGTCTCCTTGCAAAATAAAAATCAGCTCTGTCGGAGCTTTGATCCCTGATCAAAAGATGGTTAGAAATCTAATGTTCAATGTTCACACAATGGGGAATTGAAATTGCTGTTTTTGGCAATCTGAACACCTTATGCTATTTCTATCCTGACTTAGATTGAAGAGGTTATCCATGACAAAGTCTAATTTGGAATCTTCAAACTGATATATTTTAGTGGTACTCGTTGTCAATGTGGCTTTGAAGAACGTAAAAAAACATACTTGCTAGCACCTTTTGATTATATAAATGTGATTATCGATCATTTTGACCTCATTTAAAAGGTCATATCCCAAATAGGCATTGTGGTAATCTGATACAATTTCGAAAACATGTTTTCTTTTAAAGCATCCTAGCAGCCTCAAATTGTAAATGAACCCCACTAATCTTGATACTTCTGCAAACTGAAAATAAGCCCTGCATGACCTTTGAATACTGTGCTATTATGGTTGTAAGACCCTTCAAAGTGTGCGATTAAATACTGTGCACAGAAACTCTATAGACGTCATGATCAAGTCATGTCATAACGTTTAATTGAAAATCACGTGAAAGGCGATTATCATGTGATAATAATTTTCAACTTCATTTTCAACAGCTTCGTTTAATGGTTATACACAATGACGAGGGCAAAGAGGTCCGACCGCGTTTTGCTGAACGAACAAGAACTTTCAGAAATATCATCACATTTGATTTCCTAGTTAAATTTATGACGGCACATAATTAACTGTTAGAATTAACACAGGAACAGAAATGTCAACGGGTCAAGAAAATGGATATTAAATCCGGTGACATCAACCGAATTCATGAAAATATGTTTCCAGTTTCCTCAAATGTTCCCCTACCTGTCAACAATACTTGTCTAGGTGAAATAGCTAAGGCATTTCCATATGCGCATGGATGTTCATTTGGTTGATTAAATTTAACACTTTTCCCCATTTGAATGACACCTGTAGGGAAAGGCCTAATTGTCTCTCTCATGTATGCCACTTCCAAGTCGCCAGCAATCTGCTCATGTGCTGGGCAAATTTAAAGACTGACCTTGTACTGTGTACCGGCCACCTCCTCGCCGCTATTAAGTGGAAATAAACAACGTTCTGTCCGCTATTTACGAGACAACAGTATTAACATGTGTTAAGTCGCCGACATAATGTCGACTCAAACACCGCCAAAGTAATGATGTATTCAAAACGGATTGAACTAAGTGTGTTATCTTTCAGTTCAGATTGTCAGCTTTCATGAATTCATTGGTAAGCACAAACGGAAGCTTATTGTGGATATGGATGCGTCACTTTACACATAGAACACGTCTCGACTTGTAAATCCACAAGTTTTGCGACAAGGCCTTTGACTAGAAAAGAATATTTATTGTTGATTGCATAATCGTATCCTGCCATGCTCAAACGAGTTCATGAAAATATGCTTCTAGTTTCCTCAAATGTTCCCCTACCTGTAATTGCCGTGGCTTTGTTTTCATACATGAGAGATCGTCTTTGCCTAGCCGAGTTGCGGACGAATCGCGTGGTCAGACCTCGGTGCCACAGCGGGAACTTGAGTAATTCCTTATTAACGCCACACTGTGGTGCTGGAGGCGATGCGGCGCCCACCTCACGCTGCAGGTAGAGATCCCTGAAGTCACAACGCGTCGTGGGCTGACGCAGCTGTCTGGGGTAGTTGGGTAATGAATGGCGATTCGTCAGCATTTTTCTACAGCGAACTCTTCGTGGTAGGACCGTGTTTGAGCTCGTATTCGACACCATGCTGTTCGATGTCGTACTTCTGTTGGATGCAACATTTAAGATCTCTTCCTGCTGAGGTCCACTGAACCGATTCAGTTCCATAATGTCACCAACGATCAATTAATGATCGATTTGTCTGTAATTATTTATTATTCCACAGTTCCCTTCAAGTAGACGCACCGAGTGGAAGTGATTTTCTTTCAGACAACAACCTCGTATTTCAAGCATATTCTGGACCACAACAATTGCTAGAAATATTTCTCAGTTAAGGCTCTTGTAATCGAGAACGATTTGGCCGGCTCATTTTAAGCCAGCGCCGAACAGGACGATCTCATAACTAACCCTAACTGAACAGTTTAATGGGATTATATCATAATAGAATTAGTCCAGAAGAGCTTAGCTGGTCCATTAGGCTTGAAGGGCCTGCTACTTTATTGCTGGGGCGCTTTTGTCAAATCAATGATCGATTAACCTTGAACTCTGTAATCATAACGTATATATGGCCCCTAAACCCACAACACCTCTACACATTCGAGACGCGCTCAGACCAAGTACATGTACCTGTTTTGATAATTCTGGTTTTGTGAAATACAGCCAATGAACAAACAGAAAAGTGCTGACAACGCGGGCATAACGATATTGTTCCCACACTCTTATACAGGTAGGCAAATGGGATGGCACTATCACCGTACCCCACTAAATGGCCGTCTTTGCGTGGCTTAGTATATTTATTTTAAACCTTTACACTATCGGTACGAATTCAACCACTTTTGGCTTAACTGGGACACAAATCAAATGAAATTCTGCCTATCCCAGCAACCACGCCAAGTTTTACATGCACGCCTTATGTACAATAATTCAACCATCCACGTCTAC
The DNA here is from genome assembly GCA_034190875.2 of Urechis unicinctus. Classification (NCBI taxonomy): domain Eukaryota; kingdom Metazoa; phylum Annelida; class Polychaeta; order Xenopneusta; family Urechidae; genus Urechis; species Urechis unicinctus. The sequence goes on from CM067343.1 coordinate 43,545,420, forward strand.
CAACTGTTCCTAAAACTATCGACTCTTACTCAGTTGTCTCATTATCTAATTGGAAAACATATTTCGCGCCCAGCTAGCTCCACCGACCCTTCATATTTAATTGGGTGATTAGTGTGAGTTTTTTCTTCTGCTTGCAGTGGAAAGGCTCACCAGACCAGTGTTGTACACGACGAGCTCGCGTCATAATGGTTTTCACAGGCGCTCAGTTCCCGATGCCAAGCTTCCGAGCGCCGGGCCGCTTCCGCCAAGCCGCTTTCTGTGTACATCGGAAGCGGTTCGGCGCTCGGAAGTTGTAATCGGGATACGAGCGCCTGTGATGTTTTCAGGTTTCGAATTGATGACGGGGACGTTATGAACCCCCAACCCCAGTCTCATTATGATCTCACTAATCCATCTCCGCCGAGAGGAGAGCCGTTCTCCGCCGCACATGATCATGATCTGTGAGTCGAGAATGGATCACTCACCATGTACATACCGGGAGAGGTCACATTGACAATTGAATAACCATAATGATCGCTGTTTGTATTGAATGACCATAAGCAACCAGTGAAGGCGCTTATGATTCTACACTATCTTTCATGGCTGTATCTTTTTAAGAATTGAAAGATATGATCATAACGTTACGATTCAGATTACAAAATCCCTAAAAAATGACTTTGAAACGGATATTCGCTGAATGCTTTCTTCCAGGGTTGTTTATGACGTATGCCAGCTGTTACACAGAACGTGGCAAACATACTTGTTTGCAAATAACGACATTTTTATTTATTCCTGGTTTAAAATATGAATAGAGGGTTGGTAATGAATGATCAGCTTATATTCCATAATAACTGGAGCCCGTTACGATGTCATAATTCAGCTCTCAGGAAGACCATTGGCTTCGCGAGTAGATTTCTAAAAATTAAAGTGCCTATAGCACGGTAGGCAAGGCACTCGCCCCTGGTGTTTTGATGATCTGATGCCACCTCAGGGGCGAGGGGCCGTTTAATGATATAAGCAAATATGCTACTTTTCGCAATGCAGACAAGGGACTGTTTAAAAAACATACATTTTTATATCCATAAATGTCTTAACATCAATATCGCCTAGAGTGCAACAACAGTCATACTCCTTTATTAACAGAATCAACGAAATTCTACACAATTTTAAGAATTGTTGTCCAACATGGCTACCGGAAGAATCGAAAACGAGATCGATATGACAATGAATCATCTAGTGGTAACAGCATGTTGTGTCTGCGGGTCGAGGTGAGGAGCCAGCAAGCAACTCGCGCTTCTCAAATGGACGCGCGTCTACGGGTGATGTACGAAAAAAATGGGTCAGATATGATATGATACTGTTTCATACTGCCGGTTTGAATATTACAATGGCCTGTATTGGTTCGGCTCTCTGTTGGAAATCACGAGCTCCACCAAATTATGTTGCATTGTTGGAGTCGGCCATGTTGAGGTTTTGAACAAAGTTTCTCGACGTGCCGCACTTTCGTGATAGAACTGAACAATAATACAATACTATAGTAAAAGAAACAGTCCTCGAGTCTTTTTGTGATATAATTTATGTCACAAATTTCATGGCCTGGAGGGCTTTTGTAAGTTTTAAGCGAGTTCATCTGTCATTTTGACTTCGGAACCTTAGAAATTTCGCAGCCGGCTCCTCGCCTCTACAGTGCGGATGTGAGAGATCGAAAGTAGTTTACAGGGCAGACGCTGTCAGAGGCGAAGTTTCTTTGCTTAATCGCACGGTTATAGGTGCTTCGCTGAAATCAATTCATAATGTGATCAATAAAACCAAACCGGTCCTATAACCGTCGCATCAGATCAGTTAAGGACAACATTTTATTTCAGTTTAAATCAGCACGCTCACCGATCACCAGGGCAGCCATGATATAGGTCAGACGCAGGCGTATGACGTCAGACGCAGGCGTATGACGTCAGCGAAGTGAGCCCGTTATCAGAGGATCAGGGAGTTCCACGTTGTTTACATTGTCATTTTTCTGAGTTCGACTCTCCTTCGTTTTTTTCGCCATTCTTGTGATCGACCAATTACGATGGTTAATCGTTGTTGTGTTGGGCGTACAAGTAGTCGGCGTGAGTTTATACAAGTTTCCTGATAAGGACAATTATAAAAAGCAATTGACTGGCCCGGTGTTACGATCGCGAGACAAATGGCCGGCCCGGACAAGTAGTAGTACTCGTTTGTGTGCTCGGTTCATTTCACCAAGGAATGTTTTAGGTGGGCACCAACTTTGGTTTTTGAAGCCAGATGCTATGCTCACTCTTTTTGCGAAGGCCTCAGCTGTCAGGCAAACTAGTAAGAATGGTGAGACAAGTGATCCCCTTTCACCCAAGCGAAGAAAAGCTGTCTTGCCTATATCAAAAGAGATAAGCAAGGGTGAGACTCGATGAATATGTTGTTGCATTAATATTGAATAAATAGTTTCCAGTCTTGTTCATAGGATAGAATACTTTACGTCCATACATCAAATTCATGGTTGATTAACCTGATGCATTCCACAAAGGCAAGGAATGGTTGTGGCCACTGAACAATTGTTATGCATACAATATTGAATACACCCTAAGCGATTGTTTGTTTTGTGCATAAATTGTATCCAAATATCACTGATATAATTAGTTCCTTAATTGGTATACCGAGTTTGGAGGCAGCTATGGCTACGATATGGTTGAAAAAATATTTGTCAGTGGATGTTCAAGGGGCGCCTGTCAGATGGCTGAATCTGAACAAATTCCTGGTACTGAAGACAATTATGCGCATCCTTCTGACTGCATGGACGACTGCACCCAATGGATGGAAGCCAATACGTCACATTACCAATATTTGCCCTGACAGCTCCAGTGCAGGCATGTGCTAGGCAGAAACGGCTGAACACAGGTTTGACCTTTTTGAGCATCATATTTTATTCATAATTGTAACAACGCAGGCTGGCAAAGGATCTTCTGCCCAAGATGTTCCCAGCACCACGGAACAAACTGCGTGTATGCTGTATACCTGTACCTGCTTTATCCATTCTCAAATGTTATTTTGTCATACCGTTTTCAATAAGTATAATGAAAATTGTTAATAATGACTGCAAACCTTTGTGCAGATACATGTGTTGGTACAATATTTTTTAAAAAAATCCTTCACGTTTGTACATCATAATTTGACATGTACCCGTGTTGTTGTCTGTAGGAGAAATATGCCACTTACGAAGTCCTATTGTTCACACCGATTGGTCTGAAACCAGGATGCTGGGTCATGCAACCAATTGGAATGAGGCTGTCCTCTAGGTCGGTAATTACTCAGGAATCTCCACACTGCATACAAAATATTCCATCACCGCCATTGGTTGACAGTAGCTACATATACACCTGTAACATGATGTAGTGATGAGGATATTAATGTATGGCAATAGTGATGGGATATTCTATGGCAAATATGCTGAGTACATTCATAGAAACTCAAATGTAACAGTGACCATGTTAATAATACCATAACCTTCCTTTTCTTAAGTCAAATTGTTCCTTCATTGATGGGCTAACTGATATTTCTACAAGAAAATGACTGCTGTACTTGCTCTCCTACACATGTTCTAGCTCAAAATCACTCTCCTACACATGTTCTAGCTCAGAATCACTCTCCTACAAATGTGCTAGCTCAGAATCACTCTCCTACACATGTTCTAGCTCAGACTCAATCTACATCATCTTCAAAAAATATGTTAATTAGCCTTTGATAAGGCTTATTCTGTATTTAAGTGAAGTTGTAGTTTGTTTACAATTTGTGTCCAGGAGCTTTTTCACTTACATGGTACAACTTTGTAAACATGAATCCTTGCAGCCACTTAATCATACAACAAATGATCTGATATTTCACGTCTGCTGTCTGATATGGAAGAATTATTTGTTGCATATCTCTGTTGTATATTACTTGTTTTGTGTTGAGATTTATCTAAACATTCAATCAACTTTGGCCAATAAATAAACTTCTGTGGCTTTGGTGTTCACCAGGCTGCAACCAACTCAATGGTCAATATACATGATATGTTTGAACTGATGTATTTCAATGGATTGCAATAGCTTGTTTGCTTTCAAACACATAATGGTACATATTTTGTTTGTTTATGATAAACTTCTCTAGTTACATGCCAACATATATACGATGAACTGGGGCATAAATACGATCAGACGTAGCTTACCAAGCTTTGTTCCTAGGTTGACCCGCGTGCAGCAGTGGCATCGCCGGCGTCTTTATGCGCTTCATCGAAGCGCATGGAGCGCTCATTTCGGTACGAATCAATAAATAAAAATTTGCCCTGCCGAAACAACGATGGTCTTCAAATGATCTGTGCCATCTCATGTCTCTTCGTCGCTCTCCAGAAGTGATGAAAGAAACTACCAACAGTCATTTGGCGCTAATCGTAACGCAGTTCGCGCCTCGCAATCAAAACAATGCCGGATCTGACGTCACGCGGAGGCGATTAATTATTCATGAGATCGTTTCGATACGCTGGACCTATCTTTAAAGTTGAATTTCGGTCCGAAAGCGTGCACTTTCACGACTGATACGCAAACAGAATAGGTTTTTTTGAATATATTTCCGTAATCTGGCAGAAAAAATGACCTGATTTTTCGTTGCGAATCAATGACGAGCATGTTTGGAGATATTTCTGAAAGATTAACATGGTACGACATTTATACCATAAAACTGTGTTCCTGATGAGGAAAGCTCTCACGAAAAGTCTAATTTACGGCTCTTAGGAACTGCAATGTCCATATGGCTAATTATACTACTGAACAGAACAAAACAATATATTTTCAATGTTTTATCATATGGGATCTTTCATCGAATACATTACTTTTATGGAAATGGCATTTTGCTGTCAGCTTCGACTTGGCAACACAAATTCACCGATTTGACATGCCGCTGGGCTTTTAATTCTCGCCGGATCACGGCAAAGTGTCACGTGATATAAAGAGTGCATGTTCACTGGCCGTTGAATGTCAGCAGACGCTCACATGGCAGTACTGCCAGCGAGGTTTGTTAGCGTCCAGGAATGGAGTGAAGCACCACGGTCTCGCTCTCCTTCCGTTAGGATTACGGCAGTAGTTATGCTCCCCGATCCCATTGGCAGCATCAACTGCCCTATCACCTGTGAGGAACTTATGCTGTTGGGGGTACTGGTTGTGCCATGATTGACAGGTGACGCCGCTCTCCGTGTAATCACGACGACCTCTGTAATCGCGACCATCTCCCGTCTTACTCTTGAAACAAGGCACTGAAACAGCACATGAGCACCAATCCTATCGTCTTCTTATTGATAACGATGTGACGTCAACAGTGTCTCCTCCATTTTACCCTTTCTATCTTAAAGCTTCTGACCCGTCAGTTACCCACCAGTAACTCCTGGACCCCGACTAAGGGGCGGCCTCATCGGTGAATCTGCTATAAGCCTCACAGCCAATAGCATTCGCTGATGGACGCAGTCTCTAACAGTAACGTAATATAAGGGAGTGAGCGCACGCTCGCAGGGGAAGATCAGCCACCAAATACCGGAGTCATCTCTCCCCTCATTAAGTATCATCCTTTTCAGTCACTTTTGATTAATGATAAAGATAACCTGTTATCAAGAAGATATTAATATATTCCTCCTTTATCGGCCCCACAACGTCGTTTGTGTCCTCCATTCACCACGCAAACAAATTCGACAAAACCAGGCTCAACAACTAATGGGGAATCCGGGTAAAATAGAGAAAAAGCTGTTTACGACAGATGTATGTTTACTTTTATGACGGAGGTGTCTGTATCACAAGAAGACATTGAGATGAAAGAGAAACTGAGGCCGGAACCAAAAACAGAGGGATAAAGTGACAAAAAGAATTCCTTCGGTGTTAGCAACGAAACCACGAGTAATGCATTGTAGGCGGCCTACCTTCGGGCTCGGACTCGCAGATGTATGGGTATGCGAAGCGAGTATTGCCTTGTGCTCCAGTATCACCGGCCCACGCCCCGCTCCATATGAATTGGGGAGACGCCCCCCGCTTCTTTGTGAGCACCAGCGTCGAGTACCGGCCAGGCTGACCACGTGACCAGTTAGAATAAGTCATGGGTTTAAGGCCATCCGTTCCAAGCCAAGCGAAGCCAGCGGAGCCATTTTTCTTGCCACCTACACGCCATGTCTCTACATCAGCGTAGAACTTCATGAGGAAGTCTTTAATGTAAGCATCTTCCTCGGCGCTGTTGATATTCGCCAGGTATCCTCCCTCGTTACCACACATTCGCCTTGCCTGCACAAACGTGTGTGCGTGACTTGATGAGAACAGATAGCAGTGGTCGCCGTGGTTCTGCCAGCCCTCCCTGCACACTACAAGCCACAAGATCATGCGTTTACCAGATGATACTGGTTCCATGACTTCACAGCATCAACCAAGATTATATACAGTGGTTATCATCTTCCATCGACGAGGCATCATCCCCTACCCCAGAATAGTCTATACAAGCTCATACACAGCGTTAATGAACTGAACACTTAACGGGCAAACTGGTGGCACAGAGGATGCATTGAGCTGATGACGTCAGTCAGTCTGTGGTCACACAGATCAGTGCTGATGGTGTATTGAGGACAGACGGGAGAGTGAGTAGGGACCGAGCGCGGGGGAAGCAGCGCTACACACACCCGAGCTGCGATATAACTACACTGGAGAAGAGGTGTTATCATTACCTCGCCCAACACACAACAACCACTTGAAAACGCATTCTTCGACCCAAATGAACTCATGTACTCAGCAGGCGGCGAGTCAATCAGCATGCTCCATCTAATTCATCTTTATCCTGGTTTTCAGATTCGACGACATGTGGAGGAATTTATTTTCGTCTTCATGAAACAACAGAAAGAACAGAATATCCGGACCAAATAGACTGCTGTCATGTGATTCCATGGGAACCAGAACTCACATCGTATTACCATGACAACAGACCATTAGTAGACGATTTAACTACGGCCCCTGAGTTACTCTTATTTCCTGTACCAGCAGTCGTAAACTATACACTGGCTGAAATATTCCCCAGGGATCTCATTCAATAACCACACGGTAAACCACATGCTTATCTTATATAGGCGGTTCAACCCCATATCGGGCACTCAGGGATCATTTTGTTAATACATTACTACATTCAACGCAGACATAAATAATGCCATCTTTTAAGTTGTGCCGCAAAGTTTACTGAAAGTTATTATTCGACTGGAAATACTCATGAAGAACAGTAAAATCATTACGCGCTCTATAGCTTCATCGTTATTGATGTGTATACTTCCGCTTAGGTTACAAATTGTAGATTTCATCAAATCTCCACTTTTGTAGTTGTGGGCATCATTAAGCAAAAATTAGACCGAAATGCAGGAAGAGTAATTTCCAACAACAAAAATGTTGACAGCGAAGTAAGGATCTATTTTCGGAGACCGCAGTACCGCGTAGCGACTTCAAGTCTGAAAACTTTTAACTGTTGGTTTCCAAGGTGCGGTTGCCAAGCAGCTTGCTAGGCAACCTCGTTACAAATATGGGACTGAACAATCTATTTAAATATTATCTCGGGAATTATGATGAACATGAATTTTGCATTAGTGTCGGGTACAGTAGTTATAGAAGGGTTACCTTTGTCCCTTTGATCTTTCTGGTTGCAGTAGTACATGGCCCTCAGCTGAGCCACGTCAATATCGCTCAGCTGCTCCCGTTGTCCTATCTTCACATTCAACCTCCTGCCTATACCCACCACCTACAACAACATCAACAACCGTCCACGTCAGCATCGCCAAGACCAGTTAAGCTACTGAGTAATATTACTAGTAAAATACAATGTATTACCCGTAAGGTAGGCTTGTCGTTGTTGGAAAAGTACTTCCTGCCGTAATGCATGATGCTCATGTAGTCGTAGGCGTACCCTCTCGTCGAACTCTCGTTCATGTCTCGCTGTCCGAATTGGGACAAGTACTGATCGGGAATGTTACTCTCAATAACCCTGACGTATTTATCCCTGTCAGGTCTGCTCTGTGGCGTTCAAACAATACACACATGCATAATATATAACGTAATATTTTTCCTAAAGCTACTATACGATTATGTAGAAGAGTTTCTCCCGTCAAACGCTCAATGCTGGTACCTGCTCGTGCCAGAAACCGAGTGCGTGAGACATTTCATGCAGCACGGTGCCATAGCTGTCACATCCGGGCCCCAGACTCACGTACTGACCGCCTCCTTCCTTCCCCACGTAAGACCAACATCTAATCCGTAACAGCAAATCACTCTCTTATCACGGTTCTTACGCCATTCATTTCAACATGTCTCACCCATCAGGTTATGATGTACAATTCTTGTATTTACAAGACCAATGCGTAAAAAAGAGTCTAAAGTCAATTACAAAGGCATCTCATTCGACATTTGTTTGAAGGCACCACTCAGAACATCGGCTTTACTCTTTCGTCATAACGAACGTGGTTAACCCACCCAGGCTGGTAGATGAAGGTGAGGAAGTCCTCGTCATCGTCGGTCTTTTGCCGGAATATGAGACACGTCTGTCGCTCAAACGTGCGGATGGCCGTCTCAATGCTGTGTCGTCTCGTCAAGTCTGGAGCATACCAAAGCGCGTGTTGTACAAATTGTAAATGTCGTTTGTAATTCCCTAGAATTCATTGCTAATTCAGGGGCTGTCATCGTCTGCTAAGTGCTTGAATTACAGTATGAAGACCGAAGATTAAACGAAAGCTCGGCGTGAAATCCGACCACCCCAGTGCAGGCGCGCCAAATTGAAAGTTTGCATGTTAATGACATAACTACTCTGCGATGACACCACCTGACATAACGAATGAGTCGATAACGCACAACCCGACATGGCGTCAATGACAATACCTGGTAACAATAACTAGCACACCTAACCTGACGTCAATGACAAATGCTAACCTGACGTCAGTAACAATAACTAGCACACCTAACCTGACGTCAATGACAAATGCTAACCTGACGTCAGTAACAATAACTAGCACACCTAACCTGACTTCAATGACAAATGCTAACCTGACGTCAGTAACAATAACTAGCACACCTAACCTGACGTCAATGACAAATGCTAACCTGACGTCAGTAACAATAACTAGCACACCTAACCTGATGTCAATGACAAATGCTGGCCCACCTAACCTGAGTTCAATGGCAAATGCTGTCCCACCTTACCTGACGTCAATGACAAATGCTGGCCCACCTAACCTGATGTCAATGACAAATGCTGGCCCACCTAACCTGACGTCAAGGAAAAAAGCTGGCACACCTAACCCGACGTTTATTGCAACAACTGGTACACCTAATCTGTCGTCAATGAAACATGTTACCACACCTAGCCTGACGCTAATAAAACCAGCTAGCACACTTAACCTGACGTCATGGACAACAGCTGACGCACCTAACCTGATGTCAACGACGAAACTCACACGCTTCACCTTGTGTAAATGACAAAGGCATGCACACCTAACCTGGTGTTAACGCAGGCAAACAAAAATGGCGCCAAAGTAGGTTCAATGCCGGAAAACTTACAAAGCGTCGATGACGTAAGGTAACACACCCAACATTGCTTTGATGACGTAAGCTAACATACCTAACATGACATCAGTGAAGTAAGCTATCACATCCAAAATGAAGTTGATGACGCAAGCTACTACACCAAACATTGCCTTTGTGACGTAATCTATCATGGCCTCAGTGACGTAAACTACCATACCCAACATAAAGAAGATGACGTAAGCTGCAACATCCAACGTAGAGAAGATAAGGTAAGCTACCACACCCAACATAGAGCAGATGACGGAAGCTAACAAAACTCACATGAAACAGATGACGTAAGCTACCATACCCCATTTGATGAAGATGACGTAAACTGAACACCCAACATGAAGAAGATGACGTTAGCTACCACTCCCCACATGAAGAAGATGACGTAAGCTGCCACACCCCACATGAAGAATGTGACGTAAGCTACCACACCACACATGAAGAAGATGACGTAAGCTACCACACCCCACATGAAGAAGATGACGTAAGCTGCCACACCCCACATGAAGAATATGACGTAAGCTACCACACCCCACATGAAGAAGATGACGTAAGCTACCACACCCCACATGAAGAAGATGACTTAAGCTACCACACCCCACATGAAGAAGATGACGTAAGCTACCATAACCAATACGAAGAAGATGGCGTTAGCTACCAAACCCAACAAAGAGAGGATGACATAAGCTACCAAACCATGCATAAAGAAGATGACGTAATCTACCACACCCTACATGAAGAAGATGACGTAAGCTACCATAACCAATACGAAGAAGATGACGTAAGCTACCATAACCAATACGAAGAAGATGACGTAAGCTACCACATCCTACATGAAGAAGATGACGTAAGCTACAACACCCCACATGAAGAAGATGACGTAAGCTACCATAACCAATACGAAGAAGATGGCGTAAGCTACCACACCCAACAAAAAGAGGATGACGTATTCTACCACACCCAACGTAAGAGGATGACATAAGCTACCAAACCAAGCATAAAGAAGATGACGTAAGCTACCATTCCCAACATGAAGTCGATATTATGAACGAGAACAAACACACCCATCAGGCGAGGACTCACCGACGAGAGGATCGATGACGTACGGCACGATGCCATACCGCCAGAGTTTGGTAACTGGTCGGATAATGTCACGCTTAGTTCGCCCATGCTGCTTGGCAAGCTGACGCCGGCGATCCTCTGGATTCAGCACGATGTCGCCCTCAAAAAAGGGAAATCCACCTGCTCAAATTGAAAGAGGATATATAGAAAGTGCAATATCAAATGGTTGAAATATATCTCTAGTGATGAAATCCTACAATGCCTTACTAAGCAATAAATAATTCGAATATCTGGCTCTATTTAGGATAGCGTGGTATCGCTGCAGCAGAAGAGCACAGTTTGTAATTAGTTCATGCCACCGACCGAGCAATGTTCTGAACGCATACGCATGCAGGGACCCAGCAGCCCCCTGCTACTTTATACAATAGGGCTAGTGCATGCGGAACTTAACATCGCCCTCTGAAGCACCATATGTCAGAGACATGTCGGGATATACGATGATCACCTCCTGACTGAGCTGCCGGAGCGAAGGCGACGCCTGGAGGAGCTGGTCTCACGGCAGCGGTCAGAGATCCACAGAGAACAGGGGGACAGGCATCTGGAACCAATCATGCATCCCTACGTGCTAGTTAGTAGCATATTTATGTACAATACATACACATACTAAAACAATTTCATGCATAGCATTAGTTGATAAAGATAGCTGTCGGTATGATAAGCAGTCCGCCAATCCTCGGCATGTCGCACCAATAAACCGTTCCAAGTCGGGTTATAGCGTACACAGGATCAACTAGTCTTGATTAAAAGTGCGATGCGCTGGTGTTTGTATTCAGCAATCGTTAGTCAAACATGTTAGCGGTGTTAGCGCTAGATCCACCAGCCATGCTGTCAGCTGCCAGGTGCTCGTGACGTCACTTACCGCCAGCACTGGGCTCAAACGATGAGCCGTCCGGTCCGGCACACAATGCCGGGGGACACGCATCTACACACGAGATCAGCTAGAGCGTGATAGTAAGGTAGGGATGATCACATTGTCGAATTGACTTCAATATATATAAAAGCAACCCGTTGACGAGTGGTCTGAGATAGCTATCACCACAATATATGTCAGCGTAAGTAGACTTGATGAGAAGCAGACTCACTCTCGTTGATCTGCCAGGGTTCAGCCTCCGTGCTCCTCTTCCCTCTGGGGATGCCCTCAAGGAGCACCACAGACATCGCCAGCAGCAGCAGCAGCAGCAGCAGCAGATTCATCCGACGCAAAGCCATCATATCCCAGACCAGCGGCCAGGATACCCCAGGTGCCCCTGGCTGAAGATCTGGATTAGCTCACTGGGATTCTAGAACCGGCTTTGTGAAGATATCTGCAGCAGAGACTTTAAGATTTAGCTGGCTTCTCGTGTCAGACTTTATCTTGTTTCTCGTGAGGTCTATGTTGGGTTATTGCTCGGCAGCGTAGGTCATGGCCTCACTACGATAAGCCGCGGCTGTACACTGGTATCAGAATCACATCACAGTGAGACAACAACCTCAACGTCGCTGTATTGGCATATGCTGATCCATTCATGACGTCACAACAAAATCCATTCTCATGAGCAGAGGATGCTGCTCGTATCCACACATGTATATCCTCTGCTCAGGAGAATAAAATCTTGATCAGGCATTTCTCTCCTCGTCAGGAACAAATCTATTGGGAGATAATACTTGCATTAGCAAATGGCGCTAGAATTATGCCCTGGCGCGCAGTGGATAATATACAGCAGACGAGATGCATTGCGACAATTGTCGTACAAGGCGCACAGTGGATAATATACAGCAGACCAGATGCATTGCGACAATTGTCGTACTAAAAATAGCACAATATTTAATGCAATAATTTTCACCGACCGCTGCAAATAACATACGGTCTAATAAGATAAAATTACTTGAGATGAGCCACATGGATATATAAATCTCTTGAGAAAGGCAGAATAGACTTTCACCCCAACATCCTGGACTAACACCGTTTTGTTCAGTGTACGATGCTCGGATATGAAAAAGATAAGGCTCACTGAGGCGGATTTCTTTAAAGGATAAGGTGTCTGCAGACTTACACTTGAATACGACTCATTTCAGGGGTGGGTAATAATCGTTGCCGTTCACTGAAGCGTGAATGTTATTTAAAATAGGAGAAACACTAATGTATGAAAATCTACCATGAAACCACAACAAAATCCGTCAAAAAAGAAACACTGAGGCATTGTGGGTATGATCTTTTCCGACCGACATCGCAAGTTTGGTTCTGCGTACGAAGCATTGATACTGACCTGGTGTCAATGCGACTTGCTGCGGGATTATACTGTCGTGATACATTATATAGCCTGTTGCCAGGGCGCATTTTAGAGTCCCTTGTACATATAAATGAGCTATTAAAAACATACCAGACTTATTGCGTAACAATGAAAAACTATGCAGATTTCTAGGAATTGAATCGTATGTTTTAAATCATAGGCATTGATACACTCACGTCATCAATTATATCTATGCGAAAAGAATTTGCAACAAATATTAAATCTACTCACTGTTAATTCTTTGTAATTGACCGCTGATGACTATGTGCTAGTTCTCAGTGGTCCGTGGCGGCCGAAGTGAACGGAGTAAGCTTGGCACGTCAGCAACTGGCCCCTGAGATGTAGGAAAACTTGCCTTCTTGTGATAAGGTGGCAGGCCGGTGAGATCTGTATGGTGAGCGCTGTAGCTGAGAGAAACTGAGTGAGGTGCGCGCGAATGAGATGCTATTTATGTTGGCAGCCTGAGTGAGTATTTAGGCGGGGTGTGTGAGTGCTCGCAACCAGCTACACAACACCCCCTCACTGGCACGCGCAACGGATCACCTAACAATCCTTGAAAACTTAGCGTAAACAAAGAATTTGCATGGAGTTAAGTAATGAATTGTGTGTGTACTTTGGTCATATTACTCAGCTAAATAGGAAGTCGCTTACATGAGATCTGAGAAAACGATTATATTTGGAACTTTAATTAACAATTTCTATACACACCTCCTAAAGGTGTAACTGGATAACTGAGAAGTGCAACTTACTTTTATGGGGGACTGAAACTTTGTAGCTAGCTTAGCCAAACCAGGTCATAAAGTTACATAAATCCTTAAAAAAAATTTTAAATGACGGTTTGCCATGACAATGTTGGTCACTAATAGTCTGCGTCGCTGACTCGAGGGGTCCCGCTTCTCTGGCGCAAAATTCAATATCCGCAACATGTATGTGTCCCGCGGCCAGGGGCTGGGGTCTCAGAGTACGTCAACTAACTCCCATGACAAAACCTCACACGACTAATGCTCATACAACTCAAACTCAAACGACTAAAACTGCACGATAAACATTCCATGATAAAAGCTCCACGACAAAGCTCACACGTCACCAGTTCACACCAAAAAAAAGTTCTTCAGATAAAATGTATGTAATATCCATTTAATAAATTATATGTATAACACAATTTGTAGACATAATTAATCTCGTGCCATGATAGACACATCTCGTGCCATGATGGACACATCGCGTGCCATGACGGGCACATCTTGTGCCATGATGGACACATCTCGTGCCCTGACGGGCACATCTCGTGCCATGATGGACACATCTCGTGCCATGACGGGCACATCTCGTGCTATGATGGACACATCTCGTGCAATAACGGGCACATCTCGTGCAATGATGGGCACAGCTCGTGCCATGACGGACACATCTCGTGCCTTGACCGACACATCTCGTGCCATGAGCTTTTGTCGAGTCAACTGAGTTAGCTGTTGTCGAATGATATTTTGTGGAGTGAGCTTTTGTGGAGTGAGCTTTTGTGGAGTGAGGTTTTGTGGGGTGAGCTTTTGCGTAATGATCCGCTGTCGAGTGAGCTTTAATCGAGGGAGCTATTGAGCTGTGAGCTGTTGTCGACAGAGCTTTTATTGAGTGACCCATTATAAGGTGAGCTGTGAGCAGTTTTTGTTAAAGAGACTGTTCAGCCACATATAAGGCAATCAGGGATCATTTCGTTATTACATTACTACGATTAACGCAGACGTAAGTAATGACATCTTCTAATTTGTGCCGCCGAGTTTACATGATGGAAGTTATGTTGATAAGTTTTTAACATTATTATTTGACTGGAAATGTTCATGAAAAACTGTGGAGATCTGTTTTATTCAGTTACGTCGTTCCATCGATAACGGTGCCTCCCTAAAACCATGAACTACACGAATGTTAGCTGTAAATCATAACGCGCTCTGAATTTACCTCGCTAACGATGTGTATTCTTCCGCTTTAGTTACATAATGTAGATTTCATAAACTCTTCACTCATTCAAGTTGTGGGCATAATTGTGCACACATTAGACCGACAAGCAGGAAGGATAATGTCCGACAACATAAATGGCGACTGTCGAAGCAAGGATCTTTTTTCTGAGACCACAGCGCCGCGTAGCGACTAAAAGTCTGAAAATGTAACATTTTTGGTTTCCAAGGTGCTGTTACCAATCAGCTTGCTAGGCAACCACTTTCCTTATTTGGGGTTGAACAGTCTCTTTAAGTAAGCTTTTACGAGTGATCGGTTGTCGAGTGAGCTTTTATTTAGTAAGCTTTTGACGAGTGATCTGTTGTCGAGTGAGCTTTTATTTAGTAAGCTTTTGTCGAGTGATCTGTTGTCGAGTGAGCTTTTGACGAGTTAGCTGTTGTCGAGTGAGGTTCGCGGTGTGTGTTATTGTCTTGTGTGCTTTACGGTATGGGGTGCGATCGCGTTAGACCAGGTCGTCACGCAAGTTGCCATAATTTCATTCAAACTCACATGATGCCTTGCATTTCATGGGCGTAACTATTTTCAGAATCTGACCATCAATTCCGTGAATAGAAACCGCGCAGCGCTCCCAGATGTGTTAGTCATTTCTCGATGACGTCAAATACTCGCGTCATGTTGATGACGTAATCATGAGTCTGTGTTGTACGTCGCGCGTTACTAAGATGAATTCATAAATCAATTAATCTTTGATTTCCCTCAAACGGGTATATCACTGATCAGTATATAAAATACAGTGTACTGTACTAGTATAATGACCTTACATCCCACTTTTGATGCAGGTTCTTTGTGATCCCTTGCTTAGTAAATAACCAATAAAGCTGTCATCAGATCTGATTTGAACCATAAAAAAAATTACAGATAAAGTTCCGAGTGCTGTCATACCTAGTGCGCAGTACCGAGGGCAATATACCAACCATTTCATTCAGTGTTTTGGAAACTTAACGATTCTCTGTAAATGTGGTCATAACTGGCCGCTGATTCGCAAAGTAGCTCTTAACAATGGTCTCTGTCATAACAGTTTCCGTGACGTCACTGGGACCATGCCTATTGCAATACGATTGAAATTCTTTCTTTACTGAATCATAGACAGAAGTACCTGGACACACCTGATAAATCGGGCTGTGCCAATCTGTGACGTCACGCCAACGTTATTTGCAGAAACGTGTTTATAAATTGCGTCACTATAGCAACATTTCCAAACAGTTTGGCCAATTTGTGTTTGTGTTTATAAACATATACACAAAACGTCTGCTCTTTGATTGCACGGGGGACGTACGGTACGAACTGTCGGTGAGATGAAACGTCGGGATACCAACGAGCGCATTCAGCTGCTTGTATCATTAAAAACACCACCGACTGCAGCGCCACTCGTTTCCCGTGTGACCAAACGAAAAACGAATCTGTCATACGTGTTTCGTTGTCACAAATGAAAAACGCTAAAATGTTATTACTCATTTTTGGTGTTTGGATTTGATAAACAAAAAAGATATACACGGACCGATTACGTCAGCAGTTATTGGTACACGTTGATGTAGAGTAAGACAAACTTGACGAGGTCACATAGCTCACAGCGGGCGCAATGACATCAACGTGAAGCCACGCCCCTAATGCGCATGACGCTCCCTGAGACGCACATGGAATGCTTATGGCATTAATATCAGCAGGCAATCTGACAGCTCAGTTTACCACCGCCCGGAAATAATGATAGAGTCATCTATCAAACGCCGATATAGGTCTTATTCTACTACATTTGATGAAAGCTTTACAAAAATTCCTACAAAATACAACTCATATTCCACCTTCAGTGTCACCAACTCGGCATGCCGTAATGACGTTATCAACCGGAATCCAGCAACTACGTCATGGTAGTGACGTAGTTGGAGGAACCACACGCCCATATTACCAATCCAGATAGGTCATAGAAGTAGGTCAGAGTTCAAACCAGAAATAAGCCGGATGGTTCCATTCGTTGATAAGCGACTAGGTCGCGAGTTTTTTTAGAGAATCTAGCCACGATTCTTATCAAGGACTTTGAACATTAGCGGAACAAAGGACTTCAATGGAAGACATTGAATGCAAATTTATTTTTGCTGTAAACTTAAGTCGACTGTTTTGACATCGGTTTTGCCGGCATACAGAGTCCACGGCATGAATAATAGAAATTTCAATGATACCTTGTGTTTAGGGAACTGCGAGGATAAGTTACTAAGGGACAATCATAAACTGTCTCTGACTTATGGCAACTACATCTGTAACGAGACAAGGATAAGTAGATGAGTTTTCTAGGAGACGAACCAAGATTGTCTGTGATGTGATTGACAGTATATTGTGGAGATGCCGACACAGTGCACGAAGTAGAACTCTCCACGCGTGCGGCCCCTTTACGCAAATCTCAATCGGGCATACCAAATGCTCGTTGCCCTTGATAGCATTATAATTAATATATTTTCCAGCCTCTGATATCGTCATTACGAAATGTCATGTTAGGGAAATCTTGAATCAGACATGAACGCAGTTAACAGGTAAGATCAAATAAAGCCTACAGGTTAGGCATTAACAGGTACATCAACGTGAATCATTCGTGGAACTCGTCTTCCTGCAGTACCCTGACCACTATACAATTTCACGGTTCTGCGAATATATTCCTTTTGTATGACGTTATCGTTTACTCATGGAATGGTGGTGATGACAGAAGATGTCGTCGGAAGTTTCGGTTTAAAAAGCTTCAGTAGTGAACTCAAGTGCAGTTGTCGTTTGCAGAATGTCTAGCAGTCATAACGGTCACACACATATAACCTTGCTTGTCTAGACTGACGTTATGTCAGGTTCCAGCTCAAGCCAAACGAAATAGATCACTCAGCACCAATTTCTTATTTCACATTGCAAAACTGTCACACTGACATTTCATCAACTTATTCTTAAATCATTGCCAGTGTTATTAGTATGATTTGAAGAAATAAACTTGTCCATTTCTGATGATAATTCAAGTTCGTCGTGGTATTTCTTCAGCTCAGTCCAGTAGCGAGCGATGGCCATGTTTTTGCGGTCGTAACGTGAGCTACAGTACAATTGCTCAAGCATCGCGCGTGTCAATAAAAGTGCCCTAGATACTGCTTTGAACAATCAACCTTTAGTGTTTCGGAATCTCAATCTCAATTAACTCAAATGGCTTTAAAAGATGGACATTATCTTTGGGACACCCGGGTTTAACAGCTCATAAAATATGCAGTAGCCGTGCACACCTGGCATTTGCAGTCGAGGTTCGATGTATGAATGGATGACTTTTGTATGGAATATTTACATAACCATTTTCTCAATCTGTGAATGTCAATCAATGTCTTAGACGTATATTCATCGATAACTATTTCATCGCCATAACCACATATATTGAATGAGAAATGTATATATGCCTCGGTCTGCCACGTTTTGATTGCAGCGATGTGCGACTCCGATGCATTCAACAGCATTGAAGCCTATTGCAGACGGACATGCATGTCTGTACCAACTAGATTAGCTGCTTTAAAAACGATTCCACCATTCAAATCGGAGATCGAAATCCGGGCGGTGACTATGGTGTGGGCAAGGATAGGGAGCATGAATCGCTCGAATAACAAAAATGAAAACTATTGGATTATCAGATTTTCCAAACAACACTTCAAACAGACGGTTTGTTGTTAGCTGACAGAAAACTTGAGAGGAGACATGGACTATATGTATAAATAAAACACTGGTCTGTGTGTGTATATATTGCAACGGTGAGACGAAGCGATCATCCCTGATGATTGCCACCAATAGACCTATAATTATAAACCTATCACCAGGTAAGGGACAATGCGATGATTAAGACGTGACCTGACAATCAGGTGCCAGACCCTTGATTTTGATCCAATGTGCAGCATGGTAACACTGTCTGATTGCTTGTACGATATTGTACATTGTACTTGAAAGTGAACTTTTAATCTAGCAGATGGACCTAGACAAAAAAGAACCACAGTAAAGATCGTGACCTTAGCTACTACAAGCAAACACGTGCGTACTTTGACCCATCAAATGCTATTCGTAGTGGTTAAGTGTCTTTCCAAATCACTCTTTAGTAGATAACAGTGCTGCAGCTAAAACACAAAGAAGACTCTACTGTAACTATTAGCGCACACCAGGTACGTTCTTGTCTTATACATTATTTTTCTTGGCTTTCCTTGTTTATGCACGCTCCTTCGTTATAGTTTTCGTTGCTGCTTGGGGTTTGCTGGAGTGGGACGTATAATTAAAATGGTGAAAAGGTAGAATACTATATTGTAGCTAATGTAATTTAGGAAGAATTTAACTAATGTTACCGAAATTAGTTATACAAGAACAATGGACCTATGGCATGGAAATTATCAAGTTAGTGGATTTTTGTGGGCGCTTCATGGGTGTGAGATACCTGCCGTTCGCCTGGTGTCGCATGGGGTTGAGGGGAGACAACGTTATCCGACGCTTGATTGAGCCGCTGGGTGTCTCTGTTGTATCTCTGGTCAGTAAGACATCAGCTTTGACTCGCATGGGATATGGTGCGTCGGATGAGGGCGCTATCTCCCTCTTGTATGCCGTAAATATACCTGGGAACGAGTGAACTTACGGCAGCGATCAGTGTGTCTTGATGATGGGTAATGTAAAATATATTAAAAACATATTGGTGTGTTATGCATAGACTAATGTGAGGTGTGTTTGAATAATTGAGTATTACTTTGACAAGATGATTGGAGTGCGTGGTAATGAGTGATGGTTATCGCCCAAGATAGTATATAAGAAAGCTATGATGTTGAGAGCCTATTTAGAACAATGATGCCTGAAATAATATGTATGCACATGGCCACTATCTAACATATAAGTTCGGATAAACAACGGTGTGACACTTTAATTGCATGTGATGCACGTGCGGGAGAAGATCAACGTTTCATATATATTTGCGTTGAGAATTAAATGATATACGGTTCTCCATTAGTTGTTTCGATAAACATGCACGCCTTCCCTAAGCTGCAGATTCCTTCATTAAATGATTACCCGCATATACTTGAATTATATAAGATAGCGTCATGGGTAATTTTACGTGTATCGTAAAAGGTCAATAATTTTACGCGCGTCCATATGATTTGAAAGACGGTGCGATAATAGTGTAGTAGACTTGTCTTATAAACTGCAAACTTATGGTTTTATTTAGTTTTCAATAATGAGGCTTCTCTGTGATCTCGGTCATAATATTGTCTCTAGACTAGAACAATCTGGTCACTTGGCTAGATCAGTCTCCTTGTTTTGGCTAGTTGATTTCCGTCGAAATGATATGAGAGGGCTGGTTATATAGTGCTACCGGGAGTTGGATTCTCCACAGGCCTTTGACCAGCCCACGCCATTGGTCCACGAACTCTGGCCTAACGTGTCCGTATGGGGTGCGGACTCGTTAGCCATTAACCAATGGGATTTAGCGCAGGCCATATCGTGCTGATAATTAATGGGGGATGCAGGGGGAGCTTTAGCTAGAATAGTATTATAACACAGGCAGACGTTGAAGACGACAAGTAGAAAACAACACGAGTCAAGGAGCAGAATTGCTTGGGTTTATTGAGGTTTTTAACAATGAAGCTTCTCTGGGTTCTCAGTCAGAATCTAGTCTCTGGACCAGAAAAATCTCTTTCTAAACGATATGAGCAGACTGGTTATCGTGTCCCGAGAGTTGGATTCCCCCCAGCCATTGACCAGCCCACGCCTTTGGTCCACGACCTCTGGCCTAACGGGTCCGCATGGGGTGTAGACTCGTTAGCCATTAACCAATGGGATTTAGCCAGCCATATCGCCATCCTATCAAACACTAATAACCTGTTCCTTTTAAAAGCTATTATTTGCTTCGTGTGAGTATTTTGCGGTTCGCTTCACATTCAAACATGGTTGATTATGCATCAAATCATTCATCAAACAGGGTTTTTGGAGTTTATTCTAAAATATGCAAGTAAAAGAGTAATTGCGATCATTGCCTTGTGAACATTCAGAGATATTTTCCGCTACAACTACAGAATGTGTGCCATTTTGTACTAAGGGTACTTGATTATGATAGAAAATGTGTGATTTAATGTTACACAAGACGATAGATCCCTAAGAATGCAAATCGTACTTAAATATGTCCTATAAATATTTTGTGTTATTACATCATATTATATACCTTTGATCACACAGCTTCGAGACAATGCCACACACATACAAGTTCGAATACTTCAATGTTACCGGACTGGGAGATGGAATAAGATTCTTATTCCATCTTGCTGGACAAGAGTTCGAGGATTCCAGAATCGAGCAAGATGAATGGCCAGCCATTAAGTCGAGTAAGTACAGAACCTTAACGCAACAATTGTCTGATTTGTATCTCGTGTTAATTTTTCTGAATGACCAAACCCTGAACAATGTTTAGAAAACAACGACACTTCTGTTCTTTCTCCTTGACATCAGGAATGCCTTTTGCGCAACTACCCCTACTTACGGTGGACGGAAACCAATGGTTGGGTCAAACGAAGGCCATCGCCCGCTACCTTGCCGGCCAGTTTGGTATATATTACAATTGCCAATAGAACCATTGTTGTGAAGATAGGTTTCATCATTCACTTTATCAAGTGAATGAAACTGCACAAACAAAAAAGTTTAATGCGAACGTTCATATCGCTTTTTTGTCTGTAGAAGAGGTATTGTAAATAACCCATGACTCGTGTGTAATACCTGCAGGCTTAATGGGAGCTGATGCTTTTGAGAACGCCCGTATTGACATGATCGCTGATCGCGCCACTGACCTGTATGACACCCTGGGCACTGTGTATGGAGCCAGTGACGACACAGCCAGGGTACGTTATGATGCAATTCTAAATATGAACGCAGTACTTGTACCGCCAAATGCGACTTTCGTACCATCTGCTCTTTGCTACAGCTTTGATTATTTCCCCTGTGACATACCAGGCAGCTGCCATTCCTGTATACCTGGAGCGTGCTGAGCCAGTTCTGGCCAGTCTGGAGAAGCTGCTGGTCGACAATGGGGGCGGGGACGGCTACCTGGTCGGGAATAAGGTCAGAGCTCTGCGCATAATATTCATATTAAAGAACGCAGCATCACTGGTGAACATACTCTTTGCCTCCTTTTTGATAAAAGTTGGCCACGATAAGTCACTTAACATCCCCGGTCGATATACCACTCGATCATGAAGAAGAAATTGGTTATCTTGTTGGAGGGATCGGTTTTTTTTACAAATGGCCAGTTAACACGAATACATTTCCCATTGGACGTATGCGTGTACTTCAAGCGCGCTGTTCAGACATTTATCATATTTGATGCAATATTTCAAAAAATGTTGCATACGATAACCGCTCTACAGGTAAGCAAATAAAATATATTGGAATTTCTGTTTCAGTTAACCTGGGTCGACGCGACTATAACTGGAGTTCTCACCTTCATCAATAAAGTAGCCGTGCTGTACGGCTTCGAGTTGCCCCTCCATGTCTGCCCCAAGCTTGTAGCTCTGTGCAAGCGAGTGGAGAGTATCCCCGCTATAGCTGCCTACATCGCCAAGAGGCCTGTCACGGATATATAGACTTAGCACTAGACATTACTTTAACTCCTATCAATCGATTGATTGTTTTCATTCATGTAGACCATTCTACCAATGTCGCTGACATGACATGACAGCCAACAGATGTGCTTTGTTATTGTAATTTTGTGTTTTCTTGTGGTGGCTGGCACCTCGACTGTAAGGGTAAAATATCCGGCTGAATACGAGAACCTCGTCCTATCACTGTGAGCATAATGAGAACCTCGTCCTACCATAGTGAGCATAATGAGAACCTCGTCCTATCATAGTGAGCATAATGAGAACCTCGTCCTATCATAGTGAGCATAATGAGAACCTCGTCCTATCATAGTGAGCATAATGAGAACCTCATCCTACCACAGTGAGCATAATGAGAACCTCGTCCTATCATAGTGAGCATAATGAGAACCTCGTCCTACCATAGTGAGCATAATGAGAACCTCGTCCTACCATAGTGAGCATAATGAGAACCTCGTCCTATCACTGTGAGCATAATGAGAACCTCGTCCTATCATAGTGAGCATAATGAGAACCTCGTCCTATCATAGTGAGCATAATGAGAACCTCGTCCTATCACTGTCAACATGATGCTAGTGGTTCATTTATCAATCTCATGGTCAAGGTGTCTACATCAATCTAGTTGCCCAATTATGATCCTGACAATTACTTTATTGCCCGGGGTATATCGTGATCAGTGCTTTGTTACCGTTTTTCTATTAAACGATGAAATGGGTAACAATTTAACGTCACAGTCATGCGGTGTCTCATAACCAGCATCATTTGATCCCAGTCTACATGCAATGTTGAGGGTTCTGAGGGTATGACCTAGACAATGTGCCGCTGTCTGACAAAACTTTCATCATTAGCCATTACATCCACTGGCCTTCAAATCCTATCATTCGAAGGAGGGCAACCGCAGATGAATATTACTAGGGACTGTTATGGTATTGTGGTGCTGGAATGGAACGTTACGTTGAAGTTGCGATGTCAAGATGCAGTTTATATGGTCCAAGGAGGTGCGCTCGATTGATCTCCGTCGGCGTATCCTATGGCCTTATTCATTAAGGCAATGGATCCCACCTTTGACCTCGGCTCGTTCATCGAGGCAAAAGGCTCGTCCAAAGTTCGGGCAGTGTACTTAAACTATTTGGGTCCCAAGATCCTAAACCACGAATCATAACGTCACACAATCGATGGAGATAACAGAACGCTCCTCAATGCACACGCTGGCTTGACATCGACTCGACATCGAAATTCCAATTCAGCCAGTCGGACTCGGAACTAAAATCAGACACTTCATTATAAAGCTTCTTATGGAATCATTGTCTGATCATTTCACAGCATCATATAATGAATAACTGAAAACAAAATGTTACATGAACAATAAACAATTGTTTATAGCATTAACAATAAAATTTTAGATGAATAATGAAATACTACGACTGGTACATGAGATCCCAGGGAAGAGTGGGATGTTGGACAGCGTAGATATTATGTCACATGACGAGAACGGTCACGCCATCTGCGATATGTCAACGTATGGCTCTCGAACCCACACAAAAAGAGGCTACGGATTCCCAGCTTCAGCATCTAGCGAAAGCCAGTCTTTCACTGTAAAACCAATAATTTCTTTTATCCCTACACTAGCAATTATCGAATTGCTTTGTGAGCAGTCACACCAAGGAGCTTATAGCTACACTAAGAGGGATCATACTGATTGGCCTATTGAGTCAGAAATATTTTAAAAACCTTGCGATTAAGTCAGTCCATTTTTAATCAGTCACATCAAAAACAATGTTGTAATACCTTCCGGTAGATTGGAACATACAGTTCTCTGACAGTGAATATCCATTCTTCTTGTTCCAAAATCATGCTTACTTAAGTCATTTCCTGAATCAACCTTCCCCGACCTTACTTTGATAGAATCGTAAAAAAACATAAGATTCAATCCCCTATCCCCACAATGATTCACTCCCCAGAACATTAGCCAGATTCAGTCTCCCTAACATCGCTCTGATTTAACTTCCCCAGTAGTGACCCTTGTACCATCATCGCACCTTCTAACCCATCACGGTCATCATAACGTTCAATCTGTCAAACAAGTGGCTTGGTAAGACAAGTAAGTAACCACCACTCCCACCACCAATAACCGATGCCAAGGAAAAAGTAATCCTGAATTTGAGATCTCAAATCACGGTACAATATTGAACAACACAAGAGAAACACAATTGTAATATTTAGCTTGAGGATACGTTTTAATATGCGGTCCAAACTTTTGTTGTTGTTATAAATATATACACATTACTCATAAGTGAATTAATTTATTCTAGGATCTACAATAATTATTATAGCCAGTTGAACCGAGCGCCATTTTGGTGTTGTGCATTTTGAAAGTCGCAAAATATTTATTGTAAAGATGCGTTTTATGACGTTTTTTGCCACTAATCCATGTTTAGTGATTTATCAAAATGGCTGACAAAAATAACAAATTGTTGTCTCTCTATTTTAAATCAACATATCCGACACCATGTTTGATTTTATTCGCATGTGGTAGTTTCGTTTTGATATTTATATGACTTTTGCCATCACCCCCTCCTCGCTTTTAACTGCTGCATTTTATCGTAAAATCTTGAATTTCATGTTTGACAGTGTTGTTATCAGATCCCATGAATGGATCACAGGGAAGCCGTATTTTATGATGATATCGATTGATCAATCGAGTACCTGTTTGCTGATTTGTATTGCATTGGTTCCCATGGTTATTATACGTTATATTTGTTGTGTGTTTGACATTGACGTCGGATGGAATATTTTCTCGTATCGGCGATCAGAAGTTTTGTGTGTTTTCCCCATGAAATATCGTGAGGGTAGATCTTTTTGACAGTGTTTTATGGAGATATCGACTGTGAGATTGTTGGTCAATCGAGTTTTTATGTTTGTTGATTTTTATTTCATTGTTTACCCATGATAATGGTGACGCCAAACTTGTTGAGAATTTGTCATTGACATCTGATATATGTTTGTATCGATGACAAGAAGCCGTGTTTAACCCTGTTTGGTACAGATATCGACAACGATTGTTGTACAATCAAGTATTTGTTTGTTGATTATTATTCCATTGGTTGACAATGGTAATAGTCGTACTTGATGAGTATTTCACATTGACGTCTGGTGGAATTTTGCTCGTATCGGCGATCACAAGTTTTGTATATTTGCTCTCGAATGTTTTCAAATGGATATTTTCTCCGTGAAATATCTTTAGGGAACCTACTTTTGACCGTGTAATATGGAAATATTGACAACGACATTGTGGGTCAATAGGGCGCCTTTTTGGTCATTTTGGTCCCGTACCTGATGCGATATTTTCTCGTATCCTCGTATCGTCGTTGTTGTAGTTATGTCGTTACTGCTGTCTATTCGTTTTCGATTGATTTTTTTGTACCTGAAAGAGTTGAAAATTCACAGCCAGCATGGACTGATCTTAGATAATTATTTGTTGAGAGTTTTTTAATTGTTTATCCCTCTCGACTGAAGTGATTGTCAAGCATGCTTGTCATTGCCATTACATTGCTTTATTGGCCCTCCTTCTCCGTCAATGACCTGTGGATGTTTTGTGAACACCATGGACGTCGTATTTGAGAATAATTTCAATTGATGTTCTCTACAAAAGTATTTGGAATCAAATTTTAGTAGTTACTCGTTTGTAGTTTCTGTACTCTGAAACCTCCCAGTGTTGCTCAAGTTGTGACGATACTGGTTGCGTATGACTGGCAGCGACTTTCGTTGTGTTGTTAACTTATATCTGCAGGCTTCCGTTTTGATCGGTGGCATTTAAATATATCTGATAGAAGCTACTGCGCGGAGTGGTACTGGATGCATGTGCCTCTTGCAGCAGCATCCATGGTTACTTATTCAGTTTCCTTTTTCCAGAGAACAGGTGTATTTCCTTCTTTTATTCCAAGTAGCACAGTGTCTCCTGTACCTCGTGCTTGTGTCAGGAAAGGTAGCGCTGTTAGTATTGCCCCTTTGTTTACATGAATGGTTTTCTTATTGGATTAGTTGCATGACCTGATTTGCACGGGAATGGTGCAGTGTCTATTGCGTCGACTACAGTTGACAGAAATTGTATAATGTATCCTGTGATGCTTGCTGTTAACTAGAACGGTTTAGTCTACTTGTTATGTCTATTGAATACAGTACTGGTGAGGCATCGGTTGTATTATCTGCAGCTCAATGGAAAGGCAGGAGTTTCTTGTGATGCCTGCTGGTTGCAGATATGGTGTATTGTTAGTTATGTGGCCTGGTGCTTGGGGAAATGGTTTACGCCACCCATGATGATTGATGTGTACAGGAATGGGGCGTCTGTTGTGTCTTGTGCAATCAATAGGGATTATACACTATCTATTGCGAAACCTCATTTTGTCAAAACCTCGTATAACATCTGCTGTGACACTTGACCTCTTCAAAATGTCGATTATATTGTGTCTCCTCTTAACAGGAATGGTGTCGTTCCTGTTGTTTCGCCTGTCGTTTCAAATTATGCTGTAGCGTCCGTTGTGTAGGTAAACTGTGTTGTCATAAGTACGTCTCTGTCATACACAGAAGCGAACACATAAAGCCTTCTTGATAAGTGCGCTCGATAATCTGTTTGTCCACGCTAATCACTCTTGTACTGCAGACCCCATTGGTTAAAATAACTAATGAACAGATAGAACAGAACACGGAATCCAGTGTGCGTTAGAGTGGTGTAAAACAAAAACCTAATCAGCGAGACGACTGGCAGTCAAATGCTCCCACCCCCCCCCCCCCCCCCCCAACCCACCCCATGTTCAAATACAACTACTGGTATAAAATCCACGGTACAAAACCTAAACAACTCACGCTTTCCAATGTTTGGCTGCCTCACATGTGACTGCCAAGTTAATACAAGCTTTGTTTAGCATGTAAAAACTGCATGTTTATACACCCAGAAATAAGATCAGTACTATAATCTACTGTAAATTAGAGATAATACTACTCGCAACCAATTGTGGGGAACTGTCCATATGAATGATCTGATGCCACATGGAGACCGTTGTCAAGGGTCGTGACCTCGGTCTTTTGGTTGTGGTTGATAGGAGGCGCATACTTCGGGGTGGGGAGCCAGGTAGTAGACTATGAGAGCGGGATGGTGGTGATGCTGCTGAAAGTTACGATGAGACCTTTGCAAGCAAGACAATCGTCACGCAGCAAGAATATACAGTATGAGATAAGCCAATAAAGAGTCGTTAGGAAGTTTGAAGGTTTCATAAGAATTTTACCATCTCATCAATATAAACTTACCTCCGGACCGACCAGTCTATCTCAGCTTCTCCAGTCCGCATGATACTTGTCTCAAGATAACCTGTTTCTCATGATTCACCTCTCTCATCATGATGCACCTCTCTCATGATACCTCTCTCATCATGATACGGCTTTCTCGTCATGATACAACCCTCGCATGATACACCTCTCTCATCAGAACACTACAAGTCACACGTGTGATTCACAATGGTGCAGGAATATGTGAGAGAATTAGCCAATTTGAACATTAAAAGTGACAAAGTAAGGTTACATGAAATTTCTGGTATCATTGATTGATTTGCTCGAAGCACGACAGGCATTTTAATGACGCTGTCACGTCACAATGAGCACATTTGAATCAGTTCTCAAGCACAGAGATAATCATAAAATAAATTATCCAAAATGTTGCCCACTACATTAATCTCCAGTCGTCTGGAAAGTTTTCTGTAAGAACATCAGTATTCACCAGATATCTCTTCAAAGTAGGCGGGCGTGGTTGTTACTGCACCATGTCATTACTGTCCCATTTTAAGTGGCAAGTACCCAAGTTGAAAACGTTCGTTATTAGTAAACTGAGCTCGGAGAATAAGTAGCACCGTAAATTTTGTGGATATGGTCAGTGAGGTTGATGGAGCGAATATGTACAATGAACGAAGAACTATTAACATAGAGGGCAATTCCCCTGATCCCAACAACAAACACCCCGATGGTCGCCACCGGACTGTGGTGCAGCCCCAGCAGAACCTGAGGCTTATACATATTCTGAATTATCCTCCCAGGACTCCGAGTGTAGGGGCACTTTATCTCGAGCAGTACAACCTCCTCAGGATGCCCCCGACAGACAGCATCCACTCCACTCCCGGTCACCCCTTGTGCCTGCCGGATCGGGAGCACACAAAAGCCATCCGGAGAGTAGTCAGCTTCTTGCTATAGCTGCTGAAGTAGTTTTGCCCTATGATAGCGGAGTAGTCACTTCCTCCAACACAGCCCTTCCTCGTGGTCTCCCACTGGGAGATTTTATCACCGCCTCCATTATATCCAGCAACCCCCACTCTTTAAATGGACTATCGGGGGTCATACCTTAGCAGGTCTAGGGGGCGATTCTGCCGCTTTCAAACATTTTGCTTTAATGTCACTCTTCATTTGAATATATTTAGTGATCTCGACCGAAGCGAGCTTATACTCATCATCTGAGATATACCCATCTTCAAGCGCCGCCGATAAAATGTCAGCAATGGTATTCAATTTGCTCTGAGCGAGAATGCGGATCTGGTCATGCTTTTTCAACTTAATGGCCAACCGCTGACTAATGAATTTTCCAGTAATTACAGCTAACCCACAAGCGGCCCCAGTAGCACCCAACACTGTGGCAATAGGAATGGCAACTACTGTAAACATTACACCTGCACCACTTGCTCCAAGACACATACCAACAGCAACTAAAACAGTGTCTACTGCGTCCACTAAGTTTACTGTACACCTATATTTTTTATACATAGCACCATATTTTTTCAATTTCTTGCTCAAGATATTGCTTCTTGAGGATGATCTCATTCATCCGATAGGAGTGGCCAGGATTCTCATCAGGCAGCTCCGGAGGAATGGACGGGTGTTGTTTAATACTGCCGTTATAGGCATATAAGTCTATAAGTCAAGTTCAATTAGGAGTGATACTACACTACAAGTCGCCCCTCTGTTTGAAGCAGCTGTATAACAGTTAATAACGTTGCCTTGTTCCAGCTGTAAAGGTTGGTCTAAAGATAATGCAACAACCTGTTGGTTAACACGCTTACTTATTCCTACCGATTGAGTTGTCCCATTTATAACAGGAAACACTGCTATAGCACCAGTACCAACCCCATACGAATGATCTTACCATTGGATAACATGGTATATCCACAACTTAAGTCTAGTGAGTCTTGACCCCCATCACCAAACGACCCCTTATATCCTATGCGAAGGGCGCCACTTACTTCTGCCCAAATAGTAATGCGGGGTTTTGTTTTTTCAGCTAGGTGTTGTCTCAGGTCCCTGTTCTGCTGTCTATGTTTAACATATACATAGTTTCTATTAGCAGCATCCTTTAGCGAAATTGGGTCTCCCAACTCAACGATTTTATTATCTCCAATTTCAAGGTCTCCAGTCATAATACTGCCACCTTTATCCATTTTTTTGTGATTCTGCATAGGTCTTTGTTGCATATTACGAGAGGTCGGCGCCCAGATCCGTTTTCTGTTGAGTTCCATAAATACTCGCTTTTATTGACATCTTGTAAATTGAAGAAAAACACCAATAGGAAAGTCGTGATTGTTCAATAGACGTCCCTTATTATCTCTTATTGGAACCTTCAGCTCATTCACATCTCCGACAGTAACACGTTTTGACACAGGATTAGCAATGTTTGTGGTTATGATATCACCAAAAGAGCCCTCATAGTCCACAACTTCAAGAAGCGTAGTGGGTTTCAATAGAAAAGCTACATATAAACGGGTGGGGTGTATCCAGCCTTTTGGTGGGAGATAAACTAGCCTGACAAACAATTCAAGTCGTTCACAATGGCGGTACATTCACAGCAAAGTTTCCTGATCTATTCAGTAACTATAAGTTGCCGCCGGTAACAGCGGACAAAGTAGTAAAAGACTGGTTGACAAATCCAATCCAGTTTTGGCAGAAACCACTTAAACTTTGCAGTGTGGTGTGCAACATCCGGCTGTGGCGTGTCATCCCACGACCACCTCGAGGCTGGGATTCCACTCGTGAAAGCTCTCTACACCTTTCACCTTTATTACACAGTGCGTAGCCTATTGGCGGAACTGCAAGCGCCTCTACCTCAGGATCATGCCTGTAACCCCTCTAACAATCCATATGACAAGAGGGCATATCAGAGACTCTGCACTAACTTTGGTGTTCAACTAAACACAGATTTGCTCAAGAAGGCAACCGCCACTAATAGTGTTTTATATGCACATGATGTGTATGGTTACGGGAGTGTCGTCAAAGTTGCTGGTCGAAACGTTCGTTATGACCCTACACGGATGGCCTTTGAGGCGGAAAAGAATAAAAAGCCAGGTTTTGCCCACGCAAGCAACCTACTATCCTTTTAGGAGAAAATGGGGGCTGTTCTACATCTAGCACAGGGACCTGAAGCATACGAGGCCTAGAGTACCTTCATATTGGACACGTCTGAGGGCTTTACACAGATCGGCGTTGAGCAAATTAACGACAGCATCAGGACCTATGGGTCATTCTTGGTGTTCAGGTTCAGACCCACTCAAAGATACTAGGTGTTGGAACGTCCTTTGATACCCAAAAGCAATTTCAGGCTAACGTTGAGGATGCCATCAACTACCCAGTGGATATTCCGTCATCCATCCGACAGTATCAGAACGTCCTCCAGAAGGCTTCCTCAAAGGTTGCTTATGTGTTTGGAACGGGCCTTCACATGGCTCCGTCGGATATGAGCCTCGCCTTTGGAAACGTTGCTGGGTACAACAATCTGATTACTATCGCAACTGTGGAAAAGCAGATCGACAGCAATACAGATGTCAACTCGGTTGCGGTGGTTCAAGATAGAGGAAGCTTTGAGCCGCCACCAGATACAGATATGGGAGTCCCCTCTCCAGGCGTTCCAAGTGGCGTGGCCAAGACCAGTCTGCGTTGGGTGCACGAGGATGGGAAAATCGCTCTTATTGTAGGTAGAATCGCTATAGGCTAAGCTGTGCTTTGGTTTGCTACGTAGTAAGTCACGGAGTATCAGGGGGATAACCCCCACCGCCACAGCTGTGGCCCATACATGTTCTGCCATCCAACCAGCCACCTTTGAAGCTGACTTAAGCAGCCATGATACGATGGAGCCAAGGATTCCTGGAAGGGCAGCTGTTTTTTTAATCCATTCCTTTACACCGGGCTTATCAGCTGGCGTCAGTGTTGGAGCAGGGGTTGCACAAGTGCTCCCTCCATCCGTCAAATCAACTACCTGGGTCGAGATTGCCAATCCGATTGCAGTAAGGATGGAGGCGATTGTTATGCCCTGCTCCCAGAACAGGGTGCGTACACACTCAGCTAGCGTTGTGTCCTCGTTAAGAAGTCTGTTGGTCATTTCCCTGATGCGATTAATTTGGGTTCGCCGACTTTCACGGTTTACAGAGGCAGCCTCAACACGGACACGCTCTGCAAGCTCATTTGCTTGGAATTTCCATGCTCGACTATCACCCTTTCCTTCCTCCTCCAGGCTTGCCATTTTAGCTTCCCGCCGGTCTATATCCCTTTACATCTCAGTTATCTTAGCTAGGTTGTTGACCACCTCAGCCCTATGGGTTTGCATAGCCTTGTCAAGCCCTATATGTGTACCAACGTAATCTAAGATACTACTAGGAGAGAGGAATTTGTTTGGATTGTTCTTCCATGTCAGAAGCTTCCAGTATCGTCCCCACCTAACCCAAAGGTCACCTTGTTTAGACGATCTAAACTCTAGAGTGGCCTGCAGCCCATGCTTAGACACTGCCTTCTTCCACCTCATAACTAAGACTTTTGTTTCTTTTTGGAATCCCACCTGATCTTCTGTTAACCCCGCAGGCATTTCAGTAATTGCCCATGGTGGACTCGTCGTACTCGAAGTATCTAAAGCTTCGTCAATGAGGTTAGTCTCCCCATCATCAAAGTTAGTCTCATTCCTCTCCCCTCCCATAGCCCCCTCCTTCTCGGGGTGATCAAATGCTGGATTAAACTCCTTGTATGTGTGTTAAAGATATAATTGTAATTAAGCATTCAACATGACGAGTACTTACGGACGCAAACTAAACCCACACCGCTGGATATGCGAACCACTCGGGGTAAAGGGCTTGTGCAATCGTTACAAACAATCCAAGCACTATTGACACGAACCAACAACTGCTGGTTCGCTTCCCCAATCTAGGCGCAGCCGACGTCATTGTCCCAGGAACAACATGGTTGGCCTTTACAATCACGCTGACCTCGGCTGATCTTAACCGCAGTGTTGTGCAAAACCTGGGCCGCGCCGTGGTTAAGAAAATGACAGTATCAGTGCAATGACACATCAGATGACAGAAACACAACTAAGATACGAATGGGGGTAGGAGACAAGGATGATACAGAGGAAGAGGACAAGGCCATAGCCGATGTGTATGGTAACAGGTTTAACGTTCCTCTCGACTTTGAACTCCTCAAAAGACACATGCCATTCTACCAGAGTGCGCTTAATGACAGACTTGAGTACGAGCTCACGTTCAACTACTATAACCGCGTAATTCACGCAACAGGCAAAACCGCTGCCAGCAACAAAATTGATGGCATCTCGCTGGAGTATGACATGGTTACCCAGAGTTGGCCCGCATGATACGCACCCAGTACACAGGTCAGCTGTCGATTCTGTATGCCCGCGTTCTTTGTCACAGGAAGCTTGTATACAATAAAAGAGAACATCAACCTGAACGTGCCTGCTCGCAGCATGAAGGGCATCCTACTGCTCTTTGAAGACCCAGCCAATGCCGATCTACAACCCAAAGATTACAAAAGTTGAGTTGACCATTGAGGGCATCCCCAAACAACTCTATGCCCAGGGCATGCGTGGCAACCAGCAGTGGGATGAGGTGAAGAAGGCCTTTGCAGCAACGAGTAAACGAGACCCCAGTGTAGCAATTGCTGCAAAAGACTTGGCATTGTCGGACGTGCCCCTAGGAGAGTACATAACCAGTAAGTATGCTCTGTGGCTCGAATAAAGGACGAGTGACGACCACCAGCTGCACAGTAGTGGCAAGGCCGTGGAGAATGCATCTGAGGGTATCACCATTAAGATCAGAAAAAAATCACAGGCGGCCGGCGCATTGAACGTTTATAGGTGCTTAACTCCGCTTTAGCAGGTGCTTAACTCCGCCATAACAGGTGCTTACTAAGAGCTGTCAATTGGACAAATAAATATGGAAGAAACGAACACGAATCAAGGGGAGACAACACGGGTGGAGATAACGTCAGTGACCACGACAAAAAACGCTAAAAGTGTTGCAGTAGGACAAAAATCCAATCAAAATAATAAGCTTCTGAGAGAGCTCAGTGAGGCTAAGGCCGCGCTTATAGATGCTAGAGATGAAGCTGTCTAGCCAATATCAACGAACAAGCCTCCGGAAAGGTGGGCGTGGCTAACATGGGCTGTGCCTTTGATTGTCGGCAGCGTTGAGGTGTTTGGACTAGCATTGTATTGCTACAGGCAGAAACTAGCCTCACACCCTAAACAGGTTGTGGTACAAAAGCCTTTGGACTCTCATTTAAAGGATCCGTTGTATATGGAATAACATGACAACACCAACTACTGATGGAAAAATGCTCGTCAACGCGCTGTACCACGGTGCTGTTGTTTTGCACAACAGCCCTCTGCAGTCTTACCAGGGCGCCCACTGGGGGTCAAAGAGCAAAAGCTTTCCTCTGATGTTGGCGTTTGCTACCTCTACCAGTCTGGTGAGGCAGAGCAAGACCACCGGCGGCGGGCAACTGACCCTGTCTGGTCACTCAATGCTTACCGGATGGGGACGCTCTTTCACTAAATCTGGTGAGCCTGTACAATACTATTTGTTGAATGGAGGAGGAGCTGCTTGTGGTGACGTCCGATGCCCAGTCTCCACCAGATGGTATTACCATTTACACAATAGAGATCTATATACATAACAATGGTAGTATTTGACAATAAGTGCACGTGGATATTACTCAGAAAGAAAGACCCCTGTAACAGGCCCAGTTTTGCAACTCACACAGATATAAGATACAACATGGTGTCGTTAATCGTCTTTGTACAGGTGGTCAGAAGGCTATTAAAATAATAAGGTAGGTTTGTGTATGGATTGTGGGTTCAATAAAATCAACCACAGTAGTCTTTGTCAAAAGAAAAAAAATGCTTCGCAGCAGACAGCAGCCGGTGCCACTGTATGAAAATAGAAATACTGTGCCGCTGTAAGCAATGTGAAAGTCCGCTAGCTGTATAGTTGTTGTCTTTTGTGTATCAAATAATTCCTTTTAGACTAATGGAATTGTATAGTAAACATGACTCATAATCAGCGAGCACGTAAAGACCAAAACGAATATGTTTCAATTCAGGGTTTTAAGCCACCTTACCCACGCTCTAAGGTTGCACTCCAAGGACTTGAAAAGCGTAATGAATTTGACCGCACATACAAGGAGATATTTGATAGATTAAGGGCTGGGGTGGCACGCACCCCTGTCCCCACCCCTGCCCCATGCAGACCAGTCCCTGCTCCATGCAGACCAGTCCCTGTCCCATGCTGACCAGTCCCTTCCCTGCGCAGACCAGTCCCCGCAACCCAGTCCCCAGTCCCCACAGCGCGTCTTGAGTTCAAGAAGACTAAGTGGGCTGTTAAAAACTATTTGCGTGGATGGGTGATGAACCCCTTAGCTCGGACCTAAGGGCATGCGTCGGAAGATTCATAAAGTTTTGACTGGTGAGCTAGAAGGGGCTAGGTGGAATCAAGTGTCAGTTTGCCCTTAAGGTAAGACTCTCCAAGCACGCCAATGATGACAGCAATTAGTATGCTGAGCCTGTGTTGCGTAATAAGCAGCAGTTGGTTTTCTCGTCAGAAGACCTGGACGTTGTGCTGGACCAGAGTGTTGTTAATATCCAAGAGCCGTTGGAGAAGTGGACCAGCCAAGGTTCTGGCTGGGAGTTTCAGGCGGTCACAACTCTGTGGATTGATATTGCCAACTACCAACAGTTGAAGGGTGGCTCCTACCTGCAACTGCCGGCTGCGCTGGCGGCTAAGCAGGCCATCATAAACGTACAGAACTGGGATGACTTCTGCATTCTATGGGTTATTGTAGCCGCTCTGCACCCGGTTGCCAAGGACCCACAGCGACCATCAAAATATAACATTCAGTGGCTCTTGAATCCGCTGGAGTACACCAGTATCGCATGTTGAGAAAAGCATGCTAACCTAGCCTTGAACGTTTTTGGCTGGGATGGGAAGACCACTATCGTACACCGCATCAGTAAGCACTCTGGTACCCGTATAAACATCATGCTGATTGAGAAGGAAGGCAGGTTTCATTACACGCAAATCAAAGACCTGAACCGCTTGCTGTATGACTTGACCAAACATAAAGACCGCAAATTCTTCTGTGAAATATGTCTGCATGGATATACCTCACAGGGTCTGCTCCTGGCGCACAGACCTGAGTGTATGGGTATTAGGCAAACATCTGTGCGAGTGGATATGCGTGAGGAAGGGAAGAACATATTATCCTTCCAAAACTGGCAAAAAACAGCTTGCTGCACCCTACGTCATCTATGCTGACTTTTAGGCGCTCACAGTGAAGCTTCCGGGTCCTGGTAAGAGCAACATGCAGGAACACCAAGGATGCGGCTACGGCTATGTGGTTGTTCGTTGTGACGGTAAGACCGAACCCTCTGTGGTTTACAGAGGAAGCGATGCTGTGGAGAAGTTCTTACAGGCTCTGCAGCAGCAGGAGCAAATGATAAAAGCAGTTCTGTCCAAGCCTGTCCCTATGCGGATGACTCGGGAGGATAGAAGGGCACATAAGGCTGCAACCCACTGTTTGTGTGCAACTGGGCTGTGACTCTGTCCGCGATCACTGCCATATAACAGATGTACTGCTCCTGGCCGATGTGTTTTAGGTGTTCCACAAGACCTGTCTTAAGCAGTACGGGTTAGATCCGGCCCACTACTATACCAGCGCCGGTTTGTCGCAGGATGATTTGTTTAAGAGCACAGGCGTGGAACTTGCGCTACTCACCGACCATGAGAAGCACATGTTCATTGAGAAAGGTCTATGCGGCGGTATAAGCATTTGTGTCGCGCTGCCACGATGACTTTGACCAGGATAAACCGACGGGCTACATCCAGTTATTTGATGCTGACAATTTGTATGGGTGGGCTATTAGTCAGCCTTTGCCAACTGCGGGCATTGAATGGGTGGCTTGGCCAGAGGATCAACAGATACAGGACCACCCAGATGATGCCGAAACTGGATACATTCTTCAGGTTGACTACTGCGCTTCATGATGAGCACAACGACTACCCCCTGGAGCGGCTTCTTGTAGAGAACGTCAGGTTGTCGGACTATCAGAAGAACCTCCTAGGCGAATTGGGTGGCACCTTGGGCGAGGTTGAAAAGCTGGTGCCAAACCTGCGGAATAAGGAGAAGTATGTGGTGCACTACAGGAACCTCAAGCTGTATCTGTCTTTGGTGATGAGACTTACCAAGATTCACTGTGCACTTGTTTTTGACCAGAGTCCAGGATGGCGCCTTACATTTTTATGAATACGGATCTGCGTAAGGCCGCCACCAGCGACTTTGAGAAGAGCTACCCACACGAGCCGGTGCCTCTACTGTACCGCCCTAAAGACAGCCGCAAACAAATTGTCAAGATGCAGATACTGGACACAGGCCATACGGAGGTATTCGTTCTCAATGACATCATCAAGGTAACCATTTAGGCCGTATAGGCAAAAAATACCTACCTATGCTTCACAGCACACAGGGCCTCACCATCACAGACCCGCAGAACGTCTGGATCATCAACGACTTTCCGCAATGGTCCAACCTAGCGGTTTCCCATGTAAAGTACATGCACCAGCTCGAGCATGTAACCTGTCCCCTGGAAGTGGGTTTCAGAGGTCAGGAAGCCAACTGAGCAGCAGCTCGGCAAGCAGCAGCTCGGGTCGTATTGCAGAACCACTGCGGGCTTGCAATATCGAGATGCCATGAGCCTACCATTGACAGAGCGTTCATGACGGTAAACCTCAAGTAACCACACAGTATCAGTTGCATGACGGCAGCCCTGCTTCAGTTCACCAAGCTGGCAGAGGTAGCGAACGCCACCACCCGATGGAATCTTTTTCTCCTTGAGCACGACCAAGTGTCCTGGTACAACAGAGGGCGTTTGTGCAACTGCTTTTGCATTAATAGCATCTTCGGGCTTTTTCCAATCCGTGTTACGTTGCGTATACAGGTATACCCTGCTGTATTCATCCAAATGATCCTACATCAGTTTTGGTCAAATAAAATCTGGACATCTTATCAAAACACTAGTTGCCAACTCTATTACGAAGCTATTTGCTTCATTTCAATCTATTGTGAAAGGTTTCGACTGCAGCGTGCATGTGGTTACCTTATTAGGATGTGAATATAACAATTTATTTAAAGAACGGGATCTTTGATATTTTCTCTTGACTAAATTAAACATATCATTAGAACGATCGTTCTTTTATTATCTTTCCATGATATTTTGTGCAACAACTGCAGCAATTACAGATTAAATTTAGAAATCTTCGACAAAACCCAAATTAGCCTCAGCCTCATCATTCCAAATGTCACGTAATTAGGTCATTTGATTACATAGTTTTCCCGACAATGACGTACACATACCACTACGAATACTTAAATTGTGTCGGAATTGGCGATGGAATACGATTATTATTCCATCTTGCTGGACAAGAGTTTGAAGATATCAGATTCAAGGAAGATGAATGGCCAGCCAGCCATTATGTCGAGTGAGTGAATTACCCTACCGCATCAATGGTCTGATTTGTATCTCTGTGCAATGAACATAAACAACTGATAGTTTTGTTCTTTCCCCTGAACATCAGGAATTCCATTTGGACAAGCTCCCATTTTAACTGTGGATGGAAGCAAATGGATCTGTCAAACAAAAGCCATCGCCCGCTACCTTGCCAAGCAGTTTGGTATATTTCGCTCAAGTTACTTGGTATATGTTGCTTAAGAAAAACTTAGTTATGCTTTTGTGAAACTAGGAATTACCGTTCACTTTATCTTATATTTTCAACATAACGCTGCTTGGTTGATAAAAATGTTCATCTTGTTTGGCAGGAATGGAGGTCTATTTGATCACAAATGACTTGTACCAACTGTCAGTAGGCTTCATGGGAGCTGACGATTTCGAGAATGTCCATATTGACATGATTGCTGATCGAGCTTCTGACCTGTATGACACCCTAGGTACTGTGTACCACGCAAGGGACGACGCGGCCATGGTACGTCATAAGGCAATTGATAGTTGCGAAAAAAAGATAGACAAGCATTATTCAACTCAGCTACAGATTGTCATTTTTCCTGCTATGCACCAGGTAGATGCAATCCCTGTCTACCTGGAGCGTATTGAGCCAGTGCTGGTCAACCTGGAAAAGGTGCTGGTCGGTAACGGGGGCGGGGACAGCTACCTGGTCGGTAATAAGGTCAGCTCTTGGTGCATAACATACGTCTTAAAGAAATCTGCATCATAGATTGGTATTCGTGCAGTTGTTTTTGGATTGATGACAGGGGATACATTTTGTGGGGAAAACATGCTCTTTGCTTCACATTTGATAGTTCTTTATGATTGGAAATTTTATATCCCAGGTCAAGAATTTTTTTTGTAGAAAACGTATTTTTAACTCTTACGAGTTAACCAAACAAAATAACCATTGAATGTATGGCTTAACAGTTTGTATGCTGTTCAAGTGAATAGTATACTTTGATTTAATATTGTTTTAGGTATCCCCCCCCCACTCTAGTGACCTGTTGTCAATTAATTCGGGAAAACTTTTCAAAACACTTTGCCAACTATCAATTTTATTAATCAATGCTCTGTTTATGCAAACCAAGTTATACGAAAAACATACGAAGTTGTATAAAAAAAAACAATGTACGTTTACCGCCCGCAGATATACAAACGGCGGAGAACTAATCTGGTTCCTCCATGGCACCTTGATTTATTGACTTGATGACTGTTTCAGTTAACCTGGGTCGACGCCCATATTACTGGAGTTCGCACCTTCATCAATGAAACAGCCGTGCTGTACAGATACAAGTTGCCCCTCCATGTCTGCCCCAATCTTGTAGCTC
The DNA here is from genome assembly GCA_034190875.2 of Urechis unicinctus. Lineage (NCBI taxonomy): Eukaryota > Metazoa > Annelida > Polychaeta > Xenopneusta > Urechidae > Urechis > Urechis unicinctus. The sequence goes on from CM067343.1 coordinate 43,585,224, forward strand.
TGTGCAAGCGAGTGGAGAGTGAACCAGCAGTCCCATGAGCATGTTGACAATGTAACTTCAACTATCAAATAGTTAGACGCACGTTTTCGTGTACATTGTTCTACCAGTGCTGCTAATGTATTACTATGACGTAACAGCCTGTAAAACTGTTTCAATTCTGAAGACCGATGTAGCAATCGATCACTCCCCGGACAAAATCCCCGCGTGTGCATAACGGAGCATATTTATTTGGCCATGCTCACATGGATCCCTCGAATGTCGTCTTCCCATCACAGTCAGCTTTTGCTCTCCCTAGTGCATAACACATACAAGTTCATGATGCCAGTGGTTTATTTTTATATCCGAATGCTATCGCGTCTCGGGGTAAGGCTAAGATATTATTGTTTCTTCTCTTATTGCGCGTTCGTTTTACTTCTATTTACCAACACGTTTGTAGGTGCACAGGTAAATGAAGGACTCCGTGTTCAAACTAATGTTGGTTTATTTTCTTATTTCACTCCACAGCACAAAGTAGAAGTACTTAAGTCTCTTCTGAAGCCTATTGGGAAGTTGGCGAGAGTCAGCCTCTTTTGGAGTCTGGCTGTCTTCCCTCTGTGGCTTCGATGGACGTAGTGGAGCTTCTGCGTTACTGGAGTGTTGGTGGGCTATTTTGTGTGTCTTATATACGCTAGAATCGACCAAACTACGTACAACAAAGATAATAAGTAATTTACCTAACGACATTTATATATCCCTTCAACGCATGCATTATTCGAGAGATCCTACGCCTAAAGCACTAAAAGTGGTTTACGCGGGATGCTAACATAATGCAATCACGCAGCATGCGAGGGTTTCTGATGACAAAAGCATCATCATAGCATATAAAGCGTAGCCGACTTAATCACGAGAGGGAAATTGGACTGTCACGCAAACATCATTCAGCCATCAATGTCAAATAAGAATTGAATAACATTATTCATAAATAAGCTAGATAAGTAAGCCACCGTTCAGATATAAGTTTCTCCCTCAAGCAATAACATCACGCTTAATCATATCCATAATTCTAGCTAAATTACTTTCCTAACTAGCAATAACATCGCGCTTAATCATATCTATAAATCTCGTACTATATTACTTTCCTAGCTAGCAGCTCAAAAACTGGATCGTAACAAATGCTACACATGTGTCGATGCGAGTGAAGAGTATTCAAGCTGTAGACTTTGAACTTGACTTAACAGCATATGAACATATTGACAATGTTGCATAAACTATCAAATAGTTAAGCGCTCGTTTTTCGTGTGGATTGTTCAAACAGTGCTGCTATGTATTTCTGTGTTATCACTTCATGTTTTTTTCTTTGGTCGTTTCAATTATTGGTTATGTAGAACAATTTAGAACGCAGAGTGCTGCCATCTGTGTTTTACATATCGACTCGGTTCTCACGACCTCGTTCTTCCACTCACGGAAACAAGTCCTTTCAAACCAATAATATGAATTATGAAAAACAACCTGGTGGTGTTTGGTGTTCATTCGCTGAATATCTGCAATGTCAGTTGCCTTATGGGACTTGCATTCTCTACAAAGATATTGTTCTTATCAAGACAACTCCGTACAGTATGTGATGCGTCAGTTTCTAATTTGATGTGCGTTTAGTTGACAATAATGAAAGATCTACGCAAGAGCTACACGTGAGCAATAACATTCATGCTGTTTTCTTGGCTTGGTTCATTTGTCAATCTTTATGGTTAAGGTTTGTCAACAAATCATGAAGCCATAAGCCAATGCATCTCCCTAAATCTACCTGCCCAAATATGACTTAGAACATCACTTTCTTATCGTGTACATAACATGGACAGTGCTTTGGTGCCGTTCTTATCCGATACAGTCCATATGGTGGACATCATTTAATGGCCCTACCATGCTTCATCTCATTATCAACATCATTCGACTTCAGTCCTCATCCAATGTGCTCAGAATACTGTAAATCCTGCATATACAGCACATTCGAGGATTATTTCTGATTTCTCACTTGCGACTGGTTATAGAATCGACATATTCCTTCATAACATACTTCAGTACAATATGCCCCGATCAAAGATAATCCTTCACATGTCGACAAGCCCATGCACAATGCATCAAGGGATTCAATTCAACATCAGATCACTATCAACAAATGCTGGAATTACATCTCGACATCCTATCAAATTCTAATTGCCTAAGCTATTGGATAGCATAGTTTTTGTGCGTTGCAGTTTGTTGCATATGCTAGTATGTAGGCTATTATCCCATTTGGAAGATATCAGATATGAGCAAGATCAATGACCAGCCATTTAACCGAGTGAGTGCAGTACCTTACAGCATTAATTGTCTGATTTGTATCGCGTGTTAATTACCCTGGATAGAAAACAATTTTAACAGTGAATGGAAAGAAATTGATCTATCAAACAAACACCGTCGCCTGAACTATTTTCGTTTTGCTTTACTTTTCGCTGTTAAGTAATAACGTTGCTTGAAAAAACCCTTTACTGTATATATAAAATATATTTACTGTATTAATGAAAAAACTATAGAATAATTTCAAATTGGAGCTTTCAATTCCAAATTAACAGAGAAGGTTGTAGCAAATCGAATTCAGGACTATAAATTCGCCAATAGACGACAATTATCAGTCGGCCAGCAAAACCTGCCCATAGTACTGAGACTGCATTTCTATGAGTATACATTGCTTGTGCTGTTAACTAGCACGGTGATGTTGCTCTAGTGCTTCTTGATCTCAGCGCAGCGTTTGATACTGCCGATTAGGTAATCCTGCTACGGCGCTTGCCCGACAGTTTCGGCCTAAATGGAAAATGCCTCGCATGGCTCAAGTCATACCTCTCAAACCACTTACAACGAGTTCGTGTGGAAGGCAGGTATTCTGAAACACACCAACTGTGGTGTGCCACTTGGATCAGTCCTAGGGCCATTATTATTTACTGCCTATGTATCACCACTTGGGAATCTTTTAATTGAACAAGCTCTGCAGTAATACCAATATGCTGATGATACCCAAATCGTTTTTGATTTTACTCTTACGCAAAGATATGCAAATGATGCACAGCCAAACAGAAGAATGCATCCAACAGAGAAGATCATGGATGGCAAACAATTTTCTAAAATTGAATGAAGATAAAACTGAAATTCAATTTTTTCGCATCTTTGTACAAATGCCAGCGGTGGTTTGGTCCAGCTCATATCGGCGAAAAGACTGTATCTACAACAGAAACAGCCAGAAACCTCGGTATTCTGATGGACTCACAGTTAACGGGAAAATCACATGTTATGACATCAACTCAATCTCTCTTTCATCAGATTAGAAGACTAGGCAGCATCAGTAAGTACCTGAACCAACCAACAACTGAAATTCTTGTCCACGCATTTATATCATCTCGGCTTGATTACTGCTGTTCGCTGCTGTATGGAGCCCATTCGTACCTTATCGCAAAATTTGCAACAAGCACAAAATTCTGCCGCCAGCCTTGTTGCAAAAGGAAAGCATGACGATATCATTCAACACATCATGCGTACCCTTCATTGCTTTCCTGTGGAAAAACCTATTATATACAAAATCTTTCTACTCACCTTTAAGGCTGTTATTAGAACCGCGCCAAGGTACCAACAGTGCTAAATACAAGCCCGCAAGGGATCTTCGATCTATGGACATGTATCTGCAGCAAGTCCGAATATCTCCAAATATTTCTTCATACGACGCCAGAGCGTTAGGTAATGCTGCACCAAGTTTGTGGAACGCACTTCTTATTAGTCAGTGGAATAATAATTAACTGCCTGCTTAAGCGCCTTTTAGCAGGATTATTTCCTAGACATAGGCGCTATAAAAATGCTTTCTATGTTTGTATGTATGTATGTATGTATGTATGTATGTATGTATGTATGTATGTATGTATGTATGTATGTATGTATGTATGTATGTATGTATGTATGTATGTATGTATGTATGTATGTATGTATGTATGTATGTATGTATGTATGTATGTATGTATGTATGTATGTATGTATGTATGTATGTATGTATGTATGTATGTATGTATGTATGTATGTATGCATGTATGCATGCATGCATGCATGCATGCATGCATGCATGCATGTATGTATGTATGTATGTATGTATGTATGTATGTATGTATGTGTATGTATGTATGTATGTATGTATGTATGTATGTATGTATGTATGTATATGTTTTAGTATGTATGCATGCATTTTGTATGTATGTATGTATGTATGTATGCATGTATGTATGTATGTATGTATGTATGTATGTATGTATGTATGTATGTATGTATGTATGTATGTATGTATGTATGTATGTATTTATGTATGTCTGTGTATATGTACATACGTATATACGTACGCACGTACGTATGAATGTTTGATTGTATGTATGTTAGTATGTATGTATGTATGTATGTATGTATATATGTATGTATGTATGTATGTATGTATGTATGTATGTATGTATGTATGTATGTATGTATGTATGTATGTATGCATGTATGTATGTATGTATGTATGTATGTATGTATGTATGTATGTATGTATGTATGTATGTATGTATGTATGTATGTATGTATGTATGTATGTATGTATGTATGTGTATGTATGTATGTATGTATACATTCGACTAGACTAGGGCTGCAATATGTTGATTCGTGACCTAGTATAATGACCTTACATCCCACTTTTGATGCAGGTTCTTTGTGATCCCTTGGTTAGTAATTAACCAATAAAGCTGTCTTCAGATCTGATTTGAACCATAAAAAAAAATTACAGAATAAGTTCCGTGTGCTGTCATACCTAGTGTGTAGTACCGAGGGCAATATATCAACCATTTCACTCATTTTGTTGGTAACTTAACGATTCTCTGTAAATGTGGTCTCTTTCATAACAGTTTTCGTGACGTCACTGGGACCATGCCTATTGTAATACGATTGAGATCCATTCTTAACTGAATCATAGATCAGATGTACCTGGACACGCCTGACAAATCGGGCTGTGCCAATCTGTGACGTCACGCCAACGTTATTTGCAGAAACGTGTTTGTAAATAACGTCACTATAGCAACATTACCAAACAGTTTGGCCAATTTGTGTTTGTGTTTATAAACATATACACAAAACGTCTGCTCTTTGATTGCAATGGGGACGTCCGGTACGAACTGTCGGTGAGATGAAACGTCAAGATACCAACCAACACATTCAGCTGCTTGCACCAGTAAAAACACCCCCGACTGCAGCTCCACTCGTTTTCCGTGTGACCAAACGAAAAACGGATCTGTTATACGTTTTTCGTTGTCACATATGAAATTTTGGATGTTTGGATTTGATAAACCGAAAAGATATACACGGACTGATTACGTCAGCTCTTATTGGTACACGTTGATGTGGAGTAAGACCCCAGTAAGACAAACTTGACGAGGTCACAGCTCACAGCGGGCGCAATGACATCAGCGTGACGCACATGGAATGCTTATGGCATTAATATCAGCAGGCAATCTGACAGCTCAGTGTACCACCGCCCGGATATAATGATAGGGTCATCTATCAAACGCCGATATAGGTCTTATTCTACTACATTTGATGAAAGCTCCACTAAAATTCCGACTAAATACAACTCATATTCCCCCTCATTGGAGGAACCACATGCCCATATTACCAATCCAGATAGTTCTTAGAAGTAGGTAAGAGTTCAAACCAGATATAAGCCGGATGGTTCCATTCGTTGATAAGCGACTAGGTTGCGAGTTTTTAGAGAATCTATCCACGATTCTAAGCAAGGACTTTGAATGTTAGCGGAACAAAATTCTTCGATGGAAGACATTGAATGCAAATTTATATTTGCTGTAAACTTAAGTCGACTGTTTTTACATCGGTTTTGCCGGCATACAGAGTCCACGGCATGAATAATAGAAATTTCAATGATACCTTGTGTTTTGGGAACTGCGAGGATAACTTACTAAGGGACAATCACAAACTGTCTCTGACTTATGGCAACTACATCTGTAACGAGACAAGGATAAGTAGATGAGTTTTCTAGGAGACGAACCAAAATTGTCTGTGATGTGATCGACAGTATATTGTGGAGATGCCGACACAGTGCACGAAGTAGAACTCTCACCGGGCGCGGTCCCTTTACGCAAATCTCAATCGGGCATACCAAATGCTCGTTGCCCTTGATAGCATTATCATTAATATATTTTCCAGTCTCAGATATCGTCATTACGAAATGTTATGTAAGGCAAACATTGAACAGGTACATCAACGTGAATCATTCGCGGAACTCGTCTTCCTGTTGTACCCTGACCACTATACAATTTCACACTTCTACGAATTTATTTCTTTTTGTATGTAGTTATCGTTTACTCATGGAATGGTGGTGATGACAGAAGATGTCATCGGAAGTTTCGGTTTATAAAGCTTCAGTAGTGAACTCAAGTGCAGCTGTCGTTTGCAGAATGTCTAGCAGTCATAACGATCACACACATATAACCTTGCTTGTCTAGGCTGACGTTATGTCAGGTTCCAGCTCAAGCCAAACGAAATAGATCACTCAGCACCAATCTCTTATTTCACATTGCAAAACTGTCACACTGACATTTCATCAAATTATTCTTAAATCATTGCCTGTGGTATTAGTATGATTTGAAGAAATAAACTTGTCCATTTCTGTTGATAATTCAAGTTCGTCGTGATATTTCTTCAGCTCAGTCCAGTAGCGAGCGATGGCCATGTTTTTGCGGTCGTAACGTGAGCTACAGTACAATTGCTCAAGCATCGCGCGTGTCAATAAAAGCGCCCTAGATACTGCTTTGAACAATCAACCTTTAGTGTTTTATATGGAGGTTCGATGTATAAATGGATGACTTTTGTATGGAATATTTCCAAGACCATTTTCTCAATCTGTGAATGTCAATCAATGCCTTAGACGTATATTTATGGATAACTATTTCATCGCCATAACCACATATATTGAATGAGAAATGTATATATGCCTTGGTCTGCCACGTTTTGCTTGCAGCGATGTGCGACTCCGATGCATTCAACAGCATTGACGCCTATTGTAGACGGACGTGCATGTCTGTACCAACTAGATTAATTCGGTGAGTGGCTGCTTTAAAAACGATTCCACCATTCAAATCGGAGATCGAAATCCGGGCGGTGACGGGAGCATGAATCGCTCGAATAACAAAAATGAAAACTATTGGATTATCAGATTTTCCAAACAAAACTTCAAACAGACGGTTTGTTGTTAGCTGGCAGAAAACTTGAGAGGAGATCATATCTCCTGACATTGGCTATATGTATAAAAAAAACACTGGTCTGTGTGTGTATATATTGCAACGGTGAGACGAAGCGATCATCCCTGATGATTGCCACCAATAGACCTATAATTATAAACCTATCACCAGGTAAGGGACGATGCGATTTAGACCTGGCAATTAGGTGCCAGACCCTTGATTTTGATCTAATGTGCAGCATGGTAACACTGTCTGATTGCTTGTACGATATTGTACATTGTACTTGAAAGTGAACTTTTAATCTAGCAGATGGACCTAGACAAAAAAGAACCGCAGTAATGATCGTGACCTTAGGTACTACAAGCAAACATGTGCGTACTTTAACCCATCAAATGCTATTCGTAGTGGTTAAGAGTCTTTCCAAATCACTCTTTAGTACATAACAGTGCTGCAGCTAAAACACAAAGAAGACTCGGGTTACTTCTACTGTAACTATCAGCGCACACCAGGTACGTTCTTGTCTTATACTTTATTTTTCTTGGCTTTCCTTGTTTTATGCGCGCTCCTTCGTTATAGTTTTCGTTGCTGCTTGGGTTTGCTGGAGTGGGACGTATAATTAAAATGGTGAAATGGTAGAATACTATATTGTAGCTAATGTAATTTAGGAAGAATTTAACTAATGTTACCGAAATTAGTTATACAAGAACAATGGACTAATGTCATGGAAATTATCAAGTTGGTGGATGCTTGTGGGCGCTTCATGGATGTGAGATACCTGCCGTTCGCCTGGTGTCGCATGGGGTTGAGGGGAGACATCGTTATCCGACGCTTGATTGAGCCACTGGGTGTCTCTGTTGTATCTCCGGTCAGTAAGACATCAGCTTTGACTCGCATGGGATATGGTGCGTCGGATGAGGGCGCTATCTCCCTCTTGTATGCTGTAAATATACCTGGAAACAAGTGAACTTACGGCAGCGATCAGTGTGTCTTGATGATGGGTAATGTAGGATATATTAAAAACATATTGGTGTGTTATGCATAGACTAATGTGAGGTGTGTTTGAAAGATTGAGTATTACTTTGACAAGGTGATTGGAGTGCGTGGTAATGAGTGATGGTTATCGCCCAAGATAGTATTTAAGAAAGCTATGATGTTGAGAGCCTATTTAGAACAATGATGCCTGAAATAATATGTATGCACATGGCCACTATCTAACATGTAAGTGCGGATGAACAACGGTGTGACACTTTAATTGCATGTGATGTACGTGCGGGAGAAGATCAATATAAACGTTTCATATATATTTGTGTTGAGAATTAAACGATATACGGTACTTCTCCATTAGTTGTTTTGATAAACATGCACGTCTTCCCTAAGCTGCAGATTCCTTCATTAAATAATTACCCGCATATACTTGAATTATATAAGATAGCGTCATGGGTAATTTTACGTGTATCGTAAAAGGTCACTAATTTTAAGCGTGTCCATATGATTTGAAAGATGGTGCGATAATAGTGTAGTAGACTTTATTTATGGTAAGATTTTGTCTTATAAACTGCAAACTTATGGTTTTATTTAGTTTTCAATAATGAGGCTTCTCTGTGATCTCGGTCATAATCTTGTCTCTAGACTAGAACAATCTGGTCTCTTGGCTAGATCAGTCTCCTTTTTTTGGCTAGTTGATTTCCGTCGAAATGATATGAGAGGGCTGGTTATATAGTGCTATTCCCCACAGGCCTTTGACCAGCCCACCATTTAGCCGGCCATATCGCCATCCTATCAAACACTAATAACCTGTTCCTTTTAAAAGCTATTATTTGCTTCGTGTGAGTATTTTGCGGTTCGCTTCACATTCAAACATGGTTGATTATGCATCAAATCATTCATCGAACAGGGTCTTTGGAGTTTAATCTAAAACATATGCAAGTAAAAGAGTAATTGTGATCATTGCCTTGTGAACATTCAGAGATGTTTTCCGCTACAACTACAGAATGTGTGCCATTTTTTACTAAGGGTACTTGATTATGATAGAAAATGTGTGATTTAATGTTACACATTTAAAGACGATAGATCCTAAGAATGCAAATCGTACTTAAATATGTCCTATAAATATTTTGTGTTATTACATCATATTATATACCTTTGATCACACAGCTTCGAGACAATGCCACACACATACAAGTTCGAATACTTCAATGTTACCGGACTGGGAGATGGAATACGATTCTTATTCCATCTTGCTGGACAAGAGTTCGAGGATTCCAGAATCGAGCAAGATGAATGGCCAGCCATTAAGTCGAGTGAGTACAGTATGTTACAGCATCAATCGTCTGATTTGTATCTCGTGTTGATTTTCCTGAATGACAAAACCCTGAACAATGTTTAGAAAATAACGACACTTCTGTTCTTTCTCCTGGACATCAGGAATGCCCTTTGCGCAAGTACCCCTTCTTACGGTGGACGGAAACCAATGGTTGGGTCAAACGAAAGCCATCGCCCGCTACCTTGCCGGCCAGTTTGGTATATTTTACAATTGCCAATAGAACCATTGTTGTGAAGATAGGTTTCATCATTCACTTTATCAAGTGAATGTAACTGCACACACAAAAAAGTTTAATACGAACGTTCATCTCGCTTGTTTGGCTGTAGAAGAGGTATCATCAATAACCGATGACTTGTGTGTAATGCCTGCAGGCTTAATGGGAGCTGATGCTTTTGAGAACGCCCGTATTGACATGATCGCTGATCGCGCCACTGACCTGTATGACACAATGGGCACGGTGCATGGAGCCAGTGACGACACAGCCAGGGTACGTTATGATGCAATTCTACATATGAACGCTGGACTTGCACCGCCCAATGCGACTTTTGTACAATAAGCTCTTTGCTACAGCTTTGATTATTTCCCCTGTGACATACCAGGCAGCTGCCATTTCTGTATACCTGGAGCGTGCTGAGCCAGTTCTGGCCAGTCTGGAGAAGCTGCTGGTCGACAATGGGGGCGGGGACGGCTACCTGGTCGGGAATAAGGTCAGAGCTTTGTGCATAATATGCATAATAAAGAACGCAACATCTCTGGTGGACATCCGTGTGGTCGTTGCTGAGATTAACAATAGGGTGTGCTGTTTGCGGAATAAAATATACTCTTTGCCTCCTTTTTGATAGAAGTTAGCCATGATAAGTCACTTGACATCCCAAGTCGAGAAGAGCACTCGATCATGAAGAAAACGTTGGTTCTCTTGGTGGAGGGAACGGTTTTTACTAATGGCCAGATAACACGAATACATTTCCTATTGGACGTATACGTGTACTTCAAGCGCATTTATCATATCTTGATGCAATATTGCAAAAAATGTTGTATACGATAACCGCTCCACAGGTATGCAAATCAAGTATATTGAAATTTCTGTTTCAGTTGACCTGGGTCGACGCGACTATAACTGGAGTTCTCACCTTCATCAATAAAGTAGCCGTGCTGTACGGCTTCGAGTTGCCCCTCCATGTCTGCCCCAAGCTTGTAGCTCTGTGCAAGCGAGTGGAGAGTATCCCCGCTATAGCTGCCTACATCGCCAAGAGGCCTGTCACGGATTTATAGACTTAGCACTAGACATTACTTTAAATTCCCTCCAATCGATTGATTGTTGTCAGTCATGTAGATTCTTCAACCAATGTCGCTGATATATGCTATGACATGACAGCCAACAGATGTTATATCAATTCTTGCTTTGTTATGGTAGTTTGGCGTTTTCTAGAGATTGCTGGCACCTCGACTCTAAGGGTAAAAACTCCGCAAGAACAATTTTGAAAATTTTAAATCTCTGACATAATAGCTCAGTGTTTGAATTGAAGGATATAAACACGCGCATACAAAGTTCTACTATAATTTTGTGAATCTTAAAACAAAAGGGCATATGTCGTTTTTTCAGTGATTATCATTTGGCAATACCTACCTCACAGGAGGAATATGTTTTCGACGATATCGCCTTGACAATTAAACAAAATAACACTTCTGCATACCCGCAGCCCCGTGAAACTGAAACTGCGTAATATGACGTCATATTTCCATGATGGAGGTTGTCGTTAACGAAAGTTGCCATTATCACAGTTTATGTGATAATTGCTAAATAATAACGAGACAATGGATAACCAAAATAGTGTCGTTCATGAGATATTCATCTCGATTCTCGAAACATATAGATACGTAAGTACACAACATTAATAAGAAGGTATGAACGCTTAAAATATAAAGCTCACCGCACGACGATGGCGATGTTTGCAGAACGGTTTATATATGTATACTACCGTCCAACCGGGGCCACTGAATGATATCAACTGATGTGGCATTAAGTGGATTACTACTAGAGATAATGAGCCAGGTATAACCAACTGTCATTCTATTTGACCCTTTCCTGAATACTCACATGACAGAATGTGAATGGCAATATCGACATATCATGACCAAATGACAATGACAAAATAATACAATCCTATGAGGCTGGACGGTAACACTGTTTCTCCTTTACCACAAGACCACAGTCTTTCACCTCATGTTGAGGGTTCTGAGGGTATGACCTAGCCAATGTGCCGCTGTCTAACAAAACATTAATTCATTACATCCACCAACATTTGAAGGAGTGCAAATATGACGAGGGACTGTTATGGTATTGTGGTGCTGGAATGGGGAAAAAACCCATATCTTTGGGGCGGTAAACTTGTTTTTTATACGTTAAAGATGGAATGTCAAGATACATTTCCTATGGTCTAAGGAAGTGTGCTCGATTGATCTCCGTTGGCGTACCCTAGGGCCTTATTTGTTAATACAATGGACCCACCTTTGACTTCGGCTCATTTATTGAGGCAAAACGTTCGTCCAAAATTGGGGCACTGTGCTTAAACTATTTGGGTCCCAAGAGCCCAAGCCACGAATCATAACGTCGCACAATCGATTGAGATAACATAACGCTCCTTAACGCTGGCTTGTCAATTTCCGCCATGGCAACGACTAGACGGAAATTTGGTATAATTCTATTTCGGAGAACCTATAGAAACAGTCAAAACAAAGAGATTGTGTGGCGGTTAAAATCTAATTTATTTCACTATTGCAGGATAAAGGGTTGGACTCGATATGTATGTCAGCCATACACACGGGTCGCATTTCTCGATCTACCTTCAAAAGTCAACACAAATGGTCAATATTTTATTATTGAATGCATCAAAACTTTATTGATGTAACTAAAATATAGACAGAGGGTATATCCTACCCCCGGACCCACAGGGGAAACTTGCAGAGACAGACATGGCTACTGTCCCTGCTGATGAACCTAGCTCTCCTGTGCCAGCAGTCTCTGTTGTCAGGAGAAAAGTGCTGGCACGGTGACGGAAAGGCCATTTACCCAACATCCCAATGCAACATGGGAGCTGTAAGCCAGTTGCTGGCCAAGCATGGACGTATGGTCGGGCTCAAACAGAAAAGCTTCCCTCTGTTGTTGGCTTTCGCTAACTCTAGCAGTCTGGTGAGATGGAGCAGGGCCGCTATCGTGCCGTGTCCAAGTCCACAGACTTGTACGCTCTGTCACTAAGCCTGATGAGCCTGTTCTCTACTATTTGCTGGATGGGCCACTCTGTGGCTTTGTCAGGGAAGAGCTGCTTGTGGGGCAACCCACCACCCTCTGGAGTAGCCCTGTAGGCAACGCTTGCAGAAGTGCTACCTGTGCTCGTGATATCTCTGGTTGTGTAGCATACGATTTAGGTCTTTGATCCACGTATAGTGGAACTCACCAGCCATCTCGATCCACATGAGGTAATGTGGGGAATGTCAGAGCTTCACCCTCAATACCAGCTGAATCTTCATACCCTCTTTAATTTCAAAAGGCCAATCTATCATGTATCTCCCTTTGGACACCTTTCATAAAAGTCGTCGGGTCCTTGCCTACTGGTTTTTCCTTTCTTGGCGCTGGTACTTGTTATAATTTTATGAAGTAAACTCATTCATCAATTTGTTCGTAGTTTTAAAGACGGCGAGAGCTAGAGAGCAAAAGAAGAAGATGACGATCGGTTCGTATAAACGAAAAAGAGAAGCAGCTGAAAGTGATAGAGACGAGAAAGCCAACAGGGACAGATTTCTCAATGGACAGGCGACGACTGAGAGAAGCGACTGACATCAAGTGCCTCAATCAACTGCGACCCACAAGTTTCAATTTATATAATTAGAATATTTAACTTAGGAAAGTTGAATACAGATATGTCATACATCTTATATTGCTTGTACAATATTAACTTTGTGTTTTGTTTTATGTGGTGTTGTGGTTTGGTGAAAGAGAGGTTAAAAGTTTATTTATTTTCTCATCTTTCTTTGCAGAGATGATGGTGGTCGCAAACATGTTGTGGCCATGATGATTCACCACAGCTTCAATCTCTACGTTCCGCGTCGTGTATTGCGTTTGCGTTTTGGAGAAACGTGCCCCCCTAATACCGGTTGAAAATCAGTATCGCCGCCTGGCACGCGCGACGGAAACCCGAGAATGTGAAGGCTGGGTAGCTCATACAAAGAATGGACTTGAAAACGGAGATATGTTATAACCAGATGCCCTTGAGGCCACGTGTCGATTGACCATGATAAAGTATTACCATTGTAATGGTGCAATGAGTGACAAACCATTGAATCCACGTCCCATTACATTCGTGATCTTAGCATTTTCAACTCTAAACTAAGCGACAAAAAATTCAACCAAGATTTGTCTAAAAATAAAACCAGCGCTTGCACTTTGACCCGCCCAACACTGTTCGTAGCGGTATATAAGCCGATCCAAATCACTACGGTGCATACAGCCGGTACGCGCATATCACCACTGTACCTGAACTTGAAACTTATAGAGAATACGCTGTAACACTATTTGCAACAACTGCTACTGGAAGCGGACTTTGGGTACGTCCTTGATACATTTCTAACTGCTGCGATTATCGCATTCTTAGGCTCTTTCTAACAATCGACTCTAGTAACGCATATCATCTAGGTTTTTTCTAACTAGTAAGGATCTCAGCTAGTCTACGACCTTGCCACCAGGGGTTGCGCTTAGCCGCCCTAGCGCAAAAACTAATATCCGAACCACGGGAGTGATCAGCAGCCCGAGGCCCCGGTGGGGGGGGGGGGGGGGGGGGGGGGGGGTGGCACTTAAGTGTATAGAGGTAGTATATATGTGCCGCGCGACGGGGTATGTTTTTTCGGCCTCTCGACTTGTACGACGGGTTTTTGGGCCTCATACTTGTACGACGGGGTATGTTTTTCAGCTTCAATCTGTGCAACGGGTTATACATTTGCATAATACCTTGTGCGACGGGGTATGCTTTTGGCCATTTTGACCTTGTACGACGGGTACGGGTTTTCGAGGTCCCGCGGCACACCCCTATCCAGCATATGGCCAAGTGCACCCCCCCCCCCACCCGGGCCCGAGGCACGTGGAGTAGAGGCCGAGCATACTTCAGACGAGGAGCTCATTGAGGCTAGTTACGCCACCAGAACAAAAACCTTGCTTAAAAAAAGGTATCTCGGTTATCAAAAGATGTAGAGGCGACAATCAGGGTATAAACGGTTAATTCGTTATTCCATTTCACAAATATAAATGGTAAATGGGTAAAAAAAATTGGGTATATTCTAGTTTTTGCCAAACGCATATGGCAAATTAGCATTCGACCTATTTTTCTATTAAAGTATTTTACGAACACAGTACGAAAATGGGCATACATTCCATTGTCAATCAGGGTATATACCGTTACTTTTTGTTTTTTTTATATATAGTATGTAGAGTATGTATATATATATATATATATATATATATATATATATATATATATATATAGATATATATATATATATATATATATATATATATATATATATATATATATATATATATATATATATATATATATCTATATATATATATATATCTATAGCACACGAACCACTCTTCTTAAGACCTGCATCCCAATGCCCACCGACACGAGTTGAAACTCACGGCCAACAGGTTGCCTTATTATGCTTATAGTCACATATTACGACGTGCAGAATACAGTGAGCCTATTCTATCCCCGGACAAACATGGGCTTTTATCCCACAGTGATCCATTGACCAGGAACCAGCTCAGCTATCTAAATGGAGGTGGCGGAAGTGGAATCGAGCTTTTTCATTCAGACCCACCCGCCGTCGGTCCACGTATTCTGGGAAGAGGTCGGCACAGTACCACGTACCAACCTATGGAAAATCACACAGCACACAGGCCGTCTGCTGTGATGAGCACGGCCAGCCACCACCAATCACAGGAGAGCTGTTTCACGATTGGATGTGAGAGAAGGCGTACTACGAGAAGGACACCTTTGACCACACGGCAAAGAATGACACCCTATGAGACCTGAAGGAGCGTATCCGCCTAAAGCCGGTCAAAATCCAATGTCATGAGCTGCGAGATGTCCCCCCCCCCTCTGCTTTGGTTGGGATAAGTTCACGGAGCGGTGGACTCCAAAGGACCTCATACTCACCAGCCAGAAGGTCAGCGATGGGGCATAGGAGCAGCAACACAGACGAGCCGGTACCTCTATTGTACCGCCCTAAAGACAGCCGCAAGCAATTGTTCAAGATGAAGATACTGGGTACATGCCATACGGAGATATTCGTTCTCAATGACATCATCAAGGTTACCATTTACGCCGTACATGCCAAAACAGCTACCTGTCTACGAGGTTACGCTTCATGGTTCACAGCTCACAGGGCCTCACCATCACAAACCCGCAGACGTTCTGGATCACCAACGACTTTACGCAACGGTACAACCTTGCCAACCTAGCGGTTTCCCATGTAAAGTACTTGCCCCAGTTCGAGCATGTAACCTGTCCCCTGGAAGTAGGTTCCAAGGTCAGAAAGCCAACTGAGCAGCAGCTCAGCAAGCGCCAGGACCGGACCAAGGGAATGTCGACTATATCCAGCAGCTCAGGGAGGCACAACAGAACCACTGCGCGGCTTGCAATATCGAGATGCCATGTGACAGTGACAGAGCGTACTTGACGGTAAACCTTGACAGGGTCATTTGCACGACGGCAGCCCTGCTCCAGTTCACCAAGCTGATAGAGGTAGCGAACGCCACCACCCGAGGGAATCATGTGCTCTTTGTGTACGACCAAGCGTCCTGCGACCAGGGAGAGGGCGTTTGTGCAACTGCTTTTGCTTTTTCCATTCGGTGTTACGTTTCGTATACAGGTAGACAAGGCCATGCTGTATTCATCGACATCAGACTGGATGAATATCCAGTTTTGTTCAAATAACATCTGGACATCTTATCAAAACACTAGTCGCCAACTCTATTACGAAGCTATTTGCTTCATTTTAATCTGTTGTGGAAAGTTTCGACTGCAGCGTGTATGTGGCTACCTCATTGGGATGTGAATAAATCAATTTATTTAATGAACGGGATCTTTGTCGTTTTCTCTTGACTACATTAAACATATCAATAAAACCATCTTTATTTTATAATCTTTCCGCGATATTTTGTGCTGCAACTGCAGCATGTACAGTTTCTATTTAGAAACAATAAGGCTCATCATCATCATTCCAAATTTCACGTAAATATGTCATGGATGAATGTCTTGTTAGTAAGTCATTTTCTTCCTTTTGATTACATAGTTTGCCCGACAATGACGCACACATACCACTACGAATATTTCAATTGTGTCGGAATTGGAGATGGAATACGATTATTATTCCATCTTGCTGGACAAGAGTTTGAAGATATCAGATTCGAGGAAGATGAATGGCCAGCCATTAAGCCGAGTGAGTGCAGTACCTTACCGCATCAATAACCTGATTTGTATCTCGTGTTAATTTCCCTGAATGAACAAGTCTTGTGTCATGAACATAAACAACTGATAGTGTTTTTCTTTCCCTTGGACTTCAGGAATGCCATTTGGGCAAGCTCCCGTTTTAACTGTGGATGGAAGCAAATGGATTTGTCAAACAAAAGCCATCGCCCGCTACCTTGCCAAGCAGTTTGGTATATTTCACTCAAGATACTTGGTATATTTTGCTTAAGAAAAACTTAGTACTGTTTTTGTGAAGCTAGGATTCACCGTTCACTTAATCTTATATTTTCAACATAACGCTGCTTGGTTGATAAAATGTTCACCTTGTTTGGCTGGAGAGGAGGTCTATTTGATCACGAATGACTTGAACGAACTGTCTGTAGGCTTCATGGGAGCTGACGATTTTGAGAATGCCCATATTGACATGATTGCTGATCGAGCTACGGATCTGTATGACACCCTAGGCACTGTGTACCACGCAAAGGACGACGCGGCCAAGGTACGTCATAAGGCAATTGATAGTTGCGAATAAAAGATAGACAAGCATTATTCAACTCAGCTACAGATTGCCATTTTTCCTGCTGTGTACCAGGCAGCTGCCATCCCTGTCTACCTGGAGCGTGTTGAGCCAGTGCTGGCCAACCTGGAAAAGGTGCTAATCGCTAACGGGGGCGGGGGCGGCTACCTGGTCGGTAATAAGGTCAGCTCTTGGCACATAACATACGTCTTAAAGAAATCTGCATCATAAATTGGTATTCGTGCAGTTGTTTTTGGATTGATGACAGGGAATATATTTTGTGGGGAAAAACATGCTATTTGCTTCATCTTTGATAGTTCTTTATGATTGGAAATTTTATATCCCAGGTCAAGAAAATAATTTGTAGAAAACGTTTTTTCAACTCTTACGAGTTAACAAACAAAATAACCATTGAATGTATGACTTAACAGTTTGTATGCTGTTCAAGTGAATAGTATACTTTGATTCAATATTTTTTTAGGTATCCACCCCCCACACACACATAGTGACCTGTTGTCAATCAATTTGGGAAAACATTTCGAAACAATTTGCCAACTATCCATTTTATTAATCAATGCTCTCTTTATTATAATGGATTGTTGTCTCAAATAATAAAAATACAAAAAAACAACAACAGTTTTACAGATTTAACATCAAGTGTATTGAGACAAATGGAAACTGGAACAGTAAACGGTTTTTTCAGTTTCCTTGATTTACTGCACTTTATGACAGAAGTAACTAACAGCTGAAAGAAAGAAAAAATATATATATACTTATTCTATGATATTATGTCACATAAATATATAGATATATTGCTATGGAATGGAGGATATAATGAACATGATTAATTGTTCCTTAAATATATGACAGCTCTTATTATATAAAATGACAATTTCATTCCAGAAATATGGGGCCATATAAAATTTTTACTTTAATGTTGTACGAGAACAAGGAAGTCCTGATAATTGCCTAGTGTGGTAACCATGTACAGTATCTTTGGCTCTGCACATATTAAATAAAGTTTCAGGCAACAAGTTTAATCTATACTTGAACATAAATAAACAACATCTCAGTGAGTGCAGATCAAAAATATTTAGGATTTTACATAGTACAAACAACTCAGGTGTATGTGCTCTGAATTCTGCATTACATATGATTCTTACAGCACGAATTTGTAGTAAATGTAACCTCATAAAATATTTATGAGCTGCATTTCCCCAGATTAGATTACAATATGTCAAATACGGATAGATAAATGTATTATGCATATTGATAAGAGTCTCTCTGTTTAATTTATTTCTAACCTTTTTGAGAATACCAATATTTTTCGATACTTTATTTGAGATTAATTTTATATGACTAGCCCATGCAAACTAAGTCATACGAAATACAGTGTACGTTTACCGCCCGCAGGTATACAAATGGCGGGGAACTAATCTGGTTCCCCGGTGGCACCTTTATTTATTGACTTTATGACTGTTTCAGTTAACCTGGGTCGACGCCCATTTAACTGGAGTTCTCACCTTCATCAATAAAGCAGCCGTGCTGTACGGCTTCGAGTTGCCCCTCCATGTCTGCCCCAAGCTTGTAGCGCTGTGCAAGCGAGTGGAGAGTGAACCAGCCGTCGCAGCATACATCGCCAAGAGGCCTGTAACGGATTTGTAGACTAATAATCCCATGAACATGTTGACAATGTAGCTTCAACTATCAAATAGTTAGACGCATGTTTTCGAGTACATTGTTCTACCAGTGCTGTTAATGTATAACTATGACATAACAGCCTGTAAAACTGTAATATGATATCGCTATTGGTTGGTGACTCCCCGGACAAAATCCCCGCCCGTGCATGATGGAGCATATTTATTTGGCCATGCTCACATGGAGCCCTCGAATGTCTTCTCCCCCTCACTGTCAGGTTTTGATCTACTTGGTGCATAACACATACAAGTACATGATGCCAGTGGTTCATTTATATATCTGAATGCTACACATTTGTCGATGCGAGTGAAGAGTATCCTAGCGGTAGACTTTGAACTTGACTTAACAGCATATGAACATGTTGACAATGTAGCATAAGCCATCAAATTGTTAAGCGCTCGTTTTTCTTGTGGATTGTTCAACCATTGGTGCTAATGTATTTCTGCTAAAACATAACAGCCAGTAAATGTTTTATCACTTCGTGTTTTTTTCTTTGGTCGTTTCAATTATCAATTATGTTGAACAATTGAGAACGCCGAGCGCGGCCATCTGTGTTTTACATATTGACTTGGTTCTTACGACCTCGTTCTTCCACTCACGGAAACACAAGTCTTTTCCAAACAGTAATATGAATTATGAAAAACAACCTGGTGGTGTTTGGTTTTCATTCGCTGAACATCAGCAATGCCAGTTGCCTTATGGGACCTGCATTCTCTACAAAGATATTGTTCTTATCAAGACAACTCTGTACAGTATATAATGCGCCAGTTTCTAATTTGATGTGCGTTTAGTTGACAATAATGAAAGATCTACGCGAGAGCAATACCATCCATGCTATTTTCTTGGCTTGGTTCATTTGTCAATCTTTATGGTTAAGGTTTGTCAACAAATCATGAAGCCATAAGCCCTAAATCTAGCTGCCCAAATATGACTTAGAACATCACTTTCTTATCGAGTACATACCATGGACAGTGCTTCGGTGCCGTTCTTATCAGAAACAGGCCATATGATGGACATCATTTAATGGCCCTGCCATGCTTCATCTCATTATCAATATCATTCGACTTCACTCCACATGCAATATGCTCAGAATACTGCAAATCATTAAAGTCAGACTTGCACGCACAAAACATGCCAGTTTCCTTTACGCAAGATGTGATAGGAATTTGCAATAAGAAGGAATATTCTATACAGACACATTGTATGCCACCCATTGCAATGAGAAACATATATTCTTGCCATTTGGCTTCAAACAAGCATTTATATGTTATATTCCAGAACATAATCTCGAACAAATCCTTCAAGAAAAACATGAAGAATTCGATATGAACGAAATCGTGGGATGTATAATGCATATTAAATCAAGTGTGATCACACTAAAAAGGCAATCGCACGTCCATCTCAACATTCACCGTGACTTTCATTGATCTGTTGGGAAGATGTATTCTATTTTATCATGGGCATCATTTAACGATTAAACTATTAATAGAACGGAATATATTAGCCATGTTGGAGTGAGGGAGTTGGCCCGCAATGTTGTCACTGATACCTCGCCAATTGCTGCATTCCACGTTCGCCGGATAGCCGTGCTGTTAACGACCTCGTTCTTTCACTTACAAAACAATCCACCCGGGTTTTTTCAACAATAACAATGAATCATGCCATTCTACACAGCGTTATTTTGTTTTGTTTCTCTCAGCGTCTACACTGTCAGCCGCGTTATGCCCGCATTATATTCAAAGATATTGGTCTTATCAAGGCAAAGCAAATCGGTGTGCCAGTTTATCATTTGACAGTCGCTGAGTATCTTCAATTTGTCAACCAGTTCAGCTCCCGGGGGGGGGGGGGGGGGGGCACTCAAGTGTATAGAGGTAGTATATATGTGCCGCGCGACGGGGTACGTTTTTTCGGCCTATCGACTTGTACGACGGGTTTCTTGGCCTCATACTTGTACAACGGGGTATGTTTTTCAGCTTCAATCTGTACGACGGGTTATACATTTGCATAATACCTTGTACGACGGGGTATGCTTTTGGCCATTTTGACCTTGTACGACGGGTACGGGTTTTCGAGGTCCCGTGGCACACCCCTATCCAGAATAAGGCCAAGTGCCCCCCCCCCGGGTTCAGCTATACCCCGTGAGATCTGCATTAGTCAGAATATCACATCTACATACCATTTTGTTAAGTAAGGCCTCAGATATCAGTGTAATTGATAACCAGTCTGATTTCTAGATTGCATTATTTGACAAATAAATAAGCTAGAAATTCTACACACCCTCAGCAAGGTATTCTTTACGCAGTAATACCACATTTAGAATTGCGTTGAAAGCTCGCCCCCACCCCCAGTAAACGCGACACCAAACAACGCCAAACTTTGAACTCCCGTCACAAAACTGTAAAAAAAGCAGCATTTGTTATGATGACAGTTTGTTCATGGGCTATCTATTGACAGCGACAATCAACTCATACCAACAATGCAATGATTTACAATGATGGCCACCCAAGAACGTTTAGTAATGGGTGGCCAGAGCGAAAACACCGTTTGACCCATGAGTGTCCTGCCAATTGTTAACAACATTTGACTATGATATTTACATAGTATTACATTACAGCCGGGTTAACATTGTACAAAACTCTTTGTGGTTGAAATATAACATCAAGATGGTTTTTAAAAGAACTGGCTCAAACTATCTTGATTTGTCAACTGTTGAATGGGGTCGCAACTCGTTTTTAAAAGCTATTTATTCTTGGTTCCATCCAAGCCAAGGTATACAGATTCCCCAAAGTCTTGATTTCTCAAAACTGAGAAGCTTAACAAAATTCAACACTGATATTATTTAATCCATTGAACATTTTGTACACCTACATGAGCTCTCCGCGGAGACGTCGACGTGTTTTAAGATATGTCAATCCTAACAAGTGCATTCTTTGTGCGTAGCGTAAATCAAATATACCGGTTATGAACTTTGTAGTTTGCCTCTGAACTCTTTTTAAAAATGTGTATGTCACATTCAAGGTATGGTGACCACCCCTGAATTGCGTATCAATGACTGATCAATTATGACCTATCAATTAAATCCCGTTCCTCTGACACCTCCTCTGGAATAGAATCGCCTATTTGGTAATCACAATGTTCGTTCGTTTGACCTATTTCCAATTTTTGTTAGGTTAACAAGCATTTGCCAAACATTTCCCTAAGTCTAATGCGCTGTGTAAGCTGTGTTTTACATTATGAGCATGTTTTTTGGACTATATTATACGACCCGAGACTAGCACAACATGGAAAGTTTTTCTTCACAGTATTTCGAAATATTGTTTCTAGCGGGACATATAAAAAAATACTGAGACCAGCAGGGCATACCAGTACATTCTAGGGCTATTTCTAACTTCTCATACAAAATTGATCATTAAATCAATACATTCCTCCATTACATATTTCAAAACAATATACTCCGCACGTAAATAACCCGGTATACGTAGTTAAGGCCATGCAAATTGTACCAAGCAATTCAATTCAACATCAGATTGGATTAACATCCACATAAACCGTTCATTGACTATTTTCAACCCCTGAGGCCAGCAGGGCATACCAAATACACTCTCCAGCTTCTAATGACTTCTCGCTCAAAATTGGTAATTGAATCGAAACATTTCTTAATAACATCTCAGTACAATACACGCTGCGCGTAGATAAACCTTCACATGTAGACAAGGCCACGCAAAATACATCAAGAGGCTAGCAGCTCGCACAAAATGCATACTTGGGTTATTTATAGCTACTGACACTAGCAGGGCATATACAACACATTCGAGGGCTATTTCAGATTTCTCACTCGAAATAACATACTTCAGTGCAATAAGCCCCGCTCGAAGATAATCCTACATATGTAGACAAGCCCATGCACAATGCATCAAGGGATTCAATTCAACATCAGATAAATATCCACATATGCTGAAATTACAACTCGACATCCTATCAAATGCTAATTGCCTAAGCTATTGGATAGCATAGTTTTTTGTGCGTTGTAGTTGGTTTCATATGCTAGCATGTAGGCTATTATCCCAATTGAATATCTATGCATAAAATCTTTAATATATTTTACATTCAGTGACATTGCACACTGCAACTACAGAATGTGTGTTTTGGAGTTTCCATTGAATATTTTCTGAAAAAAGATCTTACGAGGGTCTTCATCATTGTAAATTTCACGTAAATCAGTCCTGTAAGTCGTCACTGGTATGAGGGTCATATTCTTACCTTAGATTGCATATATATATATACCAACCCATACAATTTCGAATACTTCAATTCTACCGGAATTGGCGATGGAATGAAACAAAGATTCTCCACCCTGCTGGACAATAGTTGAAAGATATCAGATTCGAGCAAGAAGAATGACCAGCTATTTAACGGAGTGAGTGCAGTACCTTACAGCATCAATTGTCTGATTAGTATAGCGTGTAAATTGCCCTGCATAGAAAACAATTTTAACAGTGGATGGAAAGAAATGGATCTATCAAACAAACACCGTCGCCCGAACTATTTTCGCGAAGTTTGGCTATACTGTTCGCGTTTAAGTAATAATGTTGCTTGGAAAAAAACTTTACAGTATATATATATAGGTGCTTCCTAATACGACGTAATTCCAAAGATTTCGTTGTGACATGTGCCACATATATCTGGCAGTTGCATAGGTTGTGACTGATACTGGTTGCGTATGTCTGGCAGCGACTTTCGTTGTGTTGTCAACTTATATCTGCAAGCTTCCGTTTTGATCGGTGGCATTTAAATATCTCGGGCAGAAGCTTTTGAGCGGAGTGATACTGGATGCTTGTGCCTTTTGCAGCAGCATCCTTGTTAACTTATTCTGTTTACTTTTCTCTGATAACTGCTGTACCTCGTGCTTGTGTCAGGAAAGGGACGCTGTAAGTATTGCCTGTTGTTTGAAAGAATGCTGTAGGGATTGGTTTTCTTATTGGATTAGTTGCATGGCCAGCTTTGCATGGGAATGGTGCAGTGTCTATTGCGGCGACTACTTTTGACAGAAATAGTTCAATGTATCCTGTGATGCTTGCCGTTAACTAGAACGGTTTAGTGTCACTTGTTATGTCTCTTTAATACAGTACTGATGTGGCTTCTGCTGTACCATCTGCTGCTCAATGGGAAATGGTTTACGCAACCCATGATGATTGATGTGTACAGGAATGGGGCGTCTGTTGTGTCTTGTGCAATCAATAGGGATTATACAGTATCCATTGCGACACCTCATTTTGTCAAAACCTCGCATAGCATCTGCTGTGACGCTTGACCTCTTCAAAATTTCTAAGTGTCTGCTGTGCCGCCAGCTTGTTATAGGTATAGTGTAGATATTATTGTCTCCTCTTAACAGGAATGGTGTAGCTCCTGTTGTTTCGCCTGTCGTTTCAAATTTTTCTGTGTTGTCATAAGTACGTCTCTGTCATACATAGAAGCGAACACATAAAGCCTTCTTGATAAGTGTGCTCGATAATCTGTTTGTCCACGCTAATCATTCTTGTACTGCAGATCCCATTGGTTAAAAGAACTAATGAAGAGATAGAACAGAACACGGAATGCAGTGTGCGTTAGAGTGGTGTAAAAAAACCTAATCAGCGAGACGACTGGCAGTCACATGCTCACCCCCACACCTGTGTGCTGCTTGATTCTGTGGTACTGTGCAGACCTCTTCCCAGAATACGTGGGCCGACGATAGGTGAGTAAGAATAAGAAAGCTCGATTCCACTTCCGCCACCATTTATACAGCCTAGCTGGTGCCTAGTCAATCGATCGCTGTGGGATGATTTATATATATATACATATATATATATATATATATATATATATATATATATAGATATATATATATATATATATATATATATATATATATAGATATATATATATATATATATATATATATATATATATATATATATATATATATATATATATATATATATATATATATATATATATATATATATATTTATATATATATTTATATATATATAAATCATCCCACAGCGATCCATTGACTATGCACCAGCTAAGCTGTATAAATGGAGGTGGCGGAAGTATATTCACCTGGCGAATCGCATCATCCCGGCTTCCAAATTAAGTGGCTGACTGGCAGAGGGGAAAAAGCAGCATTATATGCTAGGCAGTATAATATTGACATCAGTTTCCTTTCGAGATTCCAGGTGATCAACAATTGTAATATCACCAATAAATGAATCACTCCTTCACAACTCCCGCCTGAAAATCAACTCTTGTTGCGGACTTGGGAGGCTTTGTCCATTATGATTGATCTCACCTGGAATGCAAGTTTCTGCAGGAAATGCGATAGAGAGCTTTATAGCTTGAACGGTAGTCTGTGAATACTGCATCAACGCAACGACCACACAAATGTCAGGAGATCATGCACCTATCATCATGATACATCAATCTCATAATGATACATCTCTCTCATCATGATACATCTCTCTCATCATGATTCATCTCTCTCATCATGATACAAATGTCTCATCATGATAAAACTCCTATCATGATGCACCTCCCTCATCATGATGCACCTCCCTCATCATGACGCACCTCTCTTGGTCACGAAATGTCTCTCTCATCATGATACACCCCTCATCATGATACACCTCTCTCGTCATGATACTCCTCTATCATCATGATGCACCTCTCTCATCATGATGCACTTCTCTCATCATGATACACCTCTCTCATCATGATGCACCTCTCTCGTCATGATGCACCTCTCTCATCATGATGCACTGCTCTCGTCATGATGCATCTATCCTATCATGATGCACCTCTCTCGTCATGATGCACCTTTCTCATCATGGTGCAAGTCTCTCACCATGATTCACCTCTCTCATCATGATGTACTTCTCTCACCATAATGCACCTCTTTTATCATGATACACTTCTCTCGCCATGATACACCTCTCAAATCATGGTGCAACTCTCTCACCATTATTCACCTCACTCCTCATGATGCACTTCACTCACCATTATGCACCTTTTTATCATAATGCACAACTCTCATCATGATACACCTCTCCAATCATGGTACAACTCTCTCATCATGATACAACTCTCTCATCATGATGTACCTCTCTTATCATGATGCACCTCTCTCATCATTATACCTCTATCAACATGTATCACTTCTCTCATCATGATGCAACTCTCTCATGATACCTCTCTCATCATGATTTCTCGTCATGATACAACCCTCGCATGATACACCTCTCTCATCAGAACACCTCTCTCACCAGAAGTCACACGTGTGATCCACAATGGTGCAGGAATATGTGAGAGAATTAGCCAATTTGAACCTCAAAAGTGACAAAGCAAGTTTGCATGAAATTTCTGGTATCATTGATTGATTTGCTCGAAGCACGACAGGCATTTTAAATGACGCTGTCACGTCACAATGAGCACATTTGAAGCAGTTCTCAAGCACGGAGATTATAATAAAATAAATTGTCCAAAATGTTGCCCACAACATTAATCTCAAGTCGTCTGGAAAGTATTCTGTAAAAACATCAATATTCACCAGATATCTTTTCAAAGTAGGCGGGCGTGACTGTTGCTACACCATGTCATTACTGTCCCCTTCTAAGTGGCATGCACCCTAGTAAACTGAGCTCGGAGAAATTGCCCGCAGCACAGTAAATATTGCGGATTTGGTCAGAGAGGTTGATGGAGCGAATATTTACAATTAACAAAGAACTATTAGCATACAGGGCAATTTCCCAGATCCCAACAAACTTTCTGCATGGCAGGCCAACATGTCAAATGCACCTGAGCTTACTGAGGCTTACCGTCTTATCTATTTGATGAGTAAGTGCAAATTGAGTCTCAGCAAGGTGGACTCATTGGAAAGCTAAAGGGGATATCAGTTGTTCCTCAATAGACATAAACTTGCAGTTGAATCTAAATCCCTGAATCATTGTAGGTGTTATCTGTTATGTGTTAGGGAGCATTCCCAGTCCGAGCAACCATACAATGTAGGGCTTCTCCTCTCCCCATCTGGTACCATAGAGTCTGCTGGATGTGAGTGCACAGGGTAAGTTTTAATTAATATAATTAGAATATTTAACTTAAGAAAGTTGAATACAGATATGTCAGACATCGGTTATTGCTTGTACAATATTAACTTAGTGTTTTGTTCTATGTGGTGTTGTGGTTTTGTGGAAAACGAGGTCAAAAGTTTATTTATTTTCTCATCTTTCTTTACAGTGATGATGGTGGTTGCAAACATGATGTGCCGAGAATGTGAAGGCAGGGTAGCTGAATACTCTCTCGTTGGATGGTGTAAGTGGTGGTGGGGGGGGGGGTTGTTTAATCGTTGCCCTGTGAATTGACATACGAAGAATGGAGATATGTTATAACCAGATGCCCTTGAGGCCACGTGTCGATTGACCAAGATAAAGTATTACCGTTGTAATGGTGCAATGAGTGACAAACAATTGAATCCACGTCCCATTACGTTCTTTGCATTTTGAACCCAAACGACAAAAAATTCATCCATTATTTGTCTCAAAATAGAAACAGCGCTTGCAGTACACTTCGACCCGCCCAACACTGTTCGTAGCGGTATATAAGCCGATTCAAATCACTACGGTGCATACAGCGGTACGCGCATATCACCACATTACGGAACTGAATAACTGAATACACTGTAACACTATTTGCAACAACTGCATCTGGAAGCGGATTTTGGGTAAGTCCTATATACATTTCTAACTGCTGTAATTATTGCATTCTTGGGCTCTTTCTAACTATCGAGTATAGTAACTACTAAGGATCTCAGCTAGTGTACGTCCTTGCCTCCAGGGGTTGCGCTTAGCGCAAAAACTAACAGCCGAACCACGTGAGTGTTCAGCAGCCCGAGGCACGTGGAGTAGTGTCCGAGCATACTTCATATATATATATATATATATATATATATATATATATATATATATATATATATATATATATATATATATATATATATATATAT
The DNA here is from genome assembly GCA_034190875.2 of Urechis unicinctus. Classification (NCBI taxonomy): domain Eukaryota; kingdom Metazoa; phylum Annelida; class Polychaeta; order Xenopneusta; family Urechidae; genus Urechis; species Urechis unicinctus. The sequence goes on from CM067343.1 coordinate 43,613,599, forward strand.
ATATATATATATATATATATATATATATATATATATATATATATATATATATATATATATATATATATATATATATATATATAAATCATCCCACAGCGATCCATTGACTATGCACCAGCTAAGCTGTATAAATGGAGGTGGCGGAAGTGGAATCGAGCTTTTTCATTCTTACTCACCTATCGTCGGCCCACGTATTCTGGGAAGAGGTCTGCACAGTACCACATACCAACCTACAGACCTTCCTGGAATGGTTAGAATCAAGCAGCACACAGGTTGTCTGCTTTGGTGACTACGACCAGCCTCCACCAATCACAGGAGAGCTGCCACCCGACTGGATCTGAGAGAGGGCGCACTACGAGAAGGTCACCTTTGACTACACGGCAAAGAATGACACCCTCCGGCGCCCTGAAGGAGCATATCCGCCTCAAGCCGGTCCAAGTCCAGTGTCAGGAGATGGGAGATACCTCTCCCTCTGCTTTGGTTGGGGTAGGTTCACAAAGCGGTGGACTCCAAAGAACTCACCATCCATAAGGTCTGCGATGGGGCATTGGAGCAGCGACACAAGAAGAGCTACCCAGACAAGACTGTGCCACTACGGTACCGCCCTAAAGTCAGCCGCAAGCAAATTGTCAAGATGCCGATACTGGGCACAGACGTTGTTCGTTATAAATATCATGGTAAAGGTAACCATTGAGGCAGTAGAGGCCGCCTTCAAAACAGTTACCTGTCGATGTGGTAACGATTCACGGTCCACAGCTCACAGGGCCTCACCATCACAGACCAACAGAAGGTCTGGAATACCGACGACTTTATGCAATGGTCCAACCTTGCATACCTAGGGGTATCCCATGTCAAGAACATGCACCAGCTCGAGGGTGTAACTTATCCCCTGAAAGTGGGTTCCGAGGCCAGGAATCCAACTGAACAACAGTTTCGACATGTCTATGTAACAGTAGTTTCCTTCTTTCTTGGTAGCAATTGCGTCGATCTGGCTTGGTGACAATGATATATATCCGGCTAGGTACCAATGGTACCAGGACCGGACCAAGGGAATGTCGGCTATATCCAGCAGCTCAGGGAGGCACAACAGAACCACTGCGCGGCTTGCAATATCGAGATGCCATGAGCCCATCAGTGACAGAGCGTCCATGACGGTAAACCTTAAGTGACCACACAGGGTCAGTTGCATGACGGCAGCCCTGCTTCAGTTCACCAAGCTGGTAGAGGGAGCGAACGCCACCAACCGAGGCAATCTTTTCCTCTTTGAGCGCGACCAAGCGTCTTTCCGTGATATTTTGTGCAACAACTGCTGCAATTGCAGTTTATATTTAGAAATCTCCGACAAAACCCTAATTAGGCTCATCCTCATCATTCCAAATGTCAAGTAAATAGGTCATGGGATGAATGTCCTGTTCGTAAGTCATTTTCTTCCTTTTGATTACATAGTTTGCCCGACAATGACGCACACTTACCGCTACGAATACTTCAATAGTGTCGGAATCGGCGAAGGAATACGATTATTATTCCATCTTGCTGGACAAGAGTTTGAAGATATCAGATTCGAGCGAGATGAATGGCCAGCCATTCAGCCGAGTGAGTGCAGTACCTTACCGCATCAATAACCTGATTTGTATCTCGTGTTAATTTCTCTGAATGAACAAGGCCTGTGTCATGAACAGAAACAACTGATAACTTTGTTCTTTCCCCTGGACTTCAGGAATGCCACTTGGACAAGCTCCCGTTTTAACTGTGGATGGAAGCAAATGGATCTGTAAAACAAAAGCCATCACCCGCTACCTTGCCAAGCAATTTGGTATATTTCACTAAAATTTCTTGGTATATTTTGCTTAAGAAAATCTTAGTACTGTTTTTGTGAAGCTAGGATTCACCGTTCACTTAATCTTATATTTTCAACATAACGCTGCTTGGTTGATAAAAATGTTCACCTTCATAGACTGGAGAGGAGGTCTATTTAATCACGAATGACTTGTACCAACTGCCTGTAGGCTTCATGGGAGCTGACGATTTCGAGAATGCCCATATTGACATGATTGCTGATCGAGCTACTGATCTGTATGACAACTTAAACACTGTGTACCACGCAAAAGTAGACGCGGCCAGGGTACGTCATAAGGCAATTGATAGTTGCGAATAAAAGATAGACAAGCATTATTCAACTCAGCTACAGATTTCCTGCTCTGTACCAGGCAGCTGCCATCCCTGTCTACCTGGAGCGTGTTGAGCCAGTGCTGGCCTACCTGGAAAAGGTGCTGGTTAGTAACGGGGGCGGGGATGGCTACCTGGTCGGTAATAAGGTAAGCTCTTGGCACATAACATACGTCTTAAAGAAATATGCATCATAGATTGGTATTCGTGCAGTTGTTTTTGGATTGATGACAGGGGATACATTTTGTGGGGGAAAACACATTCTTTGCTTCATTGTAGAAAACGTTTTTTCAACTCTTACGAGTTAACAAACAAAATAACCATTGAATGTATGGCTTAACAGCTTGTATGCTGTTCTAGTGAATAGTATACTTTGATTTAATATTATTTTAGGTATCCCCCCCACACTCTAGTGACCTGTTGTCAATTTAATTCGGGAAAACATTTCGAAACACTTTGCCAACTATAGATTTTATTAATCAATGCTTTGTTTATGCAAACCAAGTCATACGGAATACAGTGTACGTTTACCGCCCGCAGGTATACAAACGGCGGGGAACTAATCTGGTTCCCCGGTGGCAATAAACAACATCTTAGTGAGTGCAGATCAAACATATTTAGGATTTTACATAGTACAAATAACTCAGGTGTATGTGCTCTGAATTCTGCATTACACATGATTCTTACAGCACGCTTTTGTAGTAAATGTAACCTCATAAAATATTTATGAGCTGCATTTCCCCAGATTAGATTACAATATGTCAAATACGGATAGATTAATGTATTATGCATATTGATAAGTGTCTCTCTGTTTAATTTATTTCTAACCTTTTTGAGAATATCAATATTTTTCGATACTTTATTTGAGATTAATTTTATATGACTAGCCCATGCAGACCAAGTCATACGAAATACAGTGTACGTTTACCGCCTGCAAGTATACAAATGGCGGGGAACTAATCTGGTTCCCCGGTGGCACCTTTATTTATTGACTTTATGACTGTTTCAGTTAACCTGGGTCGACGCCCATTTAACTGGAGTTCTCACCTTCATCAATAAAGCAGCCGTGCTGTACGGCTTCGAGTTGCCCCTCCATGTCTGCCCCAAGCTTGTAGCGCTGTGCAAGCGAGTGGAGAGTGAACCAGCAGTCGCAGCATACATCGCCAAGAGGCCTGTAACGGATTTGTAGACTAATAATCCCATGACCATGTTGACAATGTAGCTTCAACTATCAAATAGTTAGACGCATGTTTTCGTGTACATTGTTCTACCAGTGCTGTTAATGTATGACTATGACATAACAGCCTGTAAAACTGTAATACGATATCACTATTGGTTGATGACTCCCCGGACAAAATCCCCGCCCGTGCATAATGGAGAATATTTACTTGGCCATGCTCACATGGAGTCCTCGAATGTCTTCTCCCCCTCACTGTCAGGTTTTGATCTCCTTTGTGCATAAACACATACAAGTACATGATGCCAGTGGTTAATTTATATATCTGAATGCTACACATTTGTCGATGCGAGTGAAGAGTATCCTAGCGGTAGACTTTGAACTTGACTTAACAGCATATGAACATGTTGACAATGTAGCATAAGCCATCAAATTGTTAAGCGCTCGTTTTTCGTGTGGATTGTTCAACCAGTGGTGCTAATGTATTTCTGCTAAAACATAACAGCCAGTAAATGTTTTATCACTTCGTGGTTTTTTCTTTGGTCGTTTCAATTATCGATTATGTAGAACAATTGAGAACGCCGAGCGCGGCCATCTGTGTTTTACATATTGACTTGGTTCTTACGACCTCGTGCTTCCACTCACGGAAACACAAGTCTTTTCCAAACAGTAATATGAATTATGAAAAACAACCTGGTGGTGTCTGGTTTTCTTTCGCTGAACATCAGCAATGCCAGTTGCCTTATGTGACCTTCATTCTCTACAAAGATATTGTTCTTATCAAGACAACTCCGTACAGTATATAATGCGTCAGTTTCTAATTTGATGTGCGTTTAGTTGACAATAATGAAAGATCTACGCGAGAGCTATACGTGAGCAATACCATTCATGCTGTTTTCTTGGCTTGGTTCATTTGTCAATCTTTATGGTTAAGGTTTGTCAACAAATCAAGAAGCCATAAGCCAATGCATCTCCCTATATCTAGCTGCCCAAATATGACTTAGAACATCACTTTCTTATCGAGTACATGTTATGGACAGTGCTTCGGTACCGTTCTTATCCGATACAGTCCATATGATGGACATCATTTAATGGCCCTGCCATGCTTCATCTCATTATCAACACATTTCGACTTCAGTCCTCATCCAATGTGCTCAGAATACTGCAAATCATTAAAGTCAGACTTGTACGCACACAACATGCCAGTTTCCTTCTACACAAGATGTGATATGAATTTGCAATAAGAAGGAATATTCTATACAGACACATTGTATGCCAAACATTGCAATGAGAAACATATATTCTTGCCATTTGGCTTCAAACAAGCATTTAGATGTTACATTCCAGATCATTATTTCGAACATATCCTTCAAGAAAAACATGAAGAATTCGATATGAACGAAATCAAGTGTGATCACATATTAAATCCAGTGTGATCACACTAAAAAGGAAATCGCACGTCCATCTCAACATTCACCGCGACTTTCATTGATCTGTTGGGATGATTCATTCTATTTAATCATGGGCATTATTTAACGATTAAACTATAGAACGGACTATTTCTGTACAAGAATATATTAGCCATGTTGGAGAGAGGGAGTTGGCCCGCAATGTCGGATAAATATACACATATATCAATGTTTGGGCAAGTTCTAACTACTGAGGAAAGCAGGAATACAAAGAACGTTTTCTTAATAATATACCTTAGTACAATACACGCTGCGCGTAGTTAAACCTTCACATGTAGACAAGGCCACGCAAAATACATCAAGAGGCTAGAAGCTCGCACAAAATGCATACATGGGTTATTTATAGCTACTGACGCTAGCAGGGCATATACAGCACATTCGAGGGCTATTTCAGATTTCTCACTCGAAATAACATACTTCAGTGCAATAAGCCCCGATCGAAGATAACCGTACAAATGTAGACAAGCCCATGCACAATGCATCAAGGGATTCAATTCAACACCAGATAAATATCCACATATGATGAAATTACAACTCGACATCCTATCAAATGCTAATTGCCTAAGCTATTGGATAGCATAGTTTTTGTGCGTTGCAGTTGGTTTCACATGCAAGCATGTAGGCTATTATCCCAATTGAATATCTATGCATAAAATCTTTAATAAACACAATATTTTTGTATATATTTTACATTCAGTGACATTGCACACTGCAACTACAGAATGTGTGTTTTGGAGTTTCCATTGAATATTTTCTGAAAAAAGATCCTACGAGGGTCTTCATCATTGTAAATTTCACGTAAATCAGTCCTGTAAGTCGTCACTGGTAGGAGGGTCATATTCTTACCTTAGATTGCATATATATATATGTACCAACCCATACAATTTCGAATACTTCAATTCTACCGGAATTGGCGATGGAATGAAAAAAAGGTGATCGGCATTTAAATATCTCTGGCAGAAGCTATTGAGCGGAGTGATACTGGATGCTTGTGCCTTTTGCAGCAGCATCCTTGGTAACTTATTCTGTTTGCTTTTCTCTGATAACTGATGTACCTCGTGCTTGTGTCAGGAAAGGCACGCTGTAAGTATTGCCTGTTGTATGCAAGAATGTTGTAGGGATTGGATCATGCACCTATCATCATGATACGTCAATCTCATAATGATACACCTCTCTTATCATGATGCACCTCTCTCATCATGATACAATCTCTCATCATGATAAAACTCCTATCATGATGCACCTCCCTCATCATGATGCACCTCTCTTGGTCATGAAATGTCTCTCTCATCATGATACACCCCTCATCATGATACACCTCTCTCGTCATGATACTCCTCTCTCATCATGATGCACCTCTCTCATCATGATGCACTTCTCTCATCATGATACACCTCTCTCATCATGATGCACCTCTCTCGTCATGATGCACCTCTCTCGTCATGGTGCATCTCTCTCATCATGATGCACCCCTCTCAACATGATGTACTTCTCTCAACATGATGCACCTATCTTGCAATGATGCACGTCTCTCGTAATGATGCACCTCTCTCACCATGATTCACCTCTCTCGCCATGATGCATCTCTCTCATCATGGTGCAACTCTCTCACTATGATTCACCTCTCTCATCATGATGTACTTCTCTCACCATAATGCACCTCTTTTATCATGATACACCTCTGTCATCATGATACACCTCTCCAATCATGGGGCAACTATCTCACCATTATTCACCTCTCTCATCATCATGGACTTCTCTCACCATGACGCACCTTTTTTATCATGATGCACCTCTCTCATCATGATACACCTCTCCAATCATGGTACAACTCTCTCATCATGATAAAACTCTCTCATCATGATGCACTTCCCTCATTATTACACCTCTCTCAACATGATTCACCTCTCTCATCCTGACACACCTCTATCATCATGAAGCCCCTCCCTCACCATGATGCACATCTCTCATCATGATGCACTGCTCTCGTCATGATGCATCTATCCTATCATGATGCACCTCTCTCGTCATGATGCACCTCTCTCGTCATGATGCACCTCTCTCATCATGATGCATCTCTCTCATCATGGTGCAAGTCTCTCACCATGATTCACCTCTCTAATCATGATGTACTTCTCTCACCATAATGCACCTCTTTTATCATGATACACCTCTCTCGCCATGATACACCTCTCCAATCATGGTGCAACTCTCTCACCATTATTCACCTCTCTCCTCATGATGCACTTCACTCACCATTATGCACCTTTTTATCATGATGCACCTCTCTCGCCATGATACACCTCTCCAATCATGGTGCAACTCTCTCACCATTATTCACCTCTCTCCTCATGATGCACTTCACTCACCATTATGCACCTCTCTTATCATGATGCACCTCTCTCATCATTATACCTCTATCAACATGATTCACTTCTCTCATCATGATGCAACTCTCTCATAATACCTCTCTCATCATGATACGTCTTTCTCGTCATGATACAACCCTCGCATGATACACCTCTCTCAACAGAACACATCAAGTCACACGTGTGATCCACAATGGTGCAGGAATTTGTTAGAGAATTAGCCAATTTGAACATTAAAAGTGACAAAGCAAGTTTGCATGAAATTTCTGGTATCATTGATTGATTTGCTCGAAGCACGACAGGCATTTTAAATGACGCTGTCACGTCACAATGAGCACATTTGAAGCAGTTCTCAAGCACGGAGATTATCATAAAATAAATTGTCCAACATGTTGCCCACTACATTAATCTCCAGTCGTCTGGAAAGTATTCTGTAAAAACAAAAAATATTCACTAGATATCTCTTCAAAGTAAGCGGGCGTGACTGTTGCTACACCATGTCATTACTGTCCCCTTCTATTTGGCATGCACCCAATTAAACTGAGCTCGGAGAAATTGCCCGCAGCACCGTAAATGTTGCGGATTGGGTCAGTGAGGTTGATGGAGCGAATATTTACAATTAACAAAGAACTATTAGCATAGAGGGCAATTTCCCAGATCCCAACAAACTTTCTGCATGGCAGGCCAACATGTCAAATGCACCTGAGCTTACTGAGGCTTACCGTCTTATCTATTTGATGAGTAAGTGCAAATTGAGTCTCAGCAAGGTGGACTCATTTGAAAGCTAAAGGGGATATCAGTTGTTCCTCAATAGACATAAACTTGCAGTTGAATCTAAATCCCTGAATCATTGTAGGTGTTATCTGTTATGTGTTAGGGAGCATTCCCAGTCCGAGCAACCATACAATGTAGGGCTTCTCCTCTCCCCATCTGGTACCATAGAGTCTGCTGGATGTGAGTGCACAGGGTAAGTTTTAATTAATATAATTAGAATATTTAACTTAAGAAAGTTGAATACAGATATGTCAGACATCGGTTATTGCTTGTACAATATTAACTTAGTGTTTTGTTCTATGTGGTGTTGTGGTTTGGTGTAAGAGAGGTCGTTGTTATGGTGCAATGAGAGACAAACAATTGAATCCACGTCCCATTACGTTCGTGATCTTTGCATTTTCAACCCGAACGACAAAAACTTCATCCATTATATGTCTCAAAATAAAATTGACCCGCCCAACACTGTTCGTAGCAGTATATAAGCCAATTCAACTCACTCCGGTGCATACAGCCGGTACGCGCATATCACCACATTACGGACACTGTAACGCTATTTGCAACAACTGCATCTGGAAGCGGATTTTGGGTAAGTCCTATATACATTTCTAACTGCTGTAATTATCGCATTCTTGGGCTCTTTCTAACTATCGAGTATAGTAACTACTAAGGATCTCAGCTAGTGTACGTCCTTGCCTCCAGGGGTTGCGCTTAGCGCAAAAAAAAGCTAACAGCCGAACCACGTGAGTGTTCAGCAGCCCGAGGCACGTGGAGTAGTGTCCGAGCATACTTCATATATATATATATATATATATATATATATATATATATATATATATATATATATATATATATATATATATATATATATATATATATATATATATATATATATATATATATATATATATATATATATATATATATATATATATATATATATATAAAATCATCCCACAGCGATCCATTGACTATGCACCAGCTAAGCTGTATAAATGGAGGTGGCGGAAGTGGAATCGAGCTTTTTCATTCTTACTCACCTATCGTCGGCCCACGTATTCTGGGGAGAGGTCTGCACAGTACCACATACCAACCTACAGACCTTCCTGGAATGGTTAGAATCAAGCAGCACACAGGTTGTCTGCTTTGGTGACTACGACCAGCCTCCACCAATCACAGGAGAGCTGCCACCCGACTGGATCTGAGAGAGGGCGCACTACGAGAAGGTCACCTTTGACTACACGGCAAAGAATGACACCCTCCGGCGCCCTGAAGGAGCATATCCGCCTCAAGCCGGTCCAAGTCCAGTGTCAGGAGATGGGAGATACCTCTGCCTCTGCTTTGGTTGGGGTAGGTTCACAAAGCGGTGGACTCCAAAGAACTCACCATCCATAAGGTCTGCGATGGGGCATTGGAGCAGCGACACAAGAAGAGCTACCCAGACAAGACTGTGCCACTACGGTACCGCCCTACAGTCAGCCGCAAGCAAATTGTCAAGATGCCGATACTGGGCACAGACGTTGTTCGTTATAAATATCATGGTAAAGGTAACCATTGAGGCAGTAGAGGCCGCCTTCAAAACAGTTACCTGTCGATGTGGTAACGATTCACAGTCCACAGCTCACAGGGCCTCACCATCACAGACCCACAGAAGGTCTGGAATACCGACGACTTTATGCAATGGTCCAACCTTGCATACCTAGGGGTATCCCATGTCAAGAACATGCACCAGCTCGAGGGTGTAACTTATCCCCTGAAAGTGGGTTCCGAGGCCAGGAATCCAACTGAACAACAGTTTCGACATGTCTATGTAACAGTAATTTCCTTCTTTCTCGGTAGCAATTGCGTCGATCTGGCTTGGTGACAATGATATATATCCGGCTAGGTACCAATGGTACCAGGATCGGACCAAGGGAATGTCGACTATATCCAGCAGCTCAGGGAGGCACAACAGAACCACTGCGCGGCTTGCAATATCGAGATGCCATGTGACAGTGACAGAGCGTCCATGACGGTAAACCTTAAGTGACCACACAGGGTCAGTTGCATGACGGCAGCCCTGCTTCAGTTCACCAAGCTGGTAGAGGGAGCGAACGCCACCAACCGAGGCAATCTTTTCCTCTTTGAGCGCGACCAAGCGTCTTTCCGTGATATTTTGTGCAACAACTGCTGCAATTGCAGTTTATATTTAGAAATCTCCGACAAAACCCTAATTAGGCTCATCCTCATCATTCCAAATGTCAAGTAAATAGGTCATGGGATGAATGTCCTGTTCGTAAGTCATTTTCTTCCTTTTGATTACATAGTTTGCCCGACAATGACGCACACTTACCGCTACGAATACTTCAATAGTGTCGGAATAGGCGAAGGAATACGATTATTATTCCATCTTGCTGGACAAGAGTTTGAAGATATCAGATTCGAGCGAGATGAATGGCCAGCCATTCAGCCGAGTGAGTGCAGCACCTTACCGCATCAATAACCTGATTTGTATCTCGTGTTAATTTCTCAGAATGAACAAGGCCTGTGTCATGAACAGAAACAACTGATAGTTTTGTTCTTTCCCCTGGACTTCAGGAATGCCACTTGGACAAGCTCCCGTTTTAACTGTGGATGGAAGCAAATGGATCTGTAAAACAAAAGCCATCACCCGCTACCTTGCCAAGCAATTTGGTATATTTCACTAAAATTGCTTGGTATATTTTGCTTAAGAAAATCTTAGTACTGCTTTTGTGAAGCTAGGATTCACCGTTCACTTAATCTTATATTTTCAACATAACGCTGCTTGGTTGATAAAAATGTTCACCTTCATAGACTGGAGAGGAGGTCTATTTAATCACGAATGACTTGTACCAACTGCCTGTAGGCTTCATGGGAGCTGACGATTTCGAGAATGCCCATATTGACATGATTGCTGATCGAGCTACTGATCTGTATGACAACTTAAACACTGTGTACCACGCAAAAGACGATGCGGCCAGGGTATGTCATAAGGCAATTGATAGTTGCGAATAAAAGATAGACAAGCATTATTCAACTCAGCTACAGATTGCCATTTTTCCTGCTGTGTACCAGGCAGCTGCCATCCCTGTCTACCTGGAGCGTGTTGAGCCAGTGCTGGCCTACCTGGAAAAGTTGCTGGTTAGTAACGGGGGCGGGGATGGCTACCTGGTCGGTAATAAGGTAAGCTCTTGTCACATAACATACGTCTTAAAGAAATATGCATCATAGATTGGTATTCGTGCAGTTGTTTTTGGATTGATGACAGGGGATACATTTTGTGGGGGAAAACACATTCTTTGCTTCATTGTAGAAAACGTTTTTTCAACTCTTACGAGTTAACAAACAAAATAACCATTGAATGTATGGCTTAACAGCTTGTATGCTCTTCTAGTGAATAGTATACTTTGATTTAATATTATTTTAGGTATCCCCCCACACTCTAGTGACCTGTTGTCAATTTAATTCGGGAAAACATTTCGAAACACTTTGCCAACTATAGATTTTATTAATCAATGCTTTGTTTATGCAAACCAAGTCATACGGAATACAGTGTACGTTTACCGCCCGCAGGTATACAAACGGCGGGGAACTAATCTGGTTCCCCGGTGGCAATAAACAACATCTTAGTGAGTGCAGATCAAACATATTTAGGATTTTACATAGTACAAATAACTCAGGTGTATGTGCTCTGAATTCTGCATTACATATGATTCTTACAGCACGCTTTTGTAGTAAATGTAACCTCATAAAATATTTATGAGCTGCATTTCCCCAGATTAGATTACAATATGTCAAATACGGATAGATTAATGTATTATGCATATTGATAAGAGTCTCTCTGTTTAATTTATTTCTAACCTTTTTGAGAATATCAATATTTTTCGATACTTTATTTGAGATTAATTTTATATGACTAGCCCATGCAGACCAAGTCATACGAAATACAGTGTACGTTTACCGCCCGCAGGTATACAAATGGCGGAGAACTAATCTGGTTCCCCGGTGGCACCTTTATTTATTGACTTTATGACTGTTTCAGTTAACCTGGGTCGACGCCCATTTAACTGGAGTTCTCACCTTCATCAATAAAGCAGCCGTGCTGTACGACTTCGAGTTGCCCCTCCATGTCTGCCCCAAGCTTGTAGCGCTGTGCAAGCGAGTGGAGAGTGAACCAGCCGTCGCAGCATACATCGCCAAGAGGCCTGTAACGGATTTGTAGACTAATAATCCCATGACCATGTTGACAATGTAGCTTCAACTATCAAATAGTTAGACGCATGTTTTCGTGTACATTGTTCAACCAGTGCTGTTAATGTATGACTATGACATAACAGCCTGTAAAACTGTAATATGATATCGCTATTGGTTGGTGACTCCCCGGACAAAATCCCCGCCCGTGCATAATGGAGAATATTTATTTGGCCATGCTCACATGGAGTCCTCGAATGTCTTCTCCCCCTCACTGTCAGGTTTTGATCTCCTTTGTGCATAAACACATACAAGTACATGATGCCAGTGGTTCATTTATATATCTGAATGCTACACATTTGTCGATGCGTGTGAAGAGTATCCTAGCGGTAGACTTTGAACTTGACTTAACAGCATATGAACATGTTGACAATGTAGCATAAGCCATCCAATTGTTAAGCGCTCGTTTTTCTTGTGGATTGTTCAACCAGTGGTGCTAATGTATTTCTGCTAAAACATAACAGCCAGTAAATGTTTTATCACTTCGTGATTTTTTCTTTGGTCGTTTCAATTATCAATTATGTTGAACAATTGAGAACGCCGAGCGCGGCCATCTGTGTTTTACATATTGACTTGGTTCTTACGACCTCGTTCTTCCACTCACGGAAACACAAGTCTTTTCCAAACAGTAATATGAATTATGAAAAACAACCTGGTGGTGTCTGGTTTTCTTTCGCTGAACATCAGCAATGCCAGTTGCCTTATGGGACCTTCATTCTCTACAAAGATATTGTTCTTATCAAGACAACTCTGTACAGTATATAATGCGCCAGTTTCTAATTTGATGTGCGTTTAGTTGACAATAATGAAAGATCTACGCGAGAGCTATTCGTGAGCAATTCCATTCATGCTGTTTTCTTGGTTTGGTTCATTTTTCAATCTTTATGGTTAAGGTTTGTCAACAAATCAAGAAGCCATAGGCCAATGCATCTCCCTAAATCTAGCTGCCCAAATATGACTTAGAACATCACTTTCTTATCGAGTACATGTTATGGACAGTGCTTCGGTACCGTTCTTATCCGATACAGTCCATATGATGGACATCATTTAATGGCCCTGCCATGCTTCATCTCATTATCAACACATTTCGACTTCAGTCCTCATCCAATGTGCTCAGATTACTGCAAATCATTAAAGTCAGACTTGCACGCACACAACATGCCAGTTTCCTTTACACAAGATGTGATATGAATTTGCAATAAGAAGGAATATTCTATACAGACACATTGTATGCCACACATTGCAATGAGAAACATATATTCTTGCCATTTGACCTCAAACAAGCATTTAGATGCTATATTCCAGAGCATTTTATCGAGCATATCCTCCAAGGAAAACATGAAGAATTCGATATGAACGAAATCGTGGGATGCATAATGCACATTTGATCAAATACGATCGCACTACAAGGGAAATCGCACGTCCATCTCAACATTCACCATGACTTTCATTGTTCTGTTGGGAAGATGTATTCTATTTAATTATGGGCATTATTTAACGATTGAACTATTAACAGAACGGACTATTTCTGTACAAGAATTTATAAGCCATGTTGGAGAGAGGGAGTTTACTTGCTATGTTATCACTGATACCTCGCCGATTGCTGAATTCTGCGCTCGCCGAATAGCCTATTGTTTACGACCTCGTTCTGTCACTTACAAAAAAAATCCACCCGGGTTTTTTCAACAGCAACAATGAATCATGCCATTCTACACAGGGTTATTTTGTTTTGTTTCTCTCAGCGTCACTGTCAGAGCGTTATGCCCGCATTATGTTCAAAGATATTGGTCTTATCAAGGCAAAGCTA
>CM067343.1:43632608-43877608 GCA_034190875.2 Urechis unicinctus
CTAAATTTTGCTCCTATGAACACAACAATTTCTCGAGAATGTTCGACATGTCCCATATTTCTTATTTTCCAAGGCTTATGTTAGCCCTACAAGACGTCCGTTCGACCGGAGCTAGGCTTATGTTTGACAAGATACGTATTTCTGCATTGACATATTTCTCATTTCGTATTTCTCTCTGGTTACTTCACTGGCTAGTTAGTATATGACGGCCATTACTCATTCATTATATTGAATTTAAGGAAATCAGGCACCAAGCCAACGAGTCTGTGTATCCACCAATTCTGTGTCAAACAACAAAACCATACAAAGAGTGGAAGAAAATGTCAACATTCGTCGCGGAATAATGATGCTGTTCGTTGGTAGAATTATTTCTAAATCTTGTAATTTCCTGTGACTATCTCACATTGGTTCATCATTGTCATATTCATAGATAACAATACCGTTACTCTTAGAGTGTGGTGAAATATGTGTTACTGAAACTCAGGACCAATAGCCATAACATATATTATTCTTGATATCCTTGTTAGCGTACAGTCTGATTGAATTAAGGTGAGTGAAAAATTCCTGGACAATCGTGGACAAGATTACTCCTGTTGATACGTGATGCGTTATGATGACCGTAGACAGACAACGTTGTAGACGAGACAATTATCTCAAGTACCCCGTTTCAATTCGGTTATTCCTCGCCATTTTTTCTAATTCCGGTCAGTCAGTAACGAACACCCATAAAAACGTAATGAACACCAAATAATTATTGCCGAAAGAAAATGTACAGCGTAAATACATCTGCCATCTGATAAGAACAATATCGCATCATAACGCAATACCAGCGATAAACAGCTAACATCATAACGCAAAGAATACACGGGTATAATGGTAATTTACAGAGTCCTCAGATCCGCTACCACACATCTGCCTGCATGTCCCTTAGAACGCCATCATTACCATGTCAATAGAAATGCTAGAATTGATTCACCCAAGATAGACTGCTCATGGACCGATCGTAGAGGATGATTCGACATTGAAATTGCATTTTTTGACCAGAAAATATGCACAATATTCTACACGAGCTCAAATTGTATATTAAATGAAGTATATAATACCACATTTAGAATTGAGACGAAATTTCTCCTCCCTACAAACGCGACACCACACAACACCAGGCTGTCGACTCGCTAAACAAATAACTTCAGGGCGACGAGAGAGCGGATTGAGAGGTAGTTGGCCAAATACAGGCTGGGGCAAGCTGCAAGCGCGAGTCATTTGGGAGAAGCATCGACGGCTACGCGCGTCTCGGGAGGGCCACGATTTATCAGTCAACCTGGATTCGTGTAACCTTCATTTATATATATGTGTATATATACCTGGCTGATAACTCGATAAGGGAGTTTTTACTTGCAGGTGTGGACGTCTGTGATAGTCTCGCAAGTCTTGCACCTGACTTCACAACACCAGAAGAATTTACACTCGCATCTCTCAACGAGGCGCACCTGAACTGTATTGTAGCCACGCCCACAACATAGCAACTGGCAGCTGTTAGTTGACAACGCGCTCTTGTCGCACTGTCTGCCGCGCGTGCCGGGTATGCCTCGACGTAGGTTCTTCCGGCAGTAGTTGGGGGACGGCTCCATGTAGACCATGTCGAACTCCGTGATCGTCTTCCGTCGCTGACGATGATCCCGATGACGTAGTTTCCGCTTGGAACGCACGGAGATCTCGATGGAGTTCTCGTATTTCTCCTTGAGAGATTCACCAACCACACGGAAGCTGGGCATGGCCCGCCAACATGTCTTCACTGCGCATGAGCCAGAAACACCATGGCAACGACATTTATGTTGCATCATCGAGGAAATAACCTGCAACAGAAATATGAAATATATATCTTATAACACGTCTCTCATTGGCTATATACTTTACGCCATGACATTCACGTATGCGCATGTTGATCTTACGTCATGGCGCAGATAATTTACAATTATAGCCCTTTATAGTTGACGGTTAATTCTTCTTCTTCATTGTCCGTATATAACTATGCGCGTCAAGCGCACGCATTGTGATGACTGTTATTGATTATACACGTTTTTCAAAGAATAGCCTGATAGCATGCACACAGTAAGAAGGGAGTCAGAACAGCTTTGGTAAAAATTGTAAAATTGGAAATATCAGAATCCAAAGGGCTATAACTGGCGTTGGTACAGTGAAATCAAGTTATATCACAGAGCACAAACTCCCTGCCATTCACAGCGGCGTACCAGCCATACTGGCGGTGTATGTACGCAGTATATATGATCACGTTGACAACCCGGATTTAATGAAATATGACATCATCGTATATGACCAGACGTTCAGTAAAGAACCCCAGCTATTTAAATGGGAGATCCAAACTGAGAGCCCAAGATGGTCATGAGTGAAGTATTGGCGCGCAATCGGTGGGGTTCAAGTGTAATCAATAGTACTGTAGTCTTGATAAGACCCCTCGACATTGAGAAGACCCCTGTTGAAGTGACCTGTCAGACAAGCGATGTGTGCGGGGTGTGGGGGTGCTAGCTTCATCATCGGCGGAACCATTAGACGCAGTTGCTGTCTCGCTCTTACGACCGAATCGTCCATCAAAATACAGCTAACAGATGCTAAAGAAGTAAGGGTCCAACAAAAACGGAAGCTATTTCTCCATAACTTGTATGTTTTAACCCTCCAACCTGATGGACTCATTAAGAGTAGGTGGGAATGAGTTTAAAGTATCTCATCTGCTTTAGTCCAGCAAGTTATGATCTGTTGAAACAGCCAATCAGGCTAGTCCCCGCCCCCTTAGTTTTACACCGCCTATCATTATCCTGCCAGCAATCGCTGTGCATCACAAAGGACTGGCAAAAGAATGGAACAAATTAGGACCACATATAAAAAATAGCTAAACAATGCAATAGATTCTTCAATAGAATATTTCAATCGCCATCTTTGGGCGGTCGGCGGCTGTCAGGATCAAAGGGAGAGCACGTCTGGCGGATCCGACGAGCCAATGTGCGTTGCGGGGGGTCTGCCTCATCCTGCGTCAAAACATGACTGGTGAGCTGGTCGGCGCACTCAAAGAAGCGCAGTTAATTTGGCTGTAATCAGTAGCAGGAGGTTGATACAGGTAGCGAGAGCCTACCTGGTCGCCTGGTTGGGGAGGTGGATACGCAGAGGCATCAGTAGCAGTCTACCTGGCCCTTACCTGGGCTACCTTTTTGTTACCTCATCTCATGTGTCTTTATTCCACAGCCCACTCCAGGAAAAGTGGCGATATATGCAGCTTAAGTTCACAAGATAGAAATCACTTACTCCAGCGTTAACGTGGAACTGCTTTATTAAACTGTAGCTAATTCTATAAACAGAAGCAAACAGAAAATGTAGGTATGTGTGGGGGACTGCGGTTGATGTTCTTTTTGTCGTTGTTTTGGGGTCAATGACCGATGACTTAGGCTCTCAAATTGGCCCCGTGGCTGAATAACAAAGGTGAAACTGTGTTAATACTATATATATATATGTGTGCGGTCCATCCATTAACAACACGGAAAAGCAAACTAAATCGAGTGAACCCACGTGGACAACAATACTAGTGAACCCATGTGGACAAAAATCCTAGTGAACCCATGTGGACAAAAATCCTAGTGAACCCATGTGGACAAAAATTCTAGTGAACCCATGTGGACAACAATCCTAGTGAACCCATGTGGACAACAATCCTAGTGAACCCATGTGAACCCATGTAGACAACAATCCTAGTGAACCCATGTAGACAACAATCAATCCCCAGTGAACCCATGAACCCATAGAGACAACAATCCTAGTGAACCCATGTGGACAACAATCCTAGTGAACCCATGTGGACAAAAATCCTAGTGAACCCATGTAGACAACAATCCTAGTGAACCCATGTGGACAACAATCCTAGTGAACCCATATAGACAACAATCCTAGTTAACCCATGTAGACAACAATCCTAGTGAACCCATGTAGACAACAATCCTAGTGAACCCATGTAGACAACAATCCTAGTGAACCCATATAGACAACAATCCTAGTGAACCCATGTAGACAACAATCCTAGTGAACCCATGTAGACAACAATCCTAGTGAACCCATGTGGACAACAATCCTAGTGAACCCATGTAGACAACAATCCTAGTGAACCCATGTGGACAAAAAATCCTAGTGAACCCATGTGGACAACAATCCTAGTGAACCCATGTGGACAACAATCCTAGTGAACCCATGTGGACAACAATCCTAGTGAACCCATGTGGACAACAATCCTAGTGAACCCATGTGGACAACAATCAAGTCCTATGTGAAACCCTAGTGAACCCATGTAGACAACAATCCTAGTGAACCCATGTGGACAACAATCCTAGTGAACCCATGTGGACAACAATCCTAGTTAACCCATGTGGACAAAAATCCTAGTGAACCCATGTAGACAACAATCCTAGTGAACCCATGTGGACAACAATCCTAGTGAACCCATATAGACAACAATCCTAGTTAACCCATGTGGACAACAATCCTAGTGAACCAACAATCCTAGTGAACCAATGTGGACAAAAATCCTAGTGAACCCATGTGGACAACAATCCTAGTGAACCCATATAGACAACAATCCTAGTTAACCCATGTAGACAACAATCCTAGTGAACCCATGTAGACAAAAATCCTAGTGAACCCATTTAGACAACAATCCTAGTTAACCCATATAGACAACAATCCTAGTGAACCCATGTGGACAAAAATCCTAGTGAACCCATGTAGACAACAATCCTAGAGGCCTCGACAGTGACAGAGCGTGTCCTCGGGCACTATTTCATCATAGCCCTGTCAGTGACAACTACGATTCCTTTTTCCATGCCCCCCCCCCCCCCCCCCCCCCCCATGTTGACGCCTAAGAGCTGGTAACATTCACCGAGGGTTAACAATGATCGTACCCCTCGAGACAGCTACCCCGGCAACGCGGTCTGGTGGTTACCGGCGCCTCTGAAATGACAATCGCCAATTAATTCTAAACTAAACAAACACACAGAATCAGCGTGAAACGGTGTTGAAAGTCCTCGTGTGCTTGAGAGACTGCAGAGACAATGGTCCAGTTGCGAATTGCCATAAGCCCTCTGATGTAAATCCCCTCAGAGTCCAGTGACAATGGCTTGTTGTGATAATGGCGCTTTCATCTGGGATGAATAAATGCGATAGACGTCTAAATTGGTCAGTTCAACGGATTGCGATCCTTACTCCATCCAATACATCCCCCACGGGAATGCATTGTAATTTCACAAAAGAACAACGCAATTTAACTCGTTGCGCTATTTAAATATACCGCTCATTGAAATAAGATTCGACCAACTTTTGTGATAAGACACCTTCTCCAATCCATGCGAGTCGGTTGGTAGTGACTGGATGTAAAAGGTCACATGACCGTGTTGAGGTTTGTGATATCCCAGCCAGGGGCAGGGGCTGAGGAAAGACACCACTTAGACAAATCAGAGCCTGTCCATTGTTCTACCTAAAAGGGTTACTAGTTCGCTGACCTTACGGTAGAATAATTTGAGCTTCCCAATTAATATTGATGATTGTATCCAAGGTCGCTTTATAATTGATGTAAACATATTAACCAATCAGATATCAGCCATTAAACAGCGGAATTTCTTAATAAGTTCAACTGGGATTATTATAAGTAATAACGGTATAAGCACCAGAGACTTCCGTCATAAATGGTTATTGCACTTATGGGAGGGACGATTCCAAGGTGAGGCAGACATCTCGGCGGCAGATCACACGTGGGGCGTGATCCATGCAGGGATGGTTCTCTGGGGGTACAGGTTACTTAAACTAGAGGGAACATAACAACCTGTGATGTATTGTCTTAGACTTTATAGAGGACAAAGTGGTATACGATTCGGATGCAACCTACGTCACATCACCGATCACAGTCCAGATAGAATGACCTTGAACTTTTGTCCTCGTCGTGGAGTCTGGGAAGGAACAGACACGAGAGGCAAATGTTGGAGATGGCGAGATGATGGCGAGATGACGGCGGGACGACCGCCCTAATGGAGCATAATTCTGATCCGTATTAGCGATATGTAGCGTCGTTTCCACGTGGCATATCACTCGGGAATTTCACGGAGGGGACTCCCAGGGTCATATAGGCGTCCAGACATCGAAATGGAACCCAAGACGATGCTCACAGGCCAGCCCGAGACAAGGACGGGTCAGCGGTGATGAATGGTCAAGAGTTAATGGAACGGTCAACTTGGAACCATACTAGATAGATCAGAACGTATAAAATACACACGGTCTAGGTTTTCTTGTCATATTGGCCCTCAATCCTTGTCCTCGAAATACTTACAAGGAAGTCATAGAAAATTTCACATCATGATTGCTATGTAGGGTACCAGGTGACAGCCGAATGTTTGATTGTTTGTTTCTGCTGTAAAACTACTGCGGTTCACTTCCATATGAAGTCGCTGGTTGTTCATGGAGCCCCAATGGTGTCACGTGGCCAATCGAAACTTAACCATCATCATCAACATTCGCATTTTTCGTTGTTTCGATAACAACAGAAAATAAGAAAGATCTTTCTTTCTTGCCCTATGATACAATGTAGGTTTTCAATGCGATGGACCCAGCATATATCCACCAGGTTTATGTACAAGTTGTGGTCAAGCGCCTTTTAAAAAACTAGTGATCGTTTCATATCATCTTATAATTGCTATATTCACGTAAAAATATATCAAAATGTCGATAAAGTTAATCATTATCTCTTGTTGTCATTTACGTGAATACTCTTTTCCAGTCGGATATGGTGTCCCAGTCACAAATTAAAGTGCACGAAGGCAGCAACATACGAAGCTGAACACTATATTCACCCATAAAGTAACACCACCCCGAATTAGAGTTATCTTGAAGCAACGCTTGGCACTACGCGAAGACATCTTACGTGAACAAAACGTGCAACCTTTTTCGGAGATAATAATTTTCCATAATAAGTGGCAGCTCATTAATGCTACATCGAGGAATCGCTCATTCACGCTCAATTGCGAAGCGTATTTTTACATAGTATGATTATTTTTCAACATGTCATTTATTCAGCTGTATGCGTCGTTGTGCAGACGTGAACATCTGACTTACGTGTCTGCCGACAGCGTTGTTCTGTTGGTTCATCAACGCCCGCACGTCCTGGGTGGCGCTGTGACGCAGCTTCTCCGGCGCGTCCACGAATGACTCGGCGAACCACGTGCCGTAGTCGATGTTGTCACTACAGCCACCCCACTTCCAGCCCTCCCCTGACCTCTGACCTTCCATGGAGAGGTCACAGGAGCACTCGGTGAGGTTACCGGAGCTACAAGCGCCGGTGATGGCGTGCACCACGCCGGCCGACGTGACTGCGTACATAAAGGCTGTCTCACGGGTGCCTGGACAGAAAGGCATGACGTCATTAATTGATGGAAGATTTGATGAATGAATGAAATGATTAGTTAACCAATGCAAAAAACAATTAAATGTATGAATGAATGAAGTAATGAACGTTTGAATGAATGAATGTGTAAATTAATTGATTAATTAACCTACTAATCAATTCAATAATTTATTCATCAAACAATACACAAGATAATGAACTGAAGATTGAATTAATTAATGGATTAATCGTTAAAAGAAATTCTTGGTGAATTTCTTTGCTAAGTCAAACGAACGAACATACCATGGAACAGCCGAATGCATCATTCGATGAAACCAATGAATATCAAGAATAAAATAGGTCACACAAAGTTTCATCATCTTCGTGTGAACCAAGATAAAACAAACATATAACTTTGCTATACCCAGAGTTTACAAGCGTATATGTCATAATTTAAAAATATGATATAAAACTCTTCCTCGCAAACACTATAAAATCTGGACGAAGGCTACTGATATTTTCTGAATGAGGCTTGTATAAAATCCCGGCGGCCATAAAGTTCAGAATTGAATATGTTAATAAATCACTTGGAGTGAGGTTGGGGTCGTAGCAGGCGAGCTGGGTCCTGCAGGGGACCAGACTGCCCCGATGACCTCCTGGGATTCAAATAACCCCCACTGCCAAGTTCCTCTTCTGCGACTACTTGTCTTCCATAAAGGAGATATTGTCGAATTATGTCCTGTTTGCTTTCGGCGGTAACAAATTACGAACAGTCAAATTGGTATTACTGGCGGCGACGCTTTTTTCAATTATTAAACCCACGTGACCTCGTAGGGGGCGGGTGTTGACGACAAATAATTTAATAGAACGCGCAGAACGAGTCGATTTATTAACACGGATTGCTTTATTTGTTGGGTAGGGAACTGGCTGGGTGTTGTTAAGACGCACATTGCTTGAGGCCTGCGCTAAAGCACGGCTGTGTTTAAAGCGCGATGCCCCTGAGATAAGCACGGGCCTCAAGAAATATAACTGATGTCTGTTTAGGGGTACGTTTACAGGTGTAATTTCGATAGAATTAGAATGTTGAGATCGATCTGGTAAGGTACGTATGTTAATTCCTATTCAAGAACGACGTGACACTTGACGGTGGTCGACATGGTCGCCAATGGTAAACCACGTCACCGCCCACTACGCCACGTGGCAAACCGCAAAGAGACAGAGAGCCATTTGCTTCCACCGATAGGGAACTTGACGTCGTCAGAACGGGAGGACGAGCTGCCGATCCCGGCCAAGAGGGGACGTGACGTCGTCTGAATATGCAGATGAGCTGCCGATCACGCCAGTACTCACCTACCCACCCACCCCCATCACACCCCACCCCACCTCCCCACCCCACGGACGCCACGGACAGACAGTTTCACCGCCAACGAATTACCCGTAGAGGAGATCATACGTTATCAATAATTGGAGATGTATAGATACTTCAGTAAGGCTTCTACTACAGACTTGAAGAGAAAAAAACCCACCGTAGCAATCATTTTATTCATTAACTAACATTAAAGTCAGCCTGATCAATAGACAGAATTGGAGCTTCATTGCTGTGGCCTGAAGTCAAAAGCAACACCTCCAAGCATACCTATCAATGACACAATGCCCTATAAAGACAATCAATGCCAAACGATCCGTGTTGTTCAATTAACATTGGTTAGTTATGGTACACCAATCACACAGACAGCCCAACAAGGAACTCAAGGTGAGTGACAATATTACGCACAAAATACCACCGCGTCCTTTGATAATCAAATCGACGACCAAAGAAGGATGAGAAAGTTAACTCCGCCCCCCTTTCACCGGGCGCTATCTATACGTAACCCGAATCAAAATGGAACTGTAAAAAATATCATTGGGACCACCCACGTAGCGGGCTGGGCTGACTGCTGACGAGCGGCGGCCGCTACGAGTGACGACTTGTGAGTCTAGGGTAGGTGGGGAGAGAGACAATCAGAGCCACATGTAGCCGCTCTATGGATTTGTCTTTATTTAACAGCTTGCAATTGTTGAGAAAAGAGTAGCCTTCTATGCCTCAGTGGAAATCGTGATTGAATTACCCATTTGTTATAAGTGTAGCTATGCAAGTCGACGTGAGAATAGTTTTCCCAGTAAAATACGCCCATGCACGCTGTTTGTATCCGCCATTTTAAAACCCCCACCAACGAGGTTATTTTATGATAGACCAACATCTTGCCTGTTTACCGTCCAGATTTTATTAGTTACCATATTAATAAATACCATCGGGCTAGGAGAGAAAGTTAAACTGATATGCTGCACCGACATGACACGTGGAGGGATCGCCCTCTGTGAAGTTGTACTCCTCATACCATGCAGTCGCCATATCTCAGAGGTCATCGTGATTTCGTCACGCGCGCTTTGCTAAAGTCAGTAATAAATCTTCGTCGACGTATGAATCAATATATGGTGGTTTACACGAGATCAATGGTAGCCCTTTGATCTACACCCATTCATGTGGGCAGATCAGAGAACAGGTATGTATACTCAGGTGTGTAGTCAGTTGTCGCGCGTTGTGTTTCCATTCATCTCATCGACTTGACAACAGACCCATGAGAGCGTTTGGCTGAAGGGTCATGATGGCGGAGACAGTGAACTGGGTGTCATGCTTACCAAACAAGTCATAACAACTGAAATAATCATTTCACGGCCATGTGATAATTTTAGCAATAATAGTTAACGTATGATTAAGTAATCAAATTTTCATTCGTTGACTAAGCGTAATTATTTGACCCCTAACGGAATGGCAAGAACCTTGATTAGCCGACACTTAAGTCATCTTTACCATGATGTCCGACCCAATCCACCACCACCACCCCACCCAGCGTCAGCCGTGGGGAAGGGGGACATAACCTAGAACTCCAAGGAAGAGAGGGTAAGCATTCGCTAAAAAACCAGAACATTGAGCCTCCGATACACACAGATTTCCGCTATGTGCGCCTGTCCGTTATAATAATATGCATTCTAAGAGATATTTTGCGGCATTTCCGCTGATTTTCGTCAAGCGAAGACCAACAACCTGGGGTCGAAAATGACTCCGGAAAAGGTAATTGAGTGCGTTACGCAGAAGGTGCCGTTGACCTCTTAGGTCACATAAGTTCATTGGGGACCCCCACAATATACTTTGGCTAAACTGAATCCTATGACCTCACACTGCTAGAGTTGAAAACTATACATGTTGAACACCTAAAAGTGTTCGTTTCACGAAATAAACCCAACCAGTAAAACTGAACCACAACAGCACAATCAGAATTCACCAAGATGTCGCCTGTTACAAATGTGGACATCCACGGAAACATCGCACCAGAGCGACACACTTCTAGACCTTCGTGCCTCTGCATCAATTCAAATGGTCATTCTCTGTCAAGCCAGTGACTGCATTGTCGTTATGAATTCACATTTTGTGTGCATAATATCTTGTCCCCGATAATGAAAAAGGCTCCGCTTACAGATATTTATTCTTCTTCTGCTGATCTCAAAAGTTTATGTTGAAAAACTAACTCACGTATGTTGCCAAGTAATTGCACTGGTCAATGTCCTGTGCGTCATGAGTATTTAACACATTTCACAGAAGTTAATGTAATGACTTTGTCTGTACTCTCATGTTGCACTTTATGAAATAAGGCCCCGGCACCGGTCTGTTATCTTATCACGTGGGTCGTAAAAAATAATTTTTTTTTTGTAAAAAGAGAGGGGTTGAAAAATATAACAGCCCCTTTTCAATTTCGAGAATAGTGATCAAACACATTTCTAGGTACACATTCCTGGAAACACATTCTCAAAAACATCACTACAAATAGCGCCATCTGCTTTTATACCTACCTCGTTTGAGGATCTGGTAGAGTCCCACCTTGTCCCCGCGGTGTGACGGGGTAGTACAGTTCCAGCGCTCAAACTGAAACTGAAACTGACACTCTATGAGTCCCAGCTTGGCACCGAGGCCGACACCGGGCATAGCTTCCGGGTTCTCCTCGCATACACGGGACTGCTGGTGGACGAGGCCGGGGATGGCGTAGCACGTGTTCCGGGCTGTGTGTATCGGGTCCTGTAGCGCCCCCGGTGTCAGCCCCACGGACGAGATACCTAGGGCCCTGATGGGCAAGCAACAAACACGACAGTGAGTGATAGGGAAAAAGACGAGTGAGAATGAATGGTTTACAGGCGAAGTATTTGTTTAATACACTGAAACGAACAGAGGTGACAGCACGTTCTTCAGACAGTCATATCGATCACGTTCAACATTAGATCAACTTGCGGCTTGGATTCAACAGAACTAACAGCTGATCCCTGTCAATGTTTGTACACTGTTTCCACTGCGTACATGCCAGAAGTCGTCTGAACGACATACGCTACATTTATACCGACACTTGTTTCACCATGTCGTCACTTGCATCACTTATCTAGTACACTTATCTAGTACACTTATCTAGTACACTTATCTAGTACACTTATCCTTACAGCAACATCGTGACAGCAATTTCGTCTTGAAATCCAGAAATATTGCTTTAAAGCTGTTTCAAGTTATGACCTAAAGCGAACGAACTCGAAGACATTTTTCCACCAGTCTCATCATTCTTAACGTATGAAGGAATGCGATTGATAAAACTGCAAAACGACCAATGTTTAATTCATCTGTGTACCCATCACTCAACAAAATGCTTTCATAAAACGTCCGATGCAAGCCGGATAGGAGCAGCGATGTATTGGCATAGAGCCGTAACGGATGTATAGGGCGTGTGGGGGTGACATTTAGCCGGTCAACACGTACTGACTGGCAGCCATTGATGCGGGGTTAAGAGGGTGAAGAGGGCTCATTTGTGCGGATCAATCGGTGTATTAAACTGGTGCGACTTGTGAGAGAGCTAACGCTGTCAATGATGTCATTCATGGTAGAATATAGAATGTCATTCATGGTAGAATATAGAATGTCATTCATGGCAGACAAGATCGATACACCGAACTCTGGTTTGTTGGTAAATAGACAATACATTTTCAGCGATAGCACTAGGATGCGTACATGATGCCTTAAATATGGAACCACCCCCCGGTTACCACTAATGATAAAATATCACAGCACTGTTACGACAAGGATGATGGGATGAATCATTTTATTGAAAGGGCTTAGATGATTGTTCAATCTTTATGATCATGTCTCACGTACCCTACATGAAACGGCACCTTATAAGACCATAACTCGATGAGAAATCAGTAGTTACACAACAGGCCACACTACTCACATTCGAGTCCAATAAATCATGATCAGTTCGTTTCAGATCTCGTCAGATCTTGAGGCAGACGGCTTGATGCGTTATCTAAATCCGCCTGAGATTATTGGCTACTTATGACAACTATTTCGCTCAACCGGATTCGACTGCGCATCAGGTTAGTCTCTGGAAGATCTACAATTAATATTCTGATCTGCTCCAACCCCTTGTAACGTTAATGTCCGGGTTGGTTTAGAGGTCACTTCAAACTTTACCAGCATATTGATTTTTTGCAGATTTTCGTTGAGAAGAGACGCGTAAATTGACAAGAAGTGAAGCGGTAAATAGCTTTCCACTTAGATCGCGTTATCTTATCTCATAACCCCAAAGACAACAGGTGAGTTTGGGGCTAATCCCTTCATCTACTTAGATTTCAAGATTGCATTATTTCGTATATATCACCGAGTAAAAAGCTATTAGTTAAGATGTGATATGGGAGATTGAAGTAGGACTTGACCCCGCGTGTCGCGGCGGCCGGGGGCTTCTTCATCCAGCCTGCTATGTTGCTCGCTCGCTCCCGTCAATTTACCTCTTCACAGAGTCGCCCTAACAATTTACTGGTCGAATACTAAGGGTGGGGGGGGGGGGCTAGAACGTGATGTCGTCATTATCCCATCCCACCCCAAGTTTCGCCCGCTATAGGTGCGAGAGCCAGGCTGGCTCCAACAGCTAGGAGTCCCTGTAGCATTGCTATAGACGACCACGACTTTTGACGCCTTATACTGTGTCTTTAAAAACATTTTGACCGATTTCTGTGGCATTTTAGTCAAGTTTGGGAAGTAATATCTCAGGGACCAAGAACAGGATAAATATCATATTTACATGGGGCTACAGCACGTTGATAATTCGCTAGTTACAAACGTTTGCAAGGACAAAATACAAGGCATTCAAAGTCGTTATCTTGTGTAGCTATGCTACAGGAACCCCCTGTTGTTGGACCTTTTTGCGGGCGCAAAGGGTGGTCGGATTGGATAATGACGACATCACTTTGTAGCCAAGAGTGAGAGATCGATTTACGTTACACGTGACGTCGTAATCTTGTTGTAAAAATGTTTCGTTTGAGACTTAATGCAGGTGAATGATACACGGCCTTTGTTTGGATGGAGAAGGAATGATTGGAGCGAGTGGGCCGTGTTTGGGGTGTGAGTAACGTTACCACAGGAGAAGGAATGGTTGGAGCGAGTGGGCCGTGTTTGGGGTGTGAGTAACGTTACCTCAGGAATTAGGGAACCACCGGAAAACACACCCTCTGACGCAAGCCGCATCAGGAGACAATGATAAAGCTGGACGTCATCAGAGCTATTGCCAGGAAGAGGCCAGTAATGTTTGTAAGAGGGTCGTTGACAGAGTGGAGAGCTCAATCTATTTGACAAGGGCCTCAACAAGTGACAAATAGGCGGCACTAAGGCAGCTCGTCATAGCAGTCAACATTGAACCAACTCTCATGGCGAGTGTGGCGGCGTGTGGGAGTCGAGGTATGCCGAGACATATTAGGTCTCGAGGGTGTGTTAGGCTGTATAAACTCATCCCCCGGCAGCTCATGTGCCCCTATGGTAACTACTGGACAATGATCGTGTGATGCAACCTCGATAAACTCACCCTTAATCTCGATAATACCAGTCTCGACATTAAGTGTTACTCAAGTTCCAAAACTTCACTGGCCCACTCTCTCTCGTCTACACGCGACAAGTCTCTTAATGTCACCCTTCCGAGCTCGGATAGGATAGATATACATGCATACATGTTCAGAGCATATGCATGTATATCCTCCCTGGCAACCCTTACATCGAAATCTGAGAGGTTGTCGAAGCGTCTAATAAGAAAATCCCGTTTCCTACCATATGCGCCTTTTCTTCAACCTTGGAAAATATCAATGGAAAACTGAACTTGTCTCTAATAAGAAAACCTCCGTCTATCTCGCATTTACCAAAGAGACAACGCCCCCGGGCAAATGGTCGGAAGGTTTTTTACCGATTTTTTTTTTTTGACGGGTCATTTATTAATCTGCTTGAAATCTTAACAACTCCTAAACTTTGGAACTTGATTCTTCCTGTATACCTTGGAAAGGACATCAAGTGGTTGTATTTCTGAGGGACAGATACAGAAAAGCTGGTTACCTTGTTAAGTTACAAACAAGCGAGTTATCTAGGAACGAATTGACTTCAAGGAAGGTAGCCGTGAGGATGTTAATGGCGGGGTATACTCGCGTGAGGGAGATGGTTTACTTGTGATAGCTGAGATGAAGGAGGCTCACCGTGAAAGTGATCTGTGTGAGAGTCGATTGTGAGTTACCTGTGTTAGAGATAATTATTTATAGGAGAATTTATAATTAATATTTTCGGCATGAGAATCAATTGCGATTTACCTGAGTGTGAGAGAATTACTTGTGTGAGACTTGATTGTAAAAATTACCGGCGTGAGAGGATATATATATAAAATATATATATGCTTATACATATATTATATATATATATATATATATATATATATATATATATATATATATATATATATATATATATATATATATATATATATATATATATATATATATATATATATATATATATATACATATATTATGCGGTATTACTGTGCGGTATTACTGTGTTACTGTGTGCATATGAGAACGCTTTGTCGTCCTGTTTTGAGGCGAACGATCGTCGTCACCACAGCAGCTTATCATCTGATGACTTCATCACAATTTGAAAGTCTGTATAACTACTTTCTGTTCTGACAAAATAATTGACGTAACCGATCGGATAAAACCGAAAACGGGGCCCGTTCAATAACTGATGGTTATGTAATGTGTAGTAATTCACTTAATGAGAACTCCTTTCTGGAGATGAAAGAGTTACCTGATGGCCAACAAGCTTCTGTTTAAGTTAGAGATATATGCTAAAGTATCATAGTATTAGCTCTACCATGGATATACAACTAACTCGGCTTGCCAGGTAGCATCATGGGAGCTTTAGTTCAAATGAAAACAATCTGTAGACGAGAAGAAATAACACTCAAACTGGGTCAGTCTGTTGTCACGGCTCCCAGCCGCAGCGGAGAGTCATTTCAGACGCATGCAGAATTCACTGCTAATGGTGTCTGAGCGTAAATAATATAAGAGGATATGTTTTCGTCTACTATGTAAGCTTGTTTCAGGATATATCTTCGTTGACTATTTGCTTATGTTGATATATAGATACTCATACTTGTGTATAAGTAAACATGGTACTGCGAAAATATCTGTCCGTATTCAAATCGATAGCAATCTGATGTACCCTTACTCAGGTGAGAGCTAATGAGAGATATCTGTTCTCAGATGAGAACTTATGAGAGATATCTGTATCCAAGCAAGAGGTAATGACTAATGAGGGTTAACTGACCTCAGGCGGGAGGTAATGAGAGGTACCTGTACTCAAATGAGAGGTAATGACTAATGAGGGTAAACTGTACTCCGTCGGGAGTTAATGAGAGGTACCCGTACTCAAATGAGAGGTAATCAGAGCTACCTGTCCTCCAGTGAGATGAGCTCTGTACCAATACCTGTTGTTAATAGACTGGTTGACACACAGGTAAGGAGATCAATGGCTGAGTATCATGTCACCCAGTTGACTTTACTCCGTTCACCTCTTTCATACAGGTATGTGGGCGCGTAGTCTGTCATGGTGTGCCATGGATCGCTTGATTCCACTCGAGTGCCTTACCCACATATGCCTCCACTTCTTGTGTACTTTTGCAAAAGCTCCACTCAGGGCAGGACAATTGATGGAAAAGCACAGCAAATAGTTATTTCAAAATAAACCAGTGGTTTGATATAATGATCCACTCCACACCACACGAGCTCATGAGACCTGTCGAATGGGATCTTTAGAGTTGGTTTGTTTTCTACCACAGCGAGTTTGGCAAGATTCTGATCAGCACCCCTCGCCCACCAGCACTCACTGAAATTGTGCTAAATCGAACCTATTGAGTTGGCACCTATTCTGTTACATATGCAACACTTCTAAATATTGTAGCTGTGCCGTGAAATTAATACACGGTATGAAATCAGGACTACTCTGTCGAGAAAGAGAAATGACAATACTTACATCCAGGTAGCCTCGACCTTTGATCCTGGCGTCGTCAGCAAAACAGAAAAGAACAAATAAATAGCTATCCACGTGAACAGGTGGGTGTCTTGTCCCTTGGAAGACATGGTGATTCCTGTCAGAGGCTTACAGGGTGCACATCAGAGACATAAATCAAATAAACCCTTTTTGATAAGCGTCCACTTCTATCCCAGCAAGTGGAGTGGGAGAGATCAAGCAGGTGTTGCCGCGTAACGCGAAGTCGCGCGTTGTCTTACGCGTCCATCAGAAACGATCAACGGCTCACACTGTTACATGCACCTCAAGTCCCTTTGATGTTCTTATATGCCCATATAAGGCAACAATAAAACTATCCTTTATCCAGGTGCAGATAGAGTTCTAATCAATAGACATGCGTATTAGAAGCGGATATAACACCTCTCTTTGTTCTCTCAGGTAGACTGATTGTGCATATACTTGTGTGGCTCTATACTCTTGCGTGTAGGCTGTTCGGCGGGGTTTCCTGGTGTGGAAGTTAACGTCCAAGTCAGTTACAGGCGTATGCAAATCACTTTCTATATATCCTTGCCAGCTATCAGCCAATCAGCAGCTATCCAATGCGGTACCCTGTATCCCGATCGAAGCACCTCCCAGAAACACCCAGATGCCACCTTCTTGCCGCAACCCTCAATCCGAACATGCAGCTTGCGCCAGCAACTGTGTCCAAGAGTCAATTCCTCAACACTCAATTCTCTATACAGTTTAAATTGCTTGCGAACAATTTACCTGGACGCGCCGTCGCCTTGAAAAGGCAATCGTCGAGGAGGGGGTAGTGGTGAGTGACTTTGATCGGACTTGAATAGTTGAGTTGAAGTGATTCTGAGCGCCAGCCGAGTTCACCCGGAGCGCACTTGTCCGCCCCACGCAGCGCCCCCAAGCGACAAGTCGCGCCCCACAATTTGGCCAGATCACGGTAAGAGAAGGAAATGGCCGAGTCAGAAATGTTGCAGGATCCTCTCAGACAATAACCCTGATAGGGGGTATAATATCGTTCATGGTTAGGATCAAGTGTGCTAACAATTAATTGTATTTTTTTCACGATTTGAGTCAGATATAATTCATTTTATGTGAATACTTAAATTCAAATCAGACGGAGCAAGGAAGATAGTGGAAGAGATTTTTACATCAGCACTTGGTTAAGTATATGCTCTGAGTTTAAAGATATAATTTTTTTTTTAAACTTTCTTTTCCCTTGGTCTTGAGAGTATGTGTGGGGGTTGTGTCCAGCAACATGGCGGCGTGTGAGCGTGAAAACGAGGCGGTCATCTGGTACGCCTCCCCCTTACTTACCAATGTGAAGTTATTGGAAATAAATCGGGCTAGATA
Source organism: Urechis unicinctus (assembly GCA_034190875.2). NCBI lineage: Eukaryota > Metazoa > Annelida > Polychaeta > Xenopneusta > Urechidae > Urechis > Urechis unicinctus. The sequence continues at coordinate 43,650,815 of CM067343.1, forward strand.
CTAAGGCGGTTCATTGAGAAGAGGCACATTCTTTAGCTTGGATCACAGGGCTTCAAAAATGTATGCAAACACAAAAAATATGTAGAACTTATCTGAGGTGTTTGTCAGAGAACACCCGCATTCGACACATTTGGGGGTCCGAGATTCAACACACCCCGCCAACGCACCAAAGAGGTCACTTATCGAGGTCAGTATGTGATCAGCAAACAATTTATATTACGTCTTATTAGTGATAAATAACCGTAAGTAAATCTTCTATGATGCGGGATAATTTGTACGGGTGGTGCCATCCGCCGTGATCTCAGCGTGGGTATAGAGGGTAGAGCACGGGCACACATTCCTTAACTCGAAAAACTCCGTATTTATTCCCGTGTGGTATCTGTTGTAAAGTTAGGCTATCGTCAAATATCTCCGTGTAATAAATCAATTCACTAGAATCATTTTATCTGTAGCAGATTTATATATAGGGATAGAGGCGGGTGGGTTCACGTTGTAAAATGAAGGTAAATGTACCTCGAGAGTTACGGACCTACGAATTAGTGATATAAAGCATGCTCACTCTGGACCGCAGGCATATTTGTAACCAATGTAAGTTTAAGTAAATTCAGCATGTAACCAATTTCAGTTAACACAAGAACCATCTTCTCGTATGGCCCTATCGTCACCAAACAACCAACTCGTTAAATCCCCCATCACAATATCCTGGATCAACACGCGTCTGGTGGCGCTGGACGGCGCTACCTGCGCGCTCCTAGCGTCGGGCGAGGTGGGCGGCGGGAGTTTTTAATGGAGAATCACTCTCGCGGGCAAATATAGGGATTGTAACACCGACATACAGAGTGCGACAAGGAATGTCCAATGTTTTCATAAAGGGTTAACTTTAAATTGCAGCAATTTCAAACGCCGAGATTTTCCCCATTCCGCTATGTGAAAGCTATGGAAGGAAAAGAGCGAGTCACAAAGGCGAGGCCCAGCCGGATGAAATCACCCGGAAGTTAGCTTCAGCGATGCATGACATTTCTCATCCATGTCAACCCCTGATTAATACAGAACTTAAGAAGTTTTTTTCAAGTTTGTAAAACAAAAACATCAGCACAAAATAGACTTCAAGAACTACACACAAAAATCCCCACCCTGGTCAGCTGGGGCGTAGATACGGCGAAGATACGGGGTCTCTTCCATGGTATGATTTTGCGATATTAGATATTGACTATTGACCTGGCAAGAATACTCATCATTACATTTGCAATTGAAAATATGAAAAATGATGGGGTCTCAATTACTAGGGAGCTTAGGTGAGCTGCTTTTGTACCATTGGTTTTAATGCGGCGCTATTATTTGATAAAAGATCTCGTATTTGGGGAACATTTAATACAGATTAAGGACATCTTCATTCTTGACAGTTCACCTTCCATTCGATTAGCTGAACAAAAAGCAGCGAACTTATGTAACATTATTTGTTCTAACTTTTACTAAACGGGCATATTTAGTAATGCACTTGTGTTTTATATAAATCATTATCTCCGCAAACTACAAATTGTATGCTGCGAAGGAATGAAGCTTCAAGATCCGACTGCCATTGGAATCACAATTGTTCTAACAGCATTTGCGCCGAAGAGGGGCGATTTTTTCTTAAATCATCAGTTTACCCAGTGTCCCTGCTGGAGAATACGTCATTTCAAAGCTGTTACCACCCTATAATTCCAGGTAAGTCATTCACAACACACTGAAGACTTTTGTTCCACACTTGCAGCAAAAGCTGAACCCAAATATGAAGACAGTGAAGCCGAGACACAAGTCGACGAGTTAACATAAACATCAGTCAGTGTAACGCCTTTTATTAGAACGCTGATTGCATCACCTGGTGGCAGTGGTCGGTATGAGTATGACCCATGACGTCATCACCCACCACATAGCTATTTATAGGCTCTCGGGGTTATAGAGAGCCATATTGAGAGTTATCCACTCCCAGAAGTAGGAGACTCGTGTGTAGACACCCGGCATACCCTCACAGAAGGCGATACCCCAGGACGTAATGCCAGCCAGGTACCATCTCCCGTCCTTCTCACAGTGCATAGGCCCACCGGAGTCGCCCTGCAGACCAATTAACTCATGACGTACAGGTAAATCACTGGGCACATGATGTAAAGGTGAATCTCTAAGCACATGACGTACAAATAACCACATGACACATGACGTGCAGGTTATTCCTTTGGCACATAACGTACAGGTAATTCAAGTGGTATGTGACGTACAATAAAGCACATGACACACAGATAAATCACATGACGCACAGGTGAATGACATGACACATGACGTACAATAAAGTCACGTGACACATGACGCACAATAAAGTCACGTGACACATTACGTACAGGCAAACCATATGACCCATGAAAAACATGTGATGTGTGACGCACAAGAAAAATGTGACATTATAGCTAGACTCTCATATAACTGCTGCACCATTTAAGGAGTGGTTCTCATGGGACGAATACTACACTGTAACTGGGAAGAACTAGTCTCTGTCCCGTCAGAGCTATATCATGGTGCCTGCCCATGTGGTGTCGAGTTTCATAGATTACGGCACTATTTTTGTCATCTCAATGGCTTGCTTAATTTGGGTAAAAGTCACTGGAAATGATTACTTCTACCTTGTGGCCTCAACTCGTGATAACCCTGCGTCATTCATTCGCACGAATCAGCGTTATACCGACAGCTAATTTGCCTGCTAAGCGACCAGCCAGTATTGGGAATGATTAGTTTACCAGCTAATAACGGCGACCAATGACGCCATGGTCGCGTCCACCTGTCGAAGTGTCGGGATAACTTTTAGTCAAATCTCTATAGACAAAATAAGATTTTACGGAATTATGTTTCTGGTTAATTTAATTAAACATTTTCCATGTTGAAGAACCCGTTTCATTTCGTTTTCCGCCCAATCCTTCAATTCATCATTCTCATTACTCCGCAGACTCACCGAACAAGCGTTAGGCTCGCCTGCAGCACCAGTCCCCGCGCAGATGTGGCTCTCGCGAATGTATCCGAAGTTCAATTCGCTGCATTCCTGGGTGGTGATCAGGTCGAACTTAGCCTCCTGTAGGGCGTCTGGGATACCCGGATTCTGCCCTGGAGAGGTATAAATAGCTATCATTACGTATGATATATCATTACCCTGTTGCGTCTATTTCGATATTTTAAGAACATATACTCATTTCTCTACAATCAATTGCGAAGATGTTGAGTGAAGCATATCTTATACACATTTGTGAACGCCGTGTGTCTGTCTGTTCTCGATGCACACCGATATGGAGCACTTTAAAAATGTCCAAGACGGCGAAGTTCAGGAGACTTTTTCATGCAGAATGTCAATGGGCATATTGGATTTGACCATCGTGGTCATTTGAAGTCGGAGGAGAACAAACTGAGGTGTATATTCAGGGGCGTAGCTGGGCCTATTACGAAGTATAGGCCCACTTGGTATGGGACCTCCCCCGAGATTTTTTTAAACTATAGATCCAATATGGTGCGATTCATTTTTGGAAACGATGTGTAGGCCCGGGCCTACCGTGCCTATTGGAGCTACGCCGATGATATTGGCCACAGCCTCAAGAAGTCGACATGGACATTATGATTACCAAGCATTACATGATTATCGACACATAGCGTACAGTTTAGAGCAAGCACGTAGTTACTGTCATACATGAAAATCATAACGTGGGGATGAGGGTGAGAGTCATGGCGGATCAACATGGCAGGTACTACAGGGTGGGTTAGAAGGATGTTGATCAGGGTTGGGTCACAGCGTGAAGTAGGGTGGAGTAGCAGCGGGAATTAGGGATGGTTAGCCCGTCGGAGATTACCGGGGTTAGGATGGGTTAGCACGGCGGAGATTACCGGGGTTAGGATGGGTAATCACGGCGGAGATTACCGGGGTTAGGATGGGTTAGCACGGCGGAGATTACCGGGGTTAGGATGGGTTAGCACGGCAGAGATTACCGGGGTTAGAATGGGTTAGCACGGCGGAGATTACCGGGGTTAGGATGGGTTAGCACGGCGGTGATTACCGGGAGATTACCGGGGTTAGGATGGGTTAGCACGGCGGAGATTACCGGGGTTAGGATGGGTTAGCACGGCGGGAGATTACCGGAGTTAGGATGGGTTAGCACGGCGGGGATTACCGGGGTTAGGATGGGTTAGCACGGCGGGGATTACCGGAGTTAGGATGGGTTAGCACGGCGGGGATTACCGGAGTTAGGATGGGTTAGCACGGCTGGGATTTAGGTAGGGTCCCTGTTAGGATCTGGGCGAGATCACAACAGCGGGCAGCGACGATCAGAGTCGGATTACGCCGATTATTAAGGCAGGGTCATGACTAAGATCAAGACCCCTCGTTAATACGTACAGTGAGTGAGACCCCAGCCAGAGATCCAGCAGTCAGATCCCATAAAGTCCATAAAGGTATCCTCGGGCAGACAGCTTCTGACTATGTCGTTATCCAGATCGACGCTATCTGTGAAGCGCAGCAGGGCGATGTCATTGGGGTAACCGATAAGTACATCAGGAACCCACCTCTCGTGCTACGACGCAAGCAAATAGACGTGATGAGGGAAGCAATAGACGTGATGAGGGAAGCAAATAGACGTGAAGAGGGAAGCAATAGACGTGATAAGGGAAGCAATAGACGTGACGAGGGAAGCAATAGACGTGATGAGGGAAGCAATAGACGTGATGAGGGAAGCAAATAGACGTGAAGGGAAGCAATAGACGTGACGAGGGAAGCAATAGACGTGACGAGGGAAGCAATGGACGTGATGAGGGAAGCAAATAGACGTGATGAGGGAAGCAATAGACGTGATGAGGGAAGCAATAGACGTGATGAGGGAAGCAATGGACGTGATGAGGGAAGCAAATAGACGTGAAGAGGGAAGCAATAGACGTGACGAGGGAAGCAATGGACGTGATGCGGGAAGCAAATAGACGTGATGAGGGAAACAATAGACGTGATGAGGGAAGCAATAGACGTGACGAGGGAAGCAATGGACGTGATGCGGGAAGCAAATAGACGTGATGAGGGAAGCAAAAGACGTGATGCGGGAAGCAAATAGACGTGATGAGGGAAGCAATAGACGTGATGAGGGAAGCAAATAGACGTGAAGAGGGAAGCAATAGACGTGACGAGGGAAGCAATGGACGTGATGCGGGAAGCAAATAGACGTGATGAGGGAAACAATAGACGTGATGAGGGAAGCAATAGACGTGACGAGGGAAGCAATGGACGTGATGCGGAAAGCAAATAGACGTGATGAGGGAAGCAATAGACGTGATGAGGGAAGCAATAGACGTGATGAGGGAAGCAAATAGACGTGAAGAGGGAAGCAATAGACGTGATGAGGGAAGCAAATAGACGTGATGAGGGAAGCAATAGACGTGATGAGGGAAGCAATAGACGTGATCAGGGAAGCAATGGCCAACTCTGATAAGCAGAGATGTAAGCTTATTTGAGAGGTACTATGTTGTTGCTGCCTCTGATGCTGCTGCTGCTGCTGCTGAGGACCCCGATAAAACGATGATGATATGTTTGAAGATGTATATGATGACAATAATGACTCTTCTAATAAAGATGCTGGAAGTATATTTTGCCACATGTAAAACATCTGCACGATGCCAACTTCAATATTGCAACCACGAATTACCGCAGCTAATTCTACTCTAGTGCTATGGTGATCAGTCATACACACGTGTCAACACTGCCATCACCTCATACATACGCAGCCTTGTGTTATCAACTCCTTCACCATATCCATTTGGTTAACACTGACTCAGCTCACCTTTACGATGAGATCAATGTAGTGGACCCTGACACCTGTAAGGTCAGATTGCAGGTGAGCTCCGACCAGAAGGCGGAAGTTTTCTGGGTCCTCTCTGCGCGAGTCGTTGACGCCGACCATACTGACACAAAACGCATCCACGGGAAAATCATAACGTTCTGTCCGACATACTGACCATCTACTATATGGTATTCATAACGTTTGACGCCGGTAAGTACGTCGTTCTTCGACCCCACGTGTTAGTCAGAGCGTTATATCTCTTATTCTCAATTTCATTATTCATCCTATAAAATTCTCGCACCTAAACAACGCTATTTCGGTCAATTCAGAATATACTGTCGTTGATCTTAATTCCACCGATAAATATACACTGTCGTCGGTCCAGTTCAATGAATACATACCGTCCCTCCACGCAGTGAGCCGCGGTCAAAGCAAACCATTTGTGAACAAGCACAGCTCCACATGTGTGACGGAAGTCATCCTCAGTATCCTCCCTCAGGAACTGCAGAGACAATTGCCATGGCCACGAACCAGGGGCTGCTTCACGACCGTTCACTATCTGAGCGTCTGGGGTCTCTGGAGGAATCCAGGGCGGCTGGTCGGGCTTTTCCCCGCAAATGTCCTGGGCTCAACACACATAGTACTCGGTTGAAGATCCCATTATTCATGAAATAGGCATATCTTGTAACTAGAATAAGCATTTCAGTTAAAATACTCTGAAGGCACATATATCATGATTGATTGTGCAACAGTCATCAAATGTCGAAGCCGAGAATATGGCTTGGCACTTTTCTGCCTATGTAGTCGCACAATTTAACATTTAATTTGGACTATTTACTTGTTATCATACATAAGATGAGTATGACTCGTTTAGTAATTGAATGTATACTAACCCAAAGCTCCTGAGAGGGCCACACAGACGATGATAGCGCTCAGCACCATGGCGGGTGTAGTTAACAATATGGAAGACAGCGTAGAGAGCAGTTTAAATTACATGGTGCAATGGAAAGTTTATCTCACAATAGATGTTTTTTTCCCAGCAGCCATGGGAGGCAACAGGTGCGAGACATTAATATGCACGATATCGAAAGATAGCATACGATACCCGATACCGCGCCATTTCGAGTGTGGCTAATCGTACATATAATGAATGGAAGGAAAAGGAGATTGCATTACTTAAGGGTCAAGAAAAAAAGGGCAATATTTCTGAGTTTATGGCACATGAGGTAAGGTTTCATGCTCCTGCTTTAAAAAAACCTCCTTCCGGTTGTATGATAAGAAACGATTTTGAATGAGTAAGATGTTTTGGCGAAATAACCATTCGGCAGCGATAAAGTACATCCATACTGGGAGGATTGAATATCATGACACGACAATGAAAAAGAATATGGTCGCCAGAGGGAGCATCTGCAGGCAGCAAATGATGTACGTTATGACTCAATCTTCCGCTAAGGCTATTGTTCCACATTTGTCATGCCCTCATTTGTTTGTAGCCATGGTTAGGTATTTATCTTGTATTCACCAATCTCAGACAAGTCTTACCCTGCCAAGAAGGAAGACCTAAGCCACTCAGGTGTTGATGTCAGCTTTCTGTGGGGACAATATCAGCTAGTGGGATGGATCTTAAAATAACATCTGTATCTTCATACGAGTCAATATGACATTTGCATAGCTTACTTGGATAAATACTGCAAGACCGCACCATTGTCTATGACACTTTCAGCCAAACTAACTAAGATAAAGCCGTTTTGACGATATATACTTTATTCATTTATTAAAGGAAGGCAGTGACTCAAGCATTTTAATCAGACAAATGAGAACAAACATGACCTCAGTAAGTACGAGATTCAAACACTATACATGACAACAAAGTTTATAGTAACGTACACCAAAACATAACGCCACGAGTAAAACAGAGATAAGATAACATGAGAGGAATGCCCACTACGATTCATGACTTAGAGAACACACAGAACTGGAACCCAGGGCCGGGTACGCCTGCTAATGACGTCTACCCATTCTGCTTCATAGGACTTCCTCAATCTGGACATCCACATCACAAACAAACACACAAGTTGAAATCCATGGCAATTCAATAATACAACAACGTTAAAACTGAAGTACAAGTGACACACTTCAAGTTAGAGAGGAAGCTATTACCCCCGACATAAAGAGAGTATAAAAACGACTCAATCAAACACACGCCGGGCCTAATAGATAATCCATAAGTAAGTTGACCACAGGTCCGTGCCAGTTGTCATAAGAGCCTCATACACAGAGCTTTCATGAAGTTGACCCACCAGATCTGGGAGAAGTCGAGCGTGCGGCTGATGCAGAGAGCATCCTTCATCATGAGGTCGCGCAGCGCCCACAGAGCATCCACCGTGTTGTTATGGTGATCTGAGCCATGAGCCAGCCAATGAACAGGCAGCTTGCCAGCATCAACAAGAGGCGTGTTGTCCGGAGTGGCATACAGGCTCTTCTCCCAACCACCAATACTCCCTGTATCATTTGGGTTGAGCCCCTCAATATACCTGCAGAATAGCAAACATGATCAAGCCAATTCATACACATGAGATGATGGGAATATATCATTTGTAGAGATGTGCGATACAATGAATCCATAAATTTGACATATAAAGCACTTCCTTCATCATTGCCATACTAATGTAACACATGGTATGTCAGTATTAGTGATGACGTAGCTGTTGAGCTTTGGTAAAGGAGAGTACAAGCACGAGATGATGGGATCACCTGAGGTAAGCCTCGGAGTGGAGGACACGCTGTGTGCGTGGTGGTACAGACACAAACACCGGGGATGCCGGTCGGGGTGGGGGTGGGGGAGGTGCACTCTGCTGGTTACTCTGACCAGCTGCTGATCCTGTAACCACATGACATGTTCACCACTGAATAACCATCATACAACCATCAGTGAATAACCACTATGTGCCCACCACTGAATTACCACCATGTGTCCATCACAGAATAACCATCATAAAACCATCACATGCTCATCACTGAATAACCATCATATAACCATCATGTGCTCATCAATGAACAACCATCATGTGCTCATCACTGAATAACCATCATATAACCATCATGTGCTCATCAATGAACAACCATCATGTGCTCATCACTGAATAACCATCATATAACCATCATGTGCTCATCAATGAATAACCATCATGTGCTCATCACTGAATAACCATCATATGCTCATCACTGAATAACCATCATGTGCTTATCGCCACAACATAAATATTGAGGTTTAACCACCACACAGCCATCACTATAAAACAAGCCTTGTTGACATGGTTAGAGAAGGGAATAATGTGAAGGAAGCATCAAACAAACGTGTGTTAACAAGAAACACATCCTTAAGAAATAAGAAAGACAATGACTAAATAGATATTCATATGGAAGAGTTTCAGATGAAAACCATGTCAGTGAATAGTATATTACAGACACCAAGTTAAAAAGCATGAACGCAATTAATTAAGAGGATACAGGTTAACAACACCCCATGCCTTATCAACATGAACTAAACAGGGGCTTGTCAATTAGGTCTACCAGTGCTATGTGTGGGTGGCAGCCTGCCAATGACCTTTGACCTCCACCAGGCTGGTATTTGAGGGGTCTTCCATGCTCTGCCTAGGGCTTTATATTGATTACACAGGGCAATGAAGTGAGTGACAAAACGTGGGGTTTAATACCAAAGAGAGAGAAAAGAGAGATATGGTACAAGTCATTGATCAGATACAGGAAGTGAAAATGAAGACATAACATGAGCTGGTTAGTGTTTGGACCTTACCTGAGCTGTGATTAAATTATGCCACACAATTGATTACACTTTACCTGACTAGACCTGCACAGTAATCACATTTTACCAGGACAGTGATTACACAGTACCTGGGTAGTGATTTGACTTTACCTGTGCAGTGATTTGAAATTACCTGTGCCGTGATTTGAAATTACCTGGGCAGTGATTTGCCTTTACCTGCACATAGATTACACAGCACTTGGGCATCAATTTGACTGGTCAGTGATTTGACTTAACCTGGGTAGTGATTTGACTTTACCTGGGTAGTGATTGGCCATGTAGCTGGGGTAGGCTAACGGGGTACTACCAGCATAGGGACCACCCTGCATGGGGTGTGCATGCGGAGGTCCTGCAATAACCACAACCAACTTAACACGTACTAACTACAGGTATAACCACACAAAACAACCACATACAAAAATCATATAAAGCCACAGAGAAAAAAACGCAACATTTTACAAAATAACTAATTCGACATAGCACAGTAATTGAACATATCCAATCGAACACAACACCATAACTATTTCTACAAATCCATGCCTGTACATCATCGGACAACATCCAACAACACATGAACTACGACAACACAATCTCTCCCCAGTCCCCCTCTACCCCCCTACACACATCAACAGAGGGCCAACAACCCACCTGTAACTCCAGAGGTTGTAGCGGGGGTACCTGAACGGGAGGTCTGGGCAGATGAGGTCGCTGGTGAGGCAGCCAGGGACTCACTTAGGGCCTTGTCAGCCTCAGCCTCTTGCTTAGCTTGGTCCGACATGATCTTGCGTGCTTTGCCCTCATAATTCTCCTTCAGTTCTCTAGGCAGGGCTTTCCACTATATATATATATGATAAACACAAGGTGACAAGAGGAGATGAGTAATACTTATCGACAGGAGCAATACTACCACTCATTATAGCATGGAATACTGCAGTTCCGTTAATAATACAGCGAGGGCTTTCTGATCATCCCACTAGTCCATACCCCCAAAGCAGCTATACAGCTAGCATCTATGGAGTACAGAGCAACCGGCAAACGTAAGCATTTAGGGCTTATGAGAGTGGGTTATATAACCAACTACAGAAACAGTAAGTCAAAACTTATTATTAATTAGTCACAAGTTGAAGCAATACACTGTAAAGCCTATTTCAATACAAAATGTGGCTTAACTTCAGTAACACAAAAACCAACAGATTTCTAACCTGAGACCTGATCTGCTCATATCAGTCACAACATGGAGAATAGAAGGCATCATGAATACAGCATGATAAGTCATGGTGAAAACCAAAGAGTAAACAATTGAAGAGAAGCATATCATTCTGTCAGTTGACAGTGTGGGGTAGTTAGCAAGTAAACAGGACCAGGTGAAGGAACATAGAGAGGTGGAGATGGAGAGTTATGACAGAGCTCTCACCTTACTGCCCACGATTCGGCTGATCTCACCGAAGCTCATCTCCTTGTATTCGTTCTGGATGTCTTTCCTGCACTCGGCTGCGTACACGATGTAGCCACTGACCTGCCGCAGCTTTTTCTGTCTCACACACACGACACAGGTACACAGTGGCTGCTTGCTACAGAACATGGCTTACCAACACTAACGAGTCCTAAAGCACCTCATCACAGGGCATTGTAGTGGAGTCAACATAGGACACAAGTGACTGCCCCATATTGCGTATTCAGCCCTTGCTATGTCATGATTGGCTAACAAGTTAAGCTGTCTATAAACGGCAGCTGTAGCAGGGACGGGAGAGAATGTTACCTTGACTTGTACCTTCTTCTTCTTCTCCGTGGTGGGTTCAGGAGGAGCAGGCGTCTCCACCTCGCTTGGCTGTTGACCGGTGTTAGCGACCACCTCGACCACACTAGGGTTGTCATCACCGGTGGCACACTCATCTGTGCGAGGCAGAAGGGGTGAGGGTTCCTGACCAAACACAAACATGCTGGCTTTATATACATGACAATTGTATGCATCCATTATATGTGACAACATTTGTACATTAGTCATACAAGACACTTGAACGACCATATCATCATTAATCACAGCAACTGTGGCAGGACACTTACCTCACTAACACACACATTAACACAAACATGATTATTTCACAACAAAAGAAACACTCCAGTGCTATAATCATCTGATCAACAGCCAATTAGATGCAGGAATACTAATCAGTCTTCACAGCCAATCAGTGTTCCATATTTCGGATGCTTTTTCATAGCAACGGTCATAGAAATAGTTCTGGACAGATTTTGGATTCCTCTGTTATTTACAGTCATATCAGCTGCGCTACCGGTGACTATCATGGGTATAGATTGACTGAAATGTCCGTATTTCATCCATGCATTGCCTGTAACGTCATTGTATAGAGTAGACGGACCTTGTTGGGGGTGATAGCCCTCTTGAAGTAGTACACCTCATCATCACACACTGTCACTGAGAGCACCACCTTCTGAAAAACAACACTCTCTGTCATAGAGCATGGCTTATCACCAGTTATAAAGGTCATTCTAGTTATTAAAATACAAAATTTACAATGCACCATCACTCAAGAGACCATAGTATTTCATTATACACCACTCCTCAACAAGTGGTGATTTCATATGATATGACCTTACGACCTGACCTTGGGAGGTTTGTTGAACTTGGCGATGACCCTGTCGCATCGTTGTACTTGCTTTCACACAGGTAGACATCGACTTCGCTGATCTCTGTGGGTCTGCTCGTGGAGAACTCGCGATGAGTGAGGACGGCACAGCGCCCAAGTACGGCAGCCAAGGAGCAGGTGGCCGTCATGGAGCTACGGAACACCTCATGCTCGTAGAAGAGGCGAGTAGGGGCGTGCTCGGTGGAGGCAGGGTGCAGGAAGTAGGGGCCATGGATGTAAGTCTCCCCACTGAAGTCAAAATGTGTCGAATATTTAAAAAAAGAAGATATATGTAGTTAATAGCTCGTTTTATATAGGTCATGCTTTCATCATCTACAAGTTACAACTGAAAATATACATTCACTGACCTTTGATCTTTCCAGATCCTTTCTACCTTGGCAATATGAGGTTGATCAGGAATGTCTGATGTCAGATACACACAGTCACCTGGAAAACACCGGAGAAAAGTCACATTTAAAAAATAATGTATACCTCCAACCTCAAAGCCACCACATCTTCACTAACTAAACAAAACAGGAGCTGTACAAGGTCCATAATACATGTGATGTTGACTCACCCAGCTTGATCCAGCAAGATGGCGCCTGTATCTGCTCGTAATGCACCACACCATCCTCCGTAGCTAGCTCCACCTCGACAATCTCCCTCTCCTTGTCTAGGATCTGTGTCTGACCGTCGTCCACGAAGCCTTCTTTGGTGTTAAGCTCAGCAAACACAGACGCCACCCTGACAGGCATGAGCACCTGCTCACGAGCCACCAGCTCCACGTGCTCATGTTTGGGAATCAGGTTGACCCACAGCTAGACACACATGGTTGGAATGAATTTCTCGTACAGACTATAACAGAACACGATAAAACACAATAACCAAGTAGGTATCAGTTATAAGAAGAGAAGACATGATATCAATATAGCCGGTACTATCTACTGAGAGTTTTCCTAGAAATATTATTACGAGGAGACATACCTTGATCTTTTTGAAGGCCTTGTGACGTGCATTGTATCGTGATTCACAAACATACACATCTTTGTCAGCAAATCCCTGAAGACACAGCCAAAGCACATTACATTCTCCCCACATGATCACATACTGATGAGGGACAGTAGAACTTCTGTTCCAATTAAACGAGCTCTGATCTAGCTCTCCTACCTCAGGACGGAGCTTGTAGTAGTCCTTCACAAACATCACAAAGCATTTGCCGAGGATCTTTGACATGGGGACACTCTCGTTGAAGTCACTCTTGAACACCTCCTGTCAACACATGGTAAACACAATGGATTGGGATATAGTCTTGCTCATGGTTCTTCATTACTAAAATATCATCTTTGCGATGGACAAGTTGTGGCTCAACATCTTCCATGGGTAGAAGCTAGCATGAGTTGGCCCCAACTGGTGAGGGTAGATGTGAATAAGATGTTACCTTTTGTAGGAACTTGCGTGTAGCCAGGTGGTAGGTCTCGTTGGGACGGAGGAACCAGCAGCCTTTGATCCGGGCCTCCCCATTTTCTCCCTCCTCAAACTTCTCAATGTGTACGATGTGAGGTTCGGAGGCCTTCTCCCTAATAACGCCACACAACAAACACACCATAGTTTGTATAACAGGCAGACAGGCTATACAGATTTCTAGGGGTCTTCAATATTCATCAAGAATAATATTTAGAGTGATAACAATGAAGATAGGAGTTGGGATAAAAGGGGTCATGACCCCCAGGAGCCTAACATGATATTAACGGACACACGTTAACACCCATGGAAACGGGAGCGGAGTACAGATCGTGTGAGTGTAAGGTAAGCATACCAAGTGGAGGGAAATATAAGTGATCATCGAATACAGTGATGGGAGAGAGCTGACAGGGATGTCATAGTGGGATGAGAGTCAGACAGGGATGATACTTGGCTGTTTGTAACATGATTACCTGAGGGGCTCCACATAGACAAAGTCTCCACAGTAGTAAGTCTCATTGTCAAACTCCATCACTTCCTCAGAGTCACCGGGTCCCACAGACGAGGCCTACACGCAACAATGTAACACTTCATTGGTGATAAAACTACAGAGATCCAATATTATGACAATCATAAAAAGCTCAAACACATACATATAAACATATATATAACCAAGTCTAGGTAACAAAGGCTTGATGAATTGCCACTTCATGTCCCAGCATCATTCACATATTAATTATGCTCTAAGCATAATACAAGCATTTGTGGTTTCAGTAATTATCAACTGATCCATGAACAACTCACATCATCCATTTTGACATCTTGATCATCTTTTTTCTCTCCACCCTCCTCCTGGCCATCACGACTTGGCTCTTTCTTTTTCTCTTCATCATCCCTCTGCATTTCTCGTTCCTTAAAGAGGCGAACAAAGGTCATGGAAATGGGGATCTGTATCACACTTAGAGGAATACTTGAAAATCATACAGTTTTGAATATTACTACGACAAAGATACCTTAGAAGAGCGTTGTTTACGCTCATTTTCCAGTGTCTTTTGAAGGTGCAACTCGGTGTAGCTGAGTGCGGGAGTCAGCAGCACATCTCCATTCCTACACAACTCATCTCGTACTCGCATGAAGAACAACTGGAGCTCCACCGAATCCTCATAAACCTGTACAAATGATAGGTACATATAGTAGTTACTTATTGGTAGTTAATTAGCTATACAATAAATCTATTGCTCTTACTTAGCTTTGATCTTAAACAAATTTTATGAACAATTTCCTTACTTGGGAATCCATCCTGCTGACTTTACGAGCATATTCAAACACTTCAAACATGTCATCTTGGAAGCGATCCATGCGTCTATATCGACCCTGTAAGGGAGCAGACAGCATAACATAATATGACATCGTTGGGCGTTACTTCATGAAACAAACATGACAAGCCATAACATGAACCAAGTTCATCAGGTTACCTTGTCCAAGTTGCTCTTGACTTGCTCAAACGAGGGTGCCATTCTGAAAACACGTAAGGAATGCACTGCTCGATAAACACATGTATTTATGATGTGTATGCCTATTGTATCACAGTAGGGCACAGACAGGGATGTCAAAGTAGACGTACTTAACCGGCTTGTCTGCATCTTCGCTGCCCTCCGTTTCTCCTAGACCCGCTGGCATCTTAGTGGGCAGCTCCTGGAATGAGTCACAGTAGCACCGCCCTTCTTCATCCTACAAACATACCACACAATATGGTGAAGTAGGGAACCCAAAGCCCCTTAAATGCCAACTCACTGAGAAAGGCTCAATATCCACAGAAAAAAAACAGGTAAGGACAATGCAACCATAGCTCACCAAAATACAAGAAACTAGTTAATGACTAAAACGAGATGAATAGAGAAGAAAATATATTGGTTGAGTGGCATGAATTGACAGATAGGTGCGGCGCATGAACTGACCGTATGACTGTAGGTGGAGATGAAGAGGTTCTTCATGAGTTCATGGACAGCTGATTTCACATCAGGAGCACTGGTATGGGAGTCCTCATCGTTAGCACACAACTCCTGTTTCTTCTCCAGACACACACGCTGCAGTGTCAATGCATCCTACACACAGGTGTGTGGCCAGGTGAGATATGGTATCATCCAGAAAGGACGAAGAATTACATACAGGTGAGACAAAGTATCATCCAGAAAAGAAAAAGAGGAATTACATACAGGTGAGAGAAGGTATCATTCAGAAAAGGAGAAAGAGGAATTACATACAGGTGAGAGAAGGTATCATTCAGAAAGGAGAAAGATGAATTACATACAGGTGAGACATGTAACCATTTAAAGAGGATCCAAAAAAAGCATTTTGATGGTTCAATCAACAGATTGTTTTCAAATACACTGTGGAAAAACAGATAATTACACCACTCAAATTTCAACCGAGCTAACTGAAAATCTACCGGTCATTGGATGGCAGTTGTTAATTGGCACACCTATTTGTGGTGGCAACAAAACACGGTGACAAAGGAAGGTACCAATACAAGTGCCTACCTTGTAGATGAGTGAGTCCGGTTCATTGTAACGGCATGCATTATCAAACATGAGAACAAAGTCGGACGTCATGTCCTCCACTGAGCTGTACTGAGTGTTAATCATCCGCTGGAAGACTTTCTGCATATCCATGGGCTTCTTGATCACCTCATAGTAATCAGGCAGCTCCTGGTACAACACAAAAGCACACAATCACTTATAGGTCATACTGACCTGTATTCCATCAAAGGCAGGATATGTTACACCCACAATGACATAGTTAGCCCACGAGAGGCTTACATGGATAAAGATCATATTCTACCTAGAATGCCCAGAAAAAGTCCCTCACATATTTTGAAGATTTCCCCAAAATGAATATAACCCCCTCTGGTCATTATAAATGCTGTTTTATGTAGGAGAGGGTGCCTGACGGGTGAGGAGGGTGCCTAATGGCAGGGTGCCTAACGGGGGCCACTCACTGTCTTATTGGGCAGCTTCATGAAGGGTGTTGAGAGGACACGCTTCTTGATGTCCGAATGGTCACGAATAGCATTGTACATCTCCTGTAACTTCATCATCAAGGTCTTAGCTTTTCTGCATCAACACAAAAGCCCAACATGAGATTTACAACCACCAACAATATAACAGAACTATACAACATAATTGAAGAGCACTAGCTTCTTGTCAATTGATGGACAGTGTGTTGGACAGGGGAAAATTTGACACTGCTGGTAAAACTGACAATATATTTGAAAATATCAGAAAATTGGAGGCAGTGAACAATACAGGGTTGCAATCCTGCAAGGGAATATGATTCTCAATGCAAAAAGCGGGAACAAAAGAGAAGAACAGGTAACCATCAGGTGGTTTCTCTTCTTTTGACAGGTAAGTCTTTGGCTGAATATCATAATTAAGTAGTTGATTGGAGTGCAGCCTACCTGGGACTACAGTCACTGTTTCCGGTCAGACCAGGCATAGAGCGTATCTTACACATGAGCACCCTCTCAAGAGTACATGCATCCTTGTACACCTGAGACTCCTCCTCATTATACAGACGGGCGTTGTTAAACATCAGCTCCAGATCGGACACCAGCGCCTGCTCGTTTATGAACTGTACACAACCACAACATCATCAACAAGCTGCAATAACCTATTCCTTATCTACAAATGTAAGCTTATCTTCATTAATTTGGTTCTACACAAGTGAAGGAATATCAGAGTAGCCCATGGATTCTGTGGCAGCACCACACAGCAATGAAACACCATTCCCAAGTGTGGTTTACTAACCGTGCCTCCTTTGATCTTGCTTTCGATCATAGTCATATCTATAGGCTCCGAGATGACTGTGTAGTAGTCAGGGTAGTCTCTCTTAGAGGGCAAGGTCATGAAGATGTCAATCAAAGGTCGTAGGTCAACCTGTTCAAGTAAATATTTGATATTTATACAAAGCAACCTCTTCTTGACATACAGTTTATGTATCAATTCAAACAGAATGGATG
This sequence comes from Urechis unicinctus, assembly GCA_034190875.2. Taxonomy (NCBI): domain Eukaryota; kingdom Metazoa; phylum Annelida; class Polychaeta; order Xenopneusta; family Urechidae; genus Urechis; species Urechis unicinctus. The sequence goes on from CM067343.1 coordinate 43,668,593, forward strand.
ATAAAGACAATTGTCAATACTTTTTGTTACATTGCCAGGTTGTATTTTTTCTTTTTTCAAATAAAGAAAACTATTTCTAAGTCATCCATACTACAAACAATGCAACAGAAACAACATTGTTTTCAGACATTAGTGCATAAGCTCTAAGTGAGGTAAGTAGACTAATGAGGACGTACATGATGGTCTGCCACGGTCTTGTAGATGCCCCACAGCCGCTTCCTCAGGGCCTCTTCGGGACTGATAGCTACAGCAGCTGTCATGCTCTTACGACCTGGCTTCTTCTTGCCGCCACTGTCCCTGACGGCGCTGTCCTCGGATGTGGTGCTTGACGTTTCCATGTTCCTACGCTTGCTCGCTGATGACATGCCTGGAGGGCGCAGAGAAATCTCTGTGGCACTGTCCCAGAATTGTTCCTACACACAAGTGCCATCGCTAGTTTGAAACCAGACCGTCGTCTTGATTGTGATCAAAATTGTCAGAAAATGCAGATTTTGGTTAAATGGGCAAACAATTTACACCATGCAGTGAAATCATATAATATGGAAATACTTAACCCAAACATTACACATGGAACATCATGTGTAAGCCCAGACTCCATCAATGGAGTGACCACTCCATCAATGGATAACAAAGGTCAAGTGTGTTGATTAATCTTTAGAGCTATAAATTCTCTTTTGTATACAAGAAACGGTCACTGTTGATAAATAGCTCCACAACATAAGTGATATAGGAGACGGCAGATGTTACGTTTGAACCCAAGTCATAATTTTTCATCGTGATCATAACAAATGACTAACCCTTGCTACCTACATTTTTACCACTAATAAGGCATCCTACTATACACTATAGCACACAATTTCCCAAAAACATGAGGTCGGTGAGTAGAAAGTAGACGACAAAGAATACCATTTAAACATGACCATTCTCTCCCTTCTTAACAATAAAAACGATAAAAAAAATAAAATCGCCGACACCTCTAGAGCAGCCTACACTGTAAATACACAATAAATAATGTGATTAATGGCTATCATTGAGGCCCACTACAGTGAATTAACATCAACATGCAAATGTAAACAATGTCTTTTCTTCACATCATTAATTCACAACTGATCCAATTATTGTAGAAGAAACAATATGAGCACTTTGACAACAATACTACACTAACAATATGACATTACAAGCTGTGGGTAGAAATAAGGAAGTGGTAACTGTTAGGTCAGCAAGGACAAAGAGAGCAACAAGAGAATATCTATGAATGCTGTCTTACCCACTGATTGTCAGCAAGCGCAAAGACAGGCAACAAATCATGTCATGAGTTTAGAATCAGTGCCAAGACTGACATTAGTATTAGTACACACTCCATACACCTCGCCTCCTCCATATCTTGTGCCTGCCCACCTGTGACTACTGAGGATTGATGTAAGCAATGGGTAGGTAGAAATTACAGCATGAGGGCTCAGTCAATAAGAAACCTCAAACTGGGACCCGAATGGATGAAGCCCTACTTCTGGATTTAGGTCAAAGGTCATAGTACACAGGATGACATTCACAAGTCTAGGAGGGTCATGCAGAACATGCGTATTCATGACAAAACAGCAAACAGACTCCTACACATGCACACAGACACAGCACAGGGACTGACTGATAGCAGGGATTGACGGGCAATCTGACCTATGACCCTTGACCTACCTTGAGATAGGTTTCTAGGGGAACCGGGGGAGAGACTGTGTGTAGGTTGGGAGGAGAGTTGTTCTCTGAATCTTCCTTGAGAGTGCAATTAGTAAGAAATGTGTTAGTAGACATTTCAACGAAATGTGCTGGTTTCAGAGAGGACAGAGTAAACATGACCACATAACCTACGACGAGGATTGTTGGTCTAAGTGGATAGATTCCTTGTATGACACCCCTACAAAGAGTGACTGAGCAACTCCGGTCAGCAGTTAAGGCACAAATAGCCAACAATAAGAAGATAGCTCAGCATAGTCTGTCTTCACAATGTTACACCAATTGAACACACAGTGACATCAAATGTCGTGGTATACATCACGACCCCTGATTGTAATGCCACAGTGTGGCACCTGCTAGGTACTCAATGAGGCACCAACTGTGTACACTGGGTGCTCAGAGGCACCAGCTGGGTGCTCATTGAGGCACCAACTGTGTACACTGGGTGCTCAGTGTGGCACCAGCTGGGTGCTCAATGAGGCACCAACTGTGTACACTGGATGCTCAGTGCGGCACCAGCTGGGTGCTCAATGAGGCACCAACTGTGTACACTGGGTGCTCAGTGCGGCACCAGCTGGGTGCTCGATGAGGCACCAACTGTGTACACTGGGTGCTCAGTGCAGTACCAGCTGCGTGCTCAATTAGGCACAAGCAAGGCATCTAGTGTGGCACCAGCAGTGTCATCATTGTGGCACCCTCTGAGTACTCAGTGTGACACCCTCTGAGTACTTAGTGTGACACCCTCTGAGTACCCGGTGTGACACCCTCTGAGTACTCGGTGTGACACCCTCTGGGTACTTGGTGTGACACCTGCTGTGTACTTAGTGTAGCACCCTCTGGGTACTCGTGTGATATGCGCTAGGTACTTAGTGTAGCACCCTCTGGGTACTCAGTGTGACACCAGCTGGGTACTAAGTGTGACACCTGCTGGTACTCAGTGTGGCACCTGCTGGGTACTAAGTGTGACACTTACTGGTATTCAGTGTAGCACCCTCTAGGTACTCGGTGTGGCACCTAATGGGTACTAAGTGTGGCACCTGCTGGTACTCAGTGTGGCCTCATATGTGTGGCTTATGCTGGGTACAATGCAGCACCAACTGGGTACCAACTGAACAACAAATTATTGCCACAAGCCAAAATCATATATACCTCCAAAACAACATCATCGAACTTAACATATTTATGGTTATTTAAATCATCCGAATAGCAGATAGACAGACACTGGCTAAAATATAGATGAAACAGGGAAAAACTCAGAATACCACGGGTACCAAATGAGGGATGCCAGGGAGGAGAATGAGGGATGCCAGGGAGGAGAATTCATAACCACAGGGAACTTCCCAAGTGGAGGATGCCAGGGAGGAGAATTCATCACCACAGGGACCCAAGTGGAGGATGCCAGGGAGGAGAATTCATCACCACAGGGACCCAAGTGGAGGATGCCAGGGAGGAGAATTCATCACCACAGGGACCCAAGTGGAATTCAATAGTGCCAGGGAGGAGAATTCATGGGACCAGGGAGGAGCCAGGGAGGAGAATTCATCACCACAGGGACCCAAGTGGAGGATGCCAGGGAGGAGAATTCATCACCACAGGGACCCAAGTGGAGGATGCCAGGGAGGAGAATTCATACCACAGGGACACAGGGAGGAGAATTCATAACCACAGGGACCCAAGTGGAGCATGCCAGGGAGGAGAATTCATCACCACAGGGACCCAAGTGGAGGATGCCAGGGAGGAGAATTCATAACCACAGGGACCCAAGTGGAGGATGCCAGGGAGGAGAATTCATCACCACAGGGACCCAAGTGGAGGATGCCAGGGAGGAGAATTCATCACCACAGGGAACTTAGTGGAGGATGCCAGGGAGGAGAATTCATAACCACAGGGACCCAAGTGGAGGATGCCAGGGAGGAGAATTCATCACCACAGGGACCCAAGTGGAGAATGCCAGGGAGGAGAATTCATAACCACAGGGACCCAAGTGGAGGATGCCAGGGAGGAGAATTCATAACCACAGGGACCCAAGTGGAGGATGCCAGGGAGGAGAATTCATCACCACAGGGAACTTAGTGGAGGATGCCAGGGAGGAGAATTCATCACCACAGGGAACTTAGTGGAGAATGCCAGGGAGGAGAATTCATCACCACAGGGACCCAAGAGGAGGATGCCAGGGAGGAGAATTCATAACCACAGGGACCCAAGAGGAGGATGCCAGGGAGGAGAGTTCATCACCACAGGGAACTAAGTGGAGGATGACAGGGAGGAGAATTCATCACCATCCTATGAGATAAAAAGGTTTCCTTGTGTCTATAGTAAGTTGAGAGGGGCATATGTTAAACGACACATACTAAATAATATTAATTAATGCCACCTTTCCATACCTGACTACGTAACGAGTTATACTCAGTTGTCTGTGGTTATAATCAAGATGCATTATCAAGCTTTGAGACAGGGAAGGTTCACACATAGTGAAGGCAGTGAGGCAAACAGGAGTTAGATGGTACAGTAGCTAGAAGTGAGAGAATGCTGGCCACAATCAGAAAGGCAAATACCTTGGCCTTGGTGACCTCCTCCACCTTCAGCTGCAGTATACCCTGCAGCTTCACAGCATCCTGCACACATCGACCACAATCAAACAGTACAAAACAAGGGAACACATTTCTTCAACATGTTAATGAGAAACTAGACAGAGCAAATGACAGCTTAAGGCAACATTGAAGTAAGACTAGCATTAGGAGAGGGAGAAGTGATTGGATGAGGTCCCACCTTGTATATCTTGCTTTCCTCCACATTGTAGTGCTTGGCATTTTCAAATATGAGGTTAACGTCCCTGACCATAGAGGTGAGGTCACGGTAGCGGTCATTCTGTAGGCCAGATCAGGTATATAGAGTGACCAAGAATTGATCGAGATGCAATTGACATTTTTTCATTCACAATGACCTGAAGTTTTAGCTTGCTTGATGAGAAAATGTGCCACAAAAAGTCAGGGAGAGCTGATTTTTTAGTTTGCAAGGTTCAACCACCATGAGAGTTGTCCTAGTGTAATTTGAAGCTGATAGCTTGCTCAATAAAATAAACGTGCCACCAAAGGTTTACGAACGGACGGGTGACATAGTATATGAGGTCAAGGTATATGAACAGCAGAGCTAAAAAAATGACAAGATTTTGTTCCAGTTCACCTTGAGTTTCTTCTGCACCTTGAGCAGTGACATGGGTTTCTTTATCTCCTCATAGTAATCAGGATAAATTCTGGTAAAGCAGAAACATATCACACTATAGCCATGTACAACATAATCCATAAGCACAATTACAACTCTGATATTCACATTAACAGAGGATTCACACACAGCCATTAAGTCAGTGATAGAATATTGTTAGTAGATAAAGGCACCGTTTAGAGGGCAGACGCAGGAAGGGATCGCTTGTCTTCTGCCCCAGGCAGTTCCTGTTTTGGGCTACAGCGTTATAAACGAGGACCATTGGATCGTCCTCATCACGATCACCCAGCACAGAGCCCTCGAGGCCCGACTCCACCCCCTCTTCCCCATCACCGTAGCCGACACTCTCCGTGCCATCACCGACTACAGACTCATCCTCAACAGGGTCAGGGCTGGGCAGCGAGGCAATCATAGCTGATGTCTGGTGAACAACACACGCCAAGACACAAGATCAGTTCACATATTCGGTTAACACCGAAGTTCTTACAAAGGTTATCACTTATAGAGGTCCACTGCTACATATTGAGGTCTCTGCTACATATTGAGGTCAAAAGTTACAAGTTGAGGTCAACTGTTACGTATTGAGGTCAACAATACATATTGGGGCTAGCTGGCGACAATCTGGCTGCTGGTTACAATTCTGGTCAACTCATGATTAGGTAGTCATAATCAGCTGATTACTCGTTGAGGATAACTGATCACATTTTGAGGACATTACAATCAGGTGAGAAGCAATGATGACATGTATGACGGATGTAAGGTTTATGATGTGTACCTGATACTGGCCACCAGACTTCCTGCTACGAATCCTCTCACTCCTTACAAGCTTGGCTACAGGACGGGGCTGGTCCAGCTCAGCTCGCTTGGCCTGGATCAGCTTCTTCATAGTAGATGCATCCTACATCATACACACAACCATGATTTGGTGATGCATCCAACATCATACACACAACCATGACTTGGTGATGCATCCAACATCATACACACAACCATGATTTGGTGATGCATCCAACATCATACACACAACCATGACTTGGTGATGCATCCAACATCATACACACAAACCATGATTGGTGATGCATCCAACATCATGACACAACCATGCATCCAACATCATACATGATACACACACCATGATTTGGTGATGCATCCAACATCATACACACAACCATGACTTGGTGATGCATTCTTGGTGATCATACACACAACACACAACCATGACTTGGTGATGCATCCAACATCATACACACAACCATGATTTGGTGATGCATCCAACATCATACACACAACCATGACTTGGTGATGCATCCAACATCATACACACAACCATGACTTGGTGATGTATCTAACATCATATATACAACCCTGGCTCAGTGATGCATCCTACATCATACACACAACCCTGACTCAATGATGCATCCTACATAATACAGACAACCCTGACTCAGTCATGCATCCTATATCATAAACACATAACCCTGACTCCAAGACTCACTTGGCAACCATTTAAAATCCATAAAAGTCATCAAAGATGATCAAACATGATGAAATTGCTATTCACATCTGCTTATCATTACAGTGATCATTCAATAATAAAATACCTTGTATATCTGAGATCCTGGCTCATTGAATGTCCTTGCATTCTGCACCATGAGATAGAAGTCTTTGGTTAAGTCATCCAGGGTGGAGTAGACACCACTACGCAGCTTCCTGGCAATCGTACGTAGATCGATGGGATCCTTGATCACTTCATAGTAATCAGGAAATGCCTACACAATCAAAACAAAGGTTCATTTTCTCAAACATTGCATGTATTCTGTTATAACCTCTAAGTCACAGAGAAAGATCATTTTTATTACCTCTCTGGAGGGTAGTACTTTGAAGATCTGACTGATGGGGCGATTGCCATCCTTGGCCATTACAACGGACTGGAATAGCTCCTCATACACGGATTCATCCTCATCCTCGCGACTACCTTCCTCCTTAGCCATGGCATTCTCAATCTGGTCCCCACACACATGTAGCTTAGAATCTCACGTCACGGTTCACACAACCCATGATCACGTTCCCATAATAACACCAGGACATCAAACATCAAAGAAATGAAGATGACAAACTAACCACACCACAGAGAAGTGACAACAAGAATTCAATCTCAAAGTGAATACACTGAATAAAGTTTAAGTAAACTAAGACACTAAGATAATACTTAAGTATTTAACACCCACAATATTAAAGAATAAGTGGAAATTGAAGCTGGGATAAAAGGTTAGCTGGGATTGAGTTACACAAGAGGAACAAGAAACATGATGAGGCAGTAAGGGGAAGTGTTGAGGCGCTCATTTACCTTCTTCTTACTAATTTTGAGAGTGAGGAAATCTCTGTATGCGTACCGCCGTTCCCTCAGACTCATACTAGTCTACAGCACACACACACAACAACATGCTCAACAACATCACCAACACAACAAGGGAACCAGGCAAAACACTGCTACAACACTACCTCCAACATCCCATGCACCTATCAGTCAGAAGCTTGAAATGGAGAACCAGAGAATTCAGAGAGAGGCATTTATACAGAATATAGGTTAATACATCTTGTGTTGTTATGAGAGTTTGCGCATGTAATTCTCCGGTTAGAATATTCATTATGACGGCTTTATAAATTAGAATATGTGATTGTCATGTTATGAACTGGAACATTGTATTGGGTAGTTTCTGAATCATGCAAGAAAATCTATACGAATAAGAGGAAGAACTATGATACAGCTCAGCATTGCTAGCTTAACATGATATAATAAGTGTACACAAGTTAGATATTTGTGAAGATCATACAGGAATTAATCCTGTCATTCTAGATGTTCTTTAGGTAACAGGGGGTTCTGGAGTCAGTTTGAAATATAAGCCTGACATTCAATAGACTGAGTGAGATGATTGGGTGGAAGCGGCCAATAGTAGAAAGTAACCCAACAGAACTGGTGGTGGAGCGTTGTAACGCTGATGCATATTGACAACATACAAAACCAAAGACGCCAAAATCACCACGACATAAAACTTAACTAAGCTGACAGTAAAAGATGTAAGTTTGCAATAAAATAAACACCATAAATATCTAGTTAACTTTTAACAGAAGAATAATAGCAATAATAACAATGTTAAAATTGAATCAATTTAGCCATCAAGCATATTGTGAACATTGAACATCTTGGTTAATGAGAACTAAGCAATGATTGAAAAGGACAAAGGTAAACCTGGCATCCTTACAGGCTTGTGTATTTTCTGAGGACACTTCTTCTACACAATTTTTTTTTTACATAACCAACTTAAGTATTGAACTTGAACATCAATTTACGGCTAAGAGTATTTGAGGATTTAATATTTTTTCCAGCTGACACTAGGTATAAACAAAGCTTACTTGATTCATATTAATATAGGGCGAGAAAAGTTTGACTGAATGAATTGTTTTCAACCTAGACATCTCAACCATGGAACCATGTATCAAACAAAGCACATGAGAACAATACGATTATCACCTGGAACCCAGGTAAGATTCCTTCTGCAGATTGGGCATGCAATTAGTGTCATGAGGAGGGTCTATAAGGGATAGGGGCTATCATTCCACCCGATACAGTAGAGCTGGGTTCAGGTAAGAGCGTTTTAATCAACATGCCATGCAGGTAAGGCAGGCAGTGAGAATAAGAGGCCACCTGTAACGTGGAGGCTGTGGCAGGCTGCTGGCTCTGACTGGCCCACACATCTTGACCCTCGCTGCACAAGTACGCCTCCTCATCTATCTTCTCTAATCTGACCTTCAGAGATTGACATCTGTTGACTTCATCTCCATCATGAACTCTTACCTCAGCTTGAACTTTACCAGGATTTGGACCTTTGACAAGGTCATGTGCTACATTAGTCTCCTGTTGAGAAACGTGAGGAGCAGGAACAGCAGGCAGTTCCTGACCAGTAGCATTCCCCGAGATGGTATTACCTTGGCTATTGATTTTGTGACTGCGGACTTTCTGAGAAAGTGCTTGTAAAATAGCCTGTCTGGCAGGAATAACCGGGGTCTTGAACTCAGCAGGGGGCCTATTTGGATTGAATGACATGGAATAGGGGTAGCCCCTGTTGTAGGGGGCATATTGGGGATAATTGGACACACCAAGAGGGACCTTGGTAGGGCCAGTAATCCCTGATGTTTGGGGCTGTGCACTTTGGACAGGCTGTGTGCTATTCACTACACACTGTTCTGGCAGGGCATGCACTGTGACATGACCTTGAGAGGTCACTGCAGGAGGAACCTTGCATTTGCTGAATGCCCCAGCTTCTTTTACCTCCGCAACCGGAGTTGAATTTGCTGCAGCTGGTCCAGAGGTCATTTCCTCATCTTCCTCCAGAGCATCTTCATCATCCTCCTCCTCCACTTCACTCTCCACACCTCCATCTTCTTCCTGCCTGTGCTCCGCTACATCCAGACCCAGTTTAAGTGGCAGGGCTAGACTAGGGTCCATGGTATTACCCAGGACCTCAGACAGGAGCACTGACTTAGTCTCTGTGAATAAATCCCATAGTTCACAGGCATCTTGATACTCAGCACTGGTTGGCTGACCACACAAAAACAAACTCAGCATGACAAACACATGATACGTACTAATAATACAATACACACACGAGATGACAACACAACCCTGAGAGCAATGTTAGACCAGTGAGAGCACCTGGTAGTAAGCTTTGGCGTTGTTGATAATGAGCTCCAGGTCAGTAGCCAACTGGTCTACATCACTGTATTCCTCAGCCCTCAGCTTACTCTGCACCTTCAGCATGTCCATAGGCTGGGTGACTGTGTTGTAGTATTCTGGGTCAGTCCTGTCCACATCAAACAGTCACATGACTAACATGACCTACATTAAATAAGCGATCTAATACTTCACAAATTTAATGATTTCACATAAGATAATAGAGAGTAAATGCTGGACATGATGGAGGTGACCAGTGACAGGGAAACTGACTGGTGTTCAAATGAACTCAATTATCAAAAGAACATTGCCTTCTCTTAGGAGCTCTGATGAAGGACTCGCACAGTACGCGGCCATCCTCTGTCTTGTGGTTGCGTATTGTTTCATACAGCTCCTGGCATACCTCTTGCTAAAAGAAATAATATTTGTATTATTTTGACTTGCTAGACACACCGATGAATTTCATTCGGCAATATTCAAAACCTCATTGCAGTACTTCTTCCTTAGCCAAGCAACTTACAGCATCATAGGGTACTGAGGTTGTCTTGCGTCTGCGTTTGCTGGGAGGTCCAATGGAGGATGTGGAGGAACAGGAAGCGTCATCCTCCGGTCGGAAAACATCATTTGTACTCAACCTTTTCTTAGGCATGATTTAAGTCTGTCACAAAATAACCAAAATAATTTATGAAAAACCATACTATCCATCCAAACGTAATGATTACTGGACGAATATGCTACCGCGTTGTCCCATCTGGTTAGAATGTAACTTACGTTAGTCTCACTCCTGTCCAAAAGCCACAATGACTACCCTGGACGCCGACTTTAATAGCGGAGTACCGTGATATCATTACCATCAGTCACAGAATTCATACACAAAATCAGTTTCTAAAGAGGGGATGCATCTCATATCAGAGATTAGTTTTTTAACAAGGCACGGATTCTGAACACTGAAATTGATACCGAGTTATAAAACTACCAGGAGCTCTATATCACGAACGTTATGATTAATAACAAGCATACGGAACCTAGCAGACTTAGCCACACCACTCATTTATATATAGGGCCTCTCTCTCGTCCCATAACGTGGATGAACAGGTAAGCTGTGCATGTTTTTTATTTACACTGTCATGTCAGCCATTCCCCTGTCAGGTCCTCCCCTGCGTCCCCAAAAGACGGGCCGGCCAGATCTGGGACGGTGGGTTGCAAATAGCTGTTAACTCAGATAAGTGACATGCCCAGTGAAGGGCGGCGTGCTACACCCGCATCAGCATCATGTCTTCTTAGATAAAGAGGCATAAAGGTTAAGACCAAGATTCGACATTATTTCAGGAATCAAACGAAGCAACAAAAGAAGAGATGAACGTCCTCGGTCTACCAGTTATGACACCTAAGTCTTTGTCAAAAACAACCCCACATGTCCAACTTCAAACCACCTTAAATTCTGGACCCACGGAGATAGTACAATGAAATTTGCATTATTCTTTTGTACATCAATCCCTTTTTAAAGTGGTAAGGTTTCATTACGATATTCAAATTTTGATAAATCCATTGACACCCCAAGATCAACTTCCCAAGCCCCATCGGCGGGGAAGGGTTAAGCGCGGGTAATGGGAATAATGTTACAAGCATGGGATAATTGTAGCAAAATTAAACATCCTGTTTATGTCTATATTCATAACCTGCAAATCAGAGATCAAGAAATACACTACTGCACAATTGAGAACCATAACCTTTTTCTTTTGATGAAGAAAGACGCTCACACCGCAGGCGCCATACATTAACAAAACATAGCTAATCTGCCGAAAGTTATTTCAGCTCATACCTTTCTCAAACAATTGCGGCTTTGAAATATTCTTCAATTTAAAATGGCCAAAATGATAATAATAATAGACCGTACCATGTAACAATCATTCAAAGATGTTATTAAAAAGTTATTGGAGAGTTATAATCTCCTTATAAATGCGTAGGTCGATATTCCAATATATACTCGAAATCCTGAGATACTGTTTGAGGTGAACATATGATTGGCACTGTCTCTTTTTGATACACCCAAAATATTTAGGTACATGTTATTGTAAGCAAGTCTAACTTTATTAAGCGATTTTTGTGTATAATTAACCCATACATATGGACAATAAAGTGTGCTGCAGTAGGTTTGACAAATTTTAAGTTTTACATGCAATACGCATTGGGAGGAATTTTGTTTAAGACTGTTTGACCGAACATATAAAAGTCGCATTTGCCTCAGCATGTCATCGTCATCATTGGAATTTGCATTTACCATAAGCACTAAATATTTCCATTGTTCAACATACTGCAATTGCATATCATTCAACGATATTAATGGACAGAACAGTTTGCGGGTCTTTGGTTGAGTCACAATGCAAACAGATTTCGATGGATTGAATACTATATCATGTTGAGCACCGAATCGAGAACAAAGGTCCAGAAGTTTTATTATTAAAAATAATATTAATATCAAAAATATGCCTGCATATGTTTCAATCATCATTATTCACCATAAACCCTCATTTGTTTCAATGTTGTGTATATATATATATATATATAATATATATATATATATATATATATATATATATATATATATATATATATATATATATATATATATATATACTTAAGATATACATATATATATATATATATATACTTAAGATATATATATACATATATATAATATATAGATATATGAATATATATATGTATATGTATGTGTATATATTTATGCATATAAGTATTTGCATATCTCCATATATATATTAAATATGTATATATATATATTATTTATAAGCATATATATAAAAGTGCGTGTATATCGATATATATATATATATATATACATATATATATATATATATACATATTGATATATGTATATATATATTGATATATGATATATATATATGTATATATATATATATATATATATATATGTATATATATATATATATATATTGCATATACATATATGAGCATATATATATATATATATATATATGTATATATATGTATATATATATATATATATATATATTATATATATATATATGTAATATATATATATATATATATATATATTTATATATATATATATATGTTAATATATATATACATATATATATATATGTAAATATATATTATATATATATATATATATCTATATATATATATATATATATATATATATATATATATCTATATATATATATGTGTGTGTGTGTGTGTGTGTGTGTGTGTGTGTGTGTGTGTGTGTGTGTGTGTGTGTGTGTGTGTGTATGTGTGTATATAAATATACATAGAAAGGGGTAAACGTGTATTAATGGAAGGACGATTTCATATATTGTGCAAGTTTTATGCAAGCATATAGAGTGATGGTGTCCCTTGGGTTCGGCTCTTAAATACCTTTTTACAGTATAACATTAAACCCACGATGACCAAAAAGTTCAGTGAGTAACTTTTAATCTTTCCTTGTGGAAAATGTTATGAGCGATCTGAGTGGGTACCGAAAACTTATCTTTATCTCTGTTTCAGAAAAGGGGAGCAAACGTGTGTCTTGCCGTAAACGGTACAAGATTGAACGAAAGGTGAGTACGCGTGTTTATTGGGCGATAATAGAGTGGTAGGGTTCATTGACTAGTTCTGTTTGTGAATGAATGATTGTCGGGTGTTAGTGATTTTTTTAAACTTCATGGTAGTATATTTCAAGCTACACCACGAAAAAAGTATATGTGCTTTCCACACATTGAAATATACCCCAGTATACAGGTATAATCAAGACACAACACGTCAAGAGTAGGTATGGACCTACAATAGGGGTGTCAGTGATTTTTTTCAAATTCGTTGTATCTCGCTGAAATTGTACATGAAGATAGGTATACTCATGAGGATTCCAAAAAGGTATGTTTCATGTTTTTAAGTCAATTAGAAAAAAAGTTATTGAGGTTTCAATTTCCTTGGTATTGGTCGGTTTTGTGCCAGAATTCTGTGGTAAGGAATAACAGACACTTTCCATGTCTTATATGTTGAATATCATAGTGAAATTATACCAATAGAAATGTGTAATCTAGAGGATTCTAATAAGCTATGTTTCATTTTTTTAAATCAATTAGTAAAAAAGTTATTGAGTTTTCAATTTCCATGGTATTGCTCGGTTTTGGGCCAGAATTCTATGTTAGGAATAACAAACACTTTCCATTTTTTTTAAATCAATTAGTAAAAAAGTTATTGAGGATTTCAATTTCATGGAATTGGGCCAAAATTGACAGGAAGACAGCCACTTTTCACTTTTCCTGATACCTGTTTGAAATTGCCAAACAATGCTTAAACTATTGAAACCAGACACCTGTCTGAAATTGCCAAACAAGGCTTAACTATTGCAACCAGGCACCTGTCTGAAATTGCCAAACAATGCTAATACTATTGCAACCAGACACCTGTCTGAAATTGCCAAACAATGCTCATACTATTGTAACCAGACACCTGTCTGATATTGACAAACAATTCTAATACTATTGTAACCAGACACCTGTATGAAATTGCCAAACAATGCTAATACTATTGCAACCAGACTGAGAAACCTCTCTGAAATTACCAAACATAACTAAAACATCAGGTGACCGAAATCTCAAGATTGCCTGTAGAGATGTCCTCAACCACACGGTGGTATGTGTACACAGCATCATCCTCATTATATACAATATTAAACCAATCGCTGAACCCTGGTACGTTCCTCTTTGCCATCAACTGTGTCCACTAAAATATGCCTTACCCTCTTGCCAACCAACATGTGTTGGCTTTCTTCTGTTACAGGGTTTCTAACTAACTCTATCAGAGAGAGATTCAAATGCGAATTGTTTAACCGCAATGGTTATGAATATTTGTGTGCCATTACGCAGCTTATATAAGGCTGGGGCGAACTCATGATAAACTCGGCATGTACTCCGTGAACGAATCTGACACAAAACGTGGTTAACAGAATCTCTTTGATGTGTTAATTCTGGGTGGTGCCCTTGGCGACGAGCAGCTCACGCATCCGTCGCAGTAACTGTCGGCAGCTCAACATCTATTCTGTGAACCCTAACTGCCGAATTCCACGCGCCAGCGCAAGCGGCATTTTGCCTTTGAAGTTACTGGCCTGTAACGGATAATTTTTTGAATCTACAACCCCAAATAAATAAATCAGGTACCATATTAAGTTCAAGAATCGAATGAAATAATACTGATAAGCCAAGCTATGCGCTCTCCCGGTGCGGGCATGACAAAATCGAACATTTTAAAGCTTAAAATACGACCGAACGGCCCATTCAATAAGAAAATAAACTTGAGCCAAGTGTTACACTATACTTGAATTATCCCCGTATACAGATGGATAATCTGTGCCAGATTGATAAATGAATGAAAATCGACTTTGTTTGACCCCAAGCGGTCAGTCGCGTAAGCGATCTTGAGTCGGCCGTGTGAAGGCATGCTATACGCTCTCCTGGTGCGGGCATGACAAAATCGAAAATCGACTTTGCTTGACGACGCACGATCAGTGGTGGTTGTGAGCGTGCGCAGCCGTGTTGAGTCAAGGCAAGGTTGACCCTGATACCATTGTACAAGGTATGCATTTGTATTGTCAATGATCGATAGGAAATATGTATATTCAACCCGTTATACAGGTGGGAAGAGAAAAACATACACCGTCGTACAATACGAAGGCCCCCAAAAACCAGTCGTACAGATTGAAGCTGAAAAACATACCCTGTCGTACAAGTATGAGGCCCAATAAAACCCGTCATACAAGTCGAGAGGCCGAAAAAACATACCCCGTCGCGCGGCACATATATACTACCTCTATACACTTAAGTGCCGCCCCCCCCCCCCCCCCCCCCCCCCAATTGCCCAAGTTCTTTTGCCTTTATACTTTGTTCCATGTAATGTTGGAGGGATATAAACTACTACGTGAAATTGCAAAGTCATACTTGAATTGACTCATCTGTCACCAAGTTTCCCATGCACTTGTGAACTGATTGATTTCATGCCCCATGGCTTCTAGCCGGGGACTTCTAGTAACCCACTCAATTTGAACTTCCCATGTAGAAAACTTCATTGATTTCCTCTCCCTTTTTTATATCAGTTATTAATCAAATAACTTGCCGTGGTGCCACATGCAGACCAGGATGATAATTGTACTTCTCAAACCAAGTAGAGCTCTATTTTGAAAAAAATAGCGTTATACTGTGGTGCCACGATATGAATGGACCCCTTATTTCAAATGATGCTGGTTAAAAACAGCTGTGGTTAAGGTGAAAGATGAACTTAATGCATAAGATTGGATTGAGACTGCTTTCTCTTTGAAAATGTCACAAGGGAGGCCCTGTTATGGTGTCATACCTACACACGTGTAATTGTTACACTCGTAGTAAGGTGACATGTTTATGACAGTGTATGGATCCCCAAAAATTGGGCTTTTAGCACAAGTCATTGTTACAGTTACCACTTACAATAATGTGTGTTTGTTACGCAGGTACGTGAACACAATAGGAAAGCGCGACAAGAAAGCAAGAAAAATGGCAACAAAAGTAAGTGATGCTACTGACTTAACTTGCATAAGCATTTGACCACCCCTTTCAGTGGGATCAATTCATTTAGCTGTTTGGAAATAACAATGACAATTTCTGAATCTTGAAGAGAACCTTGGGTCTAACCTGTTGTAGATATGATATTTGGTTGATGATATTTTAGGACCAAAGAAAGACCCTGGTGTTCCCAATAGTTTCCCAATGAAAGATGAAATTCTTAAAGAAGCTGAAGCCAGAAAGAGAAGGGTTAGTTCTTGTAATTACTTTTGTTGTTCAATGATTGTGCTATCAGTCAAATTGTTAGGATACTCTTCTACATATGATTCTGAATTAACTCACTTGCAGCTGGAAGAAGAAAGAGAAAAGCAGAAAGAAAGGCGGAAGAAGGACCGACTGAAGACTGTCAACAAGAAACGTAACCTGGTGCATCTCGTTAAAGACGCCGAGAGGAGAGGGGCTGAGTTTGAGAGGAAGGTGAGACAGATACATGCAACTGTTCTTTTGAGAATTTACACGCATGTCATCCAAATAATTTATTGTTTCATTGCCTTATTCTGTTGTCATTTCTTAGTAAATTTAACATTCATTTAGTCATTTGTTTTGCATTCCAGTCGAACTTTGTGTCAGAGAAAACTGGGCAGTTCACAGCTGGAAAATCCGTTGAATCATCGCTCAAGGCATATTACAAAGAATTCAGTAAGGTATGCTAGTGAAGCAGAGGGACATTGAGTGAGAACATGCGACTGTCAGTATAAACTGTCTGTGCTCATCCTGTCACTGCTGATCCCATTACCTCCTTACACTGATTACAGGTAGTGGAGAATGCTGATGTCATCCTGCAGGTGTTAGATGCCAGAGATCCTCTCGGTTCTCGCTGTCCCCAGGTGGAGCAAGCTGTCCTTGGCGCAGGGTCCAGCAAGAAACTTGTCCTTATCCTGAACAAAATTGGTAGAGCACCCAATTGATGTACCTTTGTGAAACACTGGTTTTGTGTTGTAAAAGAGTATCTAAACAAATGTGTTGAACATGAAATTAAACCGAAAAACTCTCTCTGCATTTAGATCTTGTACCAAAGGAGAATGTTGAGGCATGGCTTAAATATCTTCGCAAAGAGTTCCCCACAGTGGCATTTAAGGCTTCTACACAAACACAGTCAGACCACTTGGTGAGATTTATCACGTTGTTTATGTGTGCTGAATACTAGTCTTTATGTACAGAAACACATTTTGTAGTGGGTGTACAAGGTGTCTATGAACAGCTTATGTTGTCTGTGAAGTCCCATAGTAAGGTGCCATTAGCTCTGGCAAGTGATGACCTGAGGAAATCTAGCTGTTGTCTTGGTGCGGAAAACCTCATGAAACTTATTGGCAACTACTGTCGCAAGAAAGACCTCCGTACTGCCATCACTGTCGGGGTTGTGGGTGAGTCTGTGTGTTTCTTTACATAAGCCGAGTGTTTCTTAACATAACCCGAGTGTTTGTTAAATGAGTGTTGTCCTGGTGCTTTGATGTGTCTCCTTGTTGGCTTGTTCAGGCTTCCCTAACACGGGTAAAAGCAGCTTGATCAACAGTCTCAAGCGCTCCAAAGCCTGCAATGTGGGTGCTACTCCGGGTGTTACCAAGTAGGTTCATCATAAACTACTTCTCATTGTCTGTTGTTTCTGTATTGATCAGTTATTCAGATATTCTAGAGGTTCATGATGAGAAAGAGGCCATGTTACTGTGTTTAGATCCATGCAGGCTGTTCAACTTGACAAGCATGTCAAACTGCTTGATAGTCCTGGTATTGTCATGGCAACTGGAGACACTGATGCTGCAACAATTTTGAAAAATTGCGTCAAGGTGATGGCTTGATTACCATATGTAGTAAACCACCATGTATTTCTCATAATTAACAGGATACACTGATATGTAATGCAGGATAAGCCAATTATATCAGAACCACCACTGTTTGTTGGGTTGATATATAAGCTTCACTGCTACGTTTATCAAGCTGCACCCATGCCTTTGTGAGGAAGAGCTGGTATACACAAGTGTAGTGTGTTTGATTTCATTGTTGATATCATGATATTAGAATGTGATAACATACCCAACACATTCCATGTAACAGGTGGAAACAGTGGAGGACCCAGTCATACCAGTAGAGGCCATCTTGAAGCGATGTACTAAACAACAGGTTGGATTTGATCATGGTGGTACTATGATGTATGATGCGGTTTAAATGGCATTACAAATAATGTTTCATGATATTGTAGGCTCAATGAAAATCCTATAATCATTATCTGTGTCATCACTTAGTCTGACTGGCCTTGCGTTAACCTTGCTTTTGGTAACCCGTGCTCCCACTTTCTCTGTCAACAGATCATGCTTCAGTATAATGTGGCCAATTTCTCCGACGTCAACGAGTTCCTCAGCTTGCTAGCCATCAAACAAGGTCGGCTACGTAAAGGGGGAGTGCCTGATGTCAACCGTGCCGCTAAAGTGGTACTTCAGGACTGGAACAGGTGAGCAGGAATGGACAGGTGTGGTAATCAACATCCACCCTGTGATACACTCATGGTCCCATTACTGGCATGGGTTTAGCAATTCACAGTGGGAAAGGTGTATTTATTTACATGAATCTCATTACTAGCATGGGTGTCATCAATCCAGCATGGGATTGTTCCATCATTACTTGGTTACCATTGGTTTGTGAATGAACATTCAGACCAACTGCTTCATCAAATGGCTGAACAATTTTCAGTTAACTTTTCGAGTGATCTTGAAATAGCGGAGAGCATTCATTTTGTTGTTGAATTGACAGTTCATGTGTGTGTGTGCATTGCAGTGGTAAGATCACGTACTATACCCACCCACCAGAAACACACACTCTGGCCAGCCATCTGTCTGCTAAGATTGTTACACAGATGAGTACCGAGTTTGACATCGAAGCCTTGATGAAGGATGAAGAGGCTACCATTGAAGGTCAGTCTAGTGCACTGTACGCTGCACCTCGATGAATAACAATATTGAAATATCATGATGTCTTTTCGACTGGTTGTTATATGTCTGTGGTGTTTAATGACAGGTCTGAAGGGCAAGTCCGAGTCAGATATAGTGATTGTGAGTGAGGGTCCCACTGAGGGACTAGTTACCTCTTCACAGGATGCAGTGATGTCTGCGGATGAGGAAAATGATGAGGAAGAGGAGGTTGAAGAGGAGAATGAAGTGGAGACCGAGGTGATGGAGGAGGATGAAGAGGCATCTGGAGAGGTTACTTTGTTATAAGGCTGACATTCAACTGACATTTAACAGTTATCAATGCAGTTTTGTTAACTGCTACTATTGAGAGGGGGGTGGTGGGGGTGGGCACATATGATGAACACATATTTACATTTTTTAGTAAATACACCTTGGCATAATGCACTGCAAAAGCTTAACCTGCTTGAAGAAGAGGTCACTTGCCCTCACAAAAGATGTGTTTAGGAAGATGATGTAGACTTCATAGGGTGATGGTGTTTGTGTGATCAGTTGTCTAACGTCACTGTCACCATACAAGGAAAGAAGAAGAAGAAGAAGATAGACAAAAACATCACCAACAGAAGGCTGCGTAGTCAAGGCGAACCATCCCCCACCAGCCTCCCTGGCAACATGCAACTTAACAAGTTGCGCAAAGACCAGTTAAAGAAGATGAAGCGAAAGAAAACGAAGACAGGTGAGACATTGTGCTCGTTAACACCTGCTCGTTAAGAGTGAATTCAAACGGGAAGTTGTTGTTTGACGAAAGCAGATGTAGTATTTGAATGTCATGTGTAGTACTCCCATGACCTCAACAAATTGGAACATGATACAATAGAAGACATTTACGTCTGTTTATGTGTTATTTCCCTTGTAGATGTCAAACTGTCGGATGCACTTAGCTCAGCCATGTCGGGCCTGGGGGCAAGCAATGGGCAAGCAGCCTATGACTTCAAGGAACATTTCAAATAACTTTTCTCTGTTAATAATTGTGTGGATGCAGTAAATATTTGACCTCATACAAGTCCTTGTCTTTATTCATGTCAATATGCAAGACAAACAGAACTTAATTTAGAAGTCAACTGCCATATATATATATATATATATATATATATATATATATATATATATATATATATACATATATATACATATACATATACATATATACATACATACATATATATATATATATATATATATATATATATATATATATATATAGGTTGCTGTTTTTCTTTGCATGAATGTCAGTGAGTGAATCACATGTAAGGTTGTTACAAATGACAGAATGCAGTCTGTACAGTAACTCTTGTTATTTCATTGACTCCAGATGCCACTTCATTGTTCACATCATATAGTCAGCAGATGTACACAGCTAGAGGTTAATTGGCAGAACATATCTAGTCTAGTCTTAAAAAACACTCCCAGTCGACCGCTTTCAGAAACGCTCACACTCCATATGAAAAATAAATAAGCAAAGGGCCCTGCACTGACATTACTGCGTAAGTATCAGCGCCCTATCTCTACTATTGGTCTATAAAACAATAGACAATATAACAGTCTCCAGAACTCGTTAAAAAAATATCCTGCAGGATCCATTACCCACTGGGGCTACCTGGTATGATGAGATGGCAAACTCTGAAATGCCTTATTTGTCTGTTCAATGCTGTTTCAAGAGTTATAAAAAGATGTCATTTAAAAAAATGACTACTTGGAAATCACCAGTTGAATCAGGTCAGTTGAGGACCGTGGCCTTGTGAAAGTGCTGTGTTTGCATAAAAGGAAATGCATGTTAACAATGCAAGGGTTAGACCATTGTCACTTAGCATGCTTTTGGTCACATAACCCAGGGTGACGACACCACAGGTCACACGATACATGCACATAACAGCAGGTCACATGATCCTAATAACATGTCACATGGTCCTAGTTACATGTCACATGGTCCTAATAACATGTCACATGATATAGGCCCACTTTAGCACATCATGTGCCACGTCACATGATAAAGGTCAACTATAGCACATCATGTGCCATGTCACATGATATAGACTCATACTAGCACAGATCTCATGATGCTGGCTGGTACAACCACTGATCTCATGATACAGGCTGATACAAACACTGATCTCATGATGCTGGCTGGTACAACCACTGATCGCATGATACAGGCTGATACAACCACATATCACATGATGCTGGCTGGTACAACCACTGATCGCATGATACAGGCTGATATAACCACTGATCACATGAAACAGGCTGATACAACCACTGATCATATGATACAGGCTGATACCACAACAGATCACACGATTCACAAGTACAGATGACCTCTTGGTGAAAGGTCTGTATTAACACTCACGCAGTGGAGTGACGGCCATGCATGTCAAACTATAGAAATACAATAACATTGGCTCCTTTTCGGGCAGGATGCGAGCTGTAACAAGTGCACCTACGTTAGGGCTCACATTCCCCATGTTAGATAACTAAAGAGCATACCGAGCCCACAACCCTGCCCTACACAACCAAAGCAGGAGTAGCTAGTCCCTGGCGGCACGTCCATCTCAATATGGCTGACAACAACATATACATGGTAATAGGATACAGCTTTCGTCACCCACTCAGCATTGTACATTTCCATTGGTGTAAACTATTTCAATAATGACTACAAAATCTATGGATTACATTAAGAATATACTGCATTTGACAAAATCAACACACATACATACACAAAATATAAATTACACTCAACGTATACTATACAATGAAGTAACAGCCAGAGCCTTATCAGTTATCAACAACTAATAAAATATTTTTTCTGCCCTTTCCTCACAACAACAGTATATAGTAGCTTCTGTTTGAGCATATAAAACCAGGCATAAACACTCCGTCCGTACAAACACATAGTGAGCAGAGAAGACAAACGTTATGACTTTCGCATTTCAGTAGTTGTCATAATGTGTTTCATACGGAGCCCTGACGATTAGCCACAAACAATGTAACGGAGAGATATTGTAATTGAATGTCCAACATCAAGAAAAGGGGACGAAATCAATAATTTTTCCTAGTATTTGAGCGCAAGGAATTCATATCGGTTCAGGCTTATTGAAACAAAAAGTTTTAAAATGCACCTGAAAGCAGACGCCACTTAAAATGCTCTGTAACCTGTGTTCCTAAAATATCAACTAAATTTACACTACCTTTCTCATCTTAGCTATCCAACAAAACCTATTGTGTAAGATTGTTGCTGCCTTTGATAAGTATGGGAGACCACTGCATACACACAGAACCAGACAGATCCATGAGAGGTCCCCATATCATGGCACAGAGCAGGGCCACAGATGGAAAAGGTGGCATCATTATAGCATGGCGCATGGACAGCTTCATCAAGCCAGTTCAATGCAATGGGGATGTTTTCTAAATTTGGGAATAAAACACTCAATAACTGGTAAAATAAACACTTAACTAGTGTCCACAATTTTACACAATTTAGCCTAAGTATACAAGTGAGTTGGTGTGAGGTGAGGTAGATTAACATCAGACTAGTACAACACATCAGTGAGGTCAAAAAGGTCACCTTACTGGATGGCTACAATCCTTGTTCTTACCCTCATGTATACTTAGTGTGTGAGCGGAGTTAGTGAGGGAATGTTATGGGAAATCATCGTAAATACAGCCATATCAATGCAAATGACATAAAGGATGGGGAGTAATCACTGATGTGGACGAGTTGTTCACGGGGAGATACAAACTATCAGCTCATGTCATTAGATCCATAGACTGACAAAGGAACAAACTGTGCTAAATGATCAGATATATCGTCCACCAGGTATCATCAACTTCATGCATGGCTTATATAAACTGATTGGTACCCAAAAAAATCAAAACAAAGCTTGAGAATCAGTCAGAAGCATTGAACTCAGAGGACTGAACATTGTCAACAATCAAAATAAACAGGTCATTGCAACAACCCACAGCCAGGAGGAAGAACTTCCATCTCTGGCAGCTAAAACATGAGGACATTTCTTTAGTATTTTTCTAAATTGATTATATTCTATGGTGAATAATAATTATGGATTCCTTGAATGTCACTCATTCAATAAATATGTACATAAGTTACATATGTACAGGCATTTAGAAAGGTCATTGACAACACAAATCAGATTACTCTGTCCAAGTCTTGCTAGAAATGAGGTGTGTCTTGTATTCAGGATCCGGGTGGAGCCATGTACCCCCCCATAAAGCCAGGCGGGGGTCCTGGGTTGTGGCCGTTGTATTGTGCATATTGAGAGTAGTTAGCTGGCGGTCCGGCATTAAGGTTGCCATTAGCAGTACCTGGGTGAGTGAGGAATTGAGGGGAACTGTCGAAAGCCTGGCCATTTTGATAGTTGATTGCTGCGTAAGAGAACATTGGGAAGCTTCCTGACGTGTTAGGGGGCGTGGCTTCAGAGGGAACTCCCCCACCGGGCAGTGTCATGTGTTGCTGGCTTGTGATGGGTGGAAAGTTATTGCCAGTTGACCAACCACCATTGCTGTAACCTGCTGAGCTTGCAAAAGCTGGATTTTCAAACTGCTGTGGGTTTGGATAAAGTCCGTAGTTTGACAATTCATGAGTATCCTCAGATTTGACTAGAGTGGGTGTACCATTAAAGACAGCGTCCATCGTAGGCACTTGGGATGTGGGGATGCTTGGCATGGCCATGGAGCCGTTCTGCCAGCCTCCGGCCATCTGACCAGGCATCTGACCATACATACCATCCACGACTCCTTCCTCCTCCACCTCACCTTTCTTCTTTCTCTTCGTAGCCGTCTTCTTCTTCTCAGTTTTAACCCCGCCCTCAACCCGATCTTTCCTAGGTTCAACCTTCAGTTCTAGATCAGGGAATATCACATCCGAGTCCACAAGTTCTTTTGTAATGCCACTGAGGTAGTCACGGAGTTTCTTGACAGCGATGTAGAAAGGGACTTTGTCAACAGCCCTGGGTAGTTGAGAGCACCTGGCACTGGAGGAGGGCATGACAAACACGGCCTGCAATCATCACACGTCCAAGGTCAAGGTGAGATCATACAAGCCATAGTCATTGTGACACATATGGCCCCATGAGGCCTTGATCAGACTGTACTCACTGTTTCTGTGCCAGGGAATGGTTCAGGCTGCCGACCTATGTAGAAGTTCTTATGACCACAAAAAATCTCATAGATACCTGTAAGTCATAAGCAATGCCTTATGACCAGCATGTCACGTGACCATACCTGTAACACACAGCTGGTCAGGGTCTATACTCAATAGGAAAAGTGATAAGTATATGGTTACCTACCTTTACCGTTGAACACAGCTATTTTGGGCTTGAATTTATTGATTTTGTCTCTGAGAATTTCTCCTCCTTCTTTGATTTCCTTCCTGAAAATATCAGCACCAAATTCATTCACTAATTATGTCAGGTCAGTGATGAAGAATAAGACTGACAAGAGTTAAGAATGACCAGGTGAGTAACGATGCAGGTGATGTACCTGGTGAGGTCTGCACTGCCACGGCTGCATCTCTCCACTATGTTAGTGAAGCCAATACCCAGGTCGAGAAGCTTATAATCATCATAGGCGTTCATGGGCTCGGGGATGAGGCCGGACAGGTAGAGGCACTTCCCTGTAACAACACAGGCAGTTGTTAGGCAGGTGAGGTGTGGGGGAGGGGGGTGCGGAAGCTGTAGGAGTTACAAAGCGTGAATGGGCTACCTGAGCACACTAAGATATCAAATCAAGAGAAGACTTACAAAAGTGGTTGCCTGGCCCAGCATAATGATGGCCTACATAAGCAGCAGTGAGACCAGGGTTAATCCCCACCTGAAACCAAACATCACTTAGAATCCCTGCCACACACAGCTACCCAGGAACTACCTGAGCTGGACAAACATGCAATGACCTCCCATTGAACTCACGATGACGATGTCAAGGCCTTCTCTGAGGTGGTCAGGAAGTGTCCGCTTCATCACTTCATCCTCGCTCATGCCATTGAAGCGGTCCCGTTTCTTCTTGACGGGAACAGTGTCTGTCAACTTCTCTTGTTTGATGTTACCATTGGCCGTTTTATTGGGGGAACTCCTAACACACAACATGCCGAATTATAGCTAGCAACCACCTTATACATGAGTGATATAAACTCTCTGTATGTACTGTTTAGATATATATACTGCAGCAGCATTGATGACCTATGTGAAGAGTCACAGCTTTTCATGCCAACAGAGGATAGTGCTATATGAGCTCTTCGCCATGCTTAAATATAAGGAGAGAATGGAAGGTGAGACCATTAAACATAATGGACTCTGAGATGAAAGATGTTACTCGTACGGAAGGTGAGAATAACGTGACGAGCTCAGAACACCTACCTGGCCTTGCTGTCTGACTTGCTGTTTGCTCCGGCCTCTTGTTTCACCTTGACATTGGTCTGTGGCGGTGTGGGGGTGGGGGGATTCATCGCCATGTTGTCCCCTGCCAGGGCACAACTAGACGAACAGGAGCTGCTCTCCTGTTGCAACACCGACCTGAGAGACCATTCAAACATTATGATCTTACAAATACTACATCAACGTTATACAAATGAAACGCTATGACTGCTGATGGAACAGTTTACATATATGAAACATTTCATGCCATCTGACAAAGGGAGTTGGTGATGACACTTTTCTCACTACTCTATGTATCAATGCCATATATTGATTTGCCCTTCATCACATCAGGTCCTACATGACAGTCACAGGACTTCTTTCAGATGGTCCTAGCAGTGTCTTTGTTTGTCATTGATGATGCTTTGAGAGCTCAGCACAGCAATAAGCTGTCATTGGCAATATAGAATGCAATTCAAAAGGAATTACTTCATGGCATTGAGGAAATTAAATGTCAGCTTTCATAGGTAAATAGTATATATATGTTTCATGTTAATGATTTTACACCCCTTATATAATTAGTGATTCAAAAGGAGATACGACAGGTAAAAGATGTGATTCCAGAATGGTCTGATACCAATCAAGTTCATACTGAGCTTCCCTTCAAGCAGAGTAAGAGAAATGTTCAATCAGAAGCAAGCTGTAAATGTGTCCTATATTTTGCTAGCTTTACTAATATCACAAGACTTCAGTCTGAAATTCCTCAATTACCACTGGGTATAATCCGAAGAATTTCCACAAGTACCCCCTTTTATCACAGCATAAAGGTTCATCCTTGACTGAGCAATGTACTTTGCCAGCTGACAGCTAACATGATTCATTGTTGAGATCCACCTAATTAGCTGAGAGGGCCAAATGCTCACCAGTCTGGTGGCTCGTCCTTGACCTTGGCCATGATGGGATCCTGGGAGCATGCTGATTGGTTGGTAGGGGTGGAGCACGGGGGCAGGGTTAGGTGTCCGGGTCCAGGTCCAGGTCCAGGTCCGGGTCCGGGTCCGGATATTATGTGTTGAGGAGCTTCCCCGTTCATACATGAACTGTTGTAACGCACATATACATAAACACGGATTACACACGAGAAAGTGATGATTTGGGTACAGGGGCCATCAGTCGAGTGGCCATGGACGCATATGGAGGCAGATATCATACGCCCAGTGATTTCGATTGATTGACGCGCACGTTTACTGAGTGATGTAGCCTGTGTACATAGTGCTGGCTGACAGGCGTACAATGGCCTCACTCCACCAATACTACACCTCGATTTATCAGCCATTGTTGTGTTAACGTGTAAATGCTACACGATAATAGCTTCAGCTACAACAAAGGTTGCTAGGCAACAGTAATGACATGCGCCGCAATGGCAAGCGGAGCAATTAACGCGACTAGAGTGAAACTCATGTCGTCGTAGGCGATAATGATGCGTTCATAATACAAGCCGACGTCTATCATGTATAGCTGTACGCTTTACTAATGTACCGCGCATCCAGGGCAGCCAATGACGTCACAAGGTGCTTCTATAACACGCGAAGACGGTCGGTAACAAAGCAAACCTATCAACTCTGAGTCTCATATAGACACACAAGTCTTAAAGCGTGATCCTCAACATCCCATAATACTCATCCATAAATTATTCCGATCAGTATCTTGACAAATAAGGCGTTTTAAACAACATAGCGTTCCGCCTAGTACAACTGACAAGGCGATCAGACGGGCCGTACGTTGTAATGGTCACGCGGGAAAGCCCACCCAATTGCCATCAACACAGAGCGCATTACGGATTCAACACACGCCCGAGACCAATAAATCTACGCCAGCACATTAATATCTGTGCGGCAGTAAACCAATTTGCTGAGGAGTCATTACTTATTAATATCACCCAAGGGTCTGCCTAGCAGGCCACCAATGTTGTAATTCCGTCTCATTCTACAAAGTAATCTGCATGGTAACTTCTTTATGTTGCCTTTGACAGGTGCGCGTTGCATACCAAGCATGTAGCTGGTGCGACTAACACGTGCTCTGGTGCTGACATCCTCATAATACACGTCATAAGCATTGCCGGTCCGTCTGCTGCCGTCCACCATCAACCATATAGTTCACTCGCTTCTTAGTGCTGCAAATTACATTACAGAACTACTACATTTGCCTGAGAAGGTCACACTGGCTTTTATGTTGATTCTATATGCGTACAAATCGCTCACTGCAGGCAAGCCTTATTGCATTAAGCTGCATATGAAGCAGCAATAACAGCGCTTGGCATATAGTTATATAGCAATGAGGCTGGCGAGTGATTGGGGAAGGGAGGGGGTGAAGGGGATCGGAAGGGGGAGGGGTAGGGGCCATCACTGCTGCCAATGTAAAGGGTAATATGCATTGGATGAGAAGGGATTGGTGCATGTTATGGTCGTCTGTCGCAGGCAATTGATGTATTAGACACTGGCGTTGGAACATTGGCGGTCGCCTGTGAAGAAATTGATTACCCGGCCACATTATAGCTGTAGCTTTACGCTGCCTTCAGATTGATGGTTATTATTAAATTGTCTACTTTCTTCCATGCATAAATTCCTTGCTACAGTCTAATGGGATTACCGACGTTATCTCCAATTACATTTAAGAATGTAAAGCTCCAGTAATGGCCCGTTGGAAACAGCCAGAGACACGATAAATGTTCCATATCTCAATAGACACAAGGACACCGTGAAACTCATTCTAAACGCCATCAAACACATCAATTATACCCATCCATATCGCCGCATTTATGTGTCATTAACGCTTTCCCAGAACGCCAATTTAAAAGATTTTGGGTGACGTCATATCCTTTGATGGCCGTGCGTCAGCGGAGAACTCGTCATATGGCAAATGACATTCGTAATAATATAGGTCAAAAAGTTGAGGATTATCAAGAAGACTGCTAATGGGGAGGGTATCGATACCCTTAGACTGAAGTCTGATAGCGGACTCATGCTTTGTTATCGGTAAAATGAGCGTGCTGTATCCAATCTAATCTACCTACTCGACACCGTACATTTCTTTGTATATCGCATTGGTAAGATTTGCTGATGAAAATATGCAAGGAAGTTGCCAACCGATCTGGCCAGCCAAACTGGGCGACCCGCCATCTCAGTACGCTCGATAGGAAACTAACCTGGCCAACTAGGCAATCCGTCATCTCAATACACCTGATGAGAAGCTGACTTGTCTAACTGGGCGACCTGTCTTCTCAGTGCACCTGATGTGAAACTGACCTGGCTAACTGCATGGGCGACCCGTCTTCTCAGTACGCCTGATGTGGAACTGACCTGCCCAACTGGGCGACCCGTCATCTCAGTACGCCTGATGTGAAACTGACCTGGCTAACTGGGCGACCCGTCATCTCAGTACGCCAGATGAGAAACTGACCTGGCTAACTGAGCAACCCGTCATCTCAGTATACCTGATGAGAAACTAACCTGGCCAACTAGGCAACCCGTCATCTCAGTATGCCTGATGAGAAACTGACCTGGCTAACTGGGCGACCCGTCTTCTCAGTATGCCTGATGAGAAACTGACCTGGCTAACTGGGCGACCCGTCATCTCAGTATGCCTAATGAGAAACTGGCTTGGCTAACTCGGTGTCCCGTCATCTCAGTATGCCTAATGAGAAAATGACTTGGCTAACTGGGCGACCCGACTTCTCAGTACGCCTGCTGTCAAAAAGACCTGGCTTACTGGGCGACCCGTCATCTCAGTATGCCTAATGAGAAACTGGCCAGGCTAACTCGGTGTCCCGTCATCTCAGTATGCCTAATGAGAAAATGACTTGGCTAACTGGGCGACCCGACTTCTCAGTACGCCTACTGTGAAAATGACCTGCCCAACTGACCATACATTGAACTCACTCACACGTGCAGTTGCTAATCAAAACATCCGGGTATCAACCCAATATGGACACGGCGTCACTGCGGTCTTTGTTACACACGCTTGGACCTCGCCAAGGGTCACTGCAAAACCATCGCCCCGACGGTCGCTCGGAATTCAGCCATCGAGATCCGAGTGTACGTGCCCTTACAAATTTGTAACACATGTGACGAGGCATCACCTTATCATAAGACCAATTGAGGCTTGTTGATAGAGGAGGGGAGTGCGGCGTGTGATAAGCAGGTTGCGATAAGCAGGTTGCAATAAGCCAGTCACAACACGCCAGTCTAACCAATGATGACCATGACGATCGATGTCACGTCATTGAAAAAGCTAGAAGAGACAAGCTCGTGTTTAATTAACATGCCGACTCGGAGGATATGTCACAGCTTATATTCGGCTCTAATGGATAGTGATGGATCGCTGCTATTTCATATTATTATACATGACGGATTGCAGTCAGACGGCATAGACCCTAACCTAAAGCGAAGTGGGGGAGGAGTGGGGGAGGAGTCGGGGAGGATGTGAAGGAGGGGCTGATCAAGGGGGGGGGGAGGGGGGGGGGAGGAGCGAGTCAACTGTCATTTGCCATACATCAATAATGAATAAAAAGGGGAATCACTTTTTGCCCTATTCTGATTGGATGTGAAATTGACTCTGATGGAAAATGATGATTTAGCATTACTACGATGTGGAAAGCCTTTGTAAGCATAAGGAGGACGGCAATCAATGTTGCCAGACTTAACAACGCCAGCATGACGGAAATCAACGAATACCAAGTCAAAACACGCCCATGTCCAACCACGGACCAGCCGTTCCTCATTGTCTCTCTCTTGACGTTGGCAACAAATGTGTCTAATCCTACATATTGCCCTCGGGCATATGACGCAAGGCAAAAAATGAAATACAACATGACGGGCTGGATTCTATATGTGTGATATTTAACAGCCAAATATGCGGGGAGCTTTAATATAAAAGCTAATAATGTCGACATGATTATCATCATAATCACGATGTCCCTCAACGCGGAGCGCTATGGTGTGGCGTGGTGTAGGGGAGATGGGGGGTGGGGGAGGTATAGTGGATGATGAACGGGGGGTGGGTGGGTGGGGTAAGGAAGCACGAGAGATAACAACTAGCATTAGCGTGTTTACGTCATCAGCCAGTAACTACTCACGCTCTGAGTAACGGCTCATCAAAACTACACTAGCAACCATTAAGCGAATACAGCCCCTCCATTCGTCACAATAAACCATCCAAACTGACGTCCTATGTCTCCCATAAAGCCCTATATTAGTAATCGTACACTGCCACACACACAGTCCCGATACTAATAGAACGCATCCAATCCATTCTCGTTAAAACCGTCATCTTCATTTCCAACTCGTAGTGTTAGTTTTATCCAGTAACCCCCACCCCCTCCCCCACCCCCACCAAACCCGCTTGCCGTATATGACTTGGCGTGGAAGCTGCGTAGCATGTTATAGATGCAATATTCATAAAGGACGCGGCGAATCGATGGCAAACTATAGCCTTTCTTGGCGTGCAATTACCGCGGTTTGTGAAGGAGAACAACATCATCAATTTATGAGTGCATATTTATATGGGGCACCATGAACCAATCTCATTCAAGGGGGCTATCATATTACGTACACAGGTCAAGTGGGGGCTGCTGGCGTTAAGATACGCAACGAAGAGAGGATGCCTTTTAAGGGCGCCGTAGCAAATAGAAACGGTTAGAAAACAAAGTCAGGTGGGAGCGAGTGAGGTGGGGTGGGGGTGAAGCGTTGCCAAATGTTAAGGGTTGGAGGGGCACTCGCGGGCAGTGAGGGGTGGGGGAGTTTTTATGGGCGCGGAGATTGTGTGTAGGGGCAGTTAAGCGGGCGGAATATGGCTCATAACTGGTGGATACATGGGCAACGGGCTTAGGCCGAGCTTAACAATGAATGGGCGCCGAGAAAGATTGCCAAATTATGTGATATTGATTTGCCATTGCGCCAATCACACATCAGCCAGCCTCCTCCTACCCCAACCCGACGCCATCCCCTCCCCTTCCCTCCTAAAGACCGCCTCACACACACACACACACACACACACACACACACACACACACACACACACAGACTCAAGACACTTGTTAAACTTTTACCCAAATTCATTTGGAAGTGGGTAGATAAAGGCTTTGGAATCTGTGCAAACATGACATACCAGCGCTTAAGATGTAAGCGAGTTGGGAGATGGCGTTTACAGCGGCCAAGATGTGACGGGACAAGCCCAGGAGAACGAGACAGCTTAACTGGCTATTGGGAGGCCAATATGTGGGCGATATGAAGAGGTCTGCTGGGCCGCCGGGTTAACGGGCTAGAGAGGAAGGCCAACAGGTTAGAAGGCGATGATCCCAGAACGGCGCTATATATGTCGTCTGATAATAGAAGAATAAACGGACCTCTCCTTATCAACATCCACGCTATTTATCCCTTATCAACAACCTCAGGTCTTCACCTTATCATTATCCACAGCCTGTCCCCTTATCACCAACAACAGAACGTTCACTTTTTACGAACCACAGGACATCCAAGTCCCCTTATTCTCAGCCACAGGACGTCCCAGTCCCCTTATTCTCAGCCACAGGACGTCCCAGTCCCCTCAATCGTCAACTACCTTAATCGTCATCTACAGGACGTCCCCTGATCATCAACCACAGGACGTCCCCTTGTCATCAACCACAGGACGTCCCATGATCATCAACCACAGGACGTCCCCTGATCATCAACCACAGGACATCCCCTGATCATCAACCACAGGACGTCCCATCATCACCAACCCCAGGACGTCCCCTCATCACCAACCCCAGGACGTCCCCACATCACCAACCCCAGGACGTCCCCTAATCACCAACCACAAGACTTCCCCAACTCCTCTAGCATTGATTCCAGAAGAGGTGTGCCAGGATAAACCCCAGTCCCTCTGGCCAACTCAAATGCACCTTCGGTGTCGCATTGGCCAGGCATAGAGGGAATGAAATGCAATCCCAGCAATGGGTTCAAACCAATGACGGCAAACGTTAAGTCCAATCATTACAACTACCACCTTCTGTCACGGGACTTGTCTTTGTGACATGCGACCCAAAAATGGGTGTAAAACCCAGACAGTTTATTTCATTTCTATTACACCTGACATTGTCACTTAGGTAGGATGCACATAACGCAATATCCTAATACGAGGACATTTGGCTGGCAAACAATCAGCGACAAGAGTCTCTTGTGCCTCCAACGGGCGCTGTTTAATTAATACCAAGCTATTGTAAAGCTAAGCGGACCACAATTACTCGCTAATTTTGATGCAAAAGAGTAAACTTTTTACGATTACGATCATCCGCGTGAGAACAAGTCAAATATCCATATGTCGGTTATACATGTCACAAATAATCTTCCAAAATAAGTCGTCAATCCAATTGCCTCCACGTTACCAAAATTACCATGAGAGAGGCCATACAGACGGGTCTAGCAGTCCTGAAAATGTGAGATCAATCCATTCTAAAACATTTCAATGGGTAACGATCTTAATCTGTTGTTTCATCGCTAACACGCAAAACGTTGTTTCCTATCGCGGAAATAGGTGACAATGTCTCCCAAAGGCCCTTTTATCTCGGCAAGCTAATGTCAACGAGTCCTGTCGGCCACACAAAACAAATCCGTGTGTTAGCACTTGAATGAAATTACACCTAGCAGACTGCCTGTCAACAGCTTAACAAGATTCGCTTTCCTCACACCGACATATTTCCACTGTCTCATTCCCGTCAAATGAGATGAAATAATCTTCAGAGAGCTGTCAGTCATACGCATAAGACACGCCCCATCTCCGTTTCTATTCACCCACGCAAAAGACGAAGTCAGCGTCTTCCAATATTGCTTCTTTCATAGAAAAATTACCATTTTGAGCTTGCGATGCAATCAACATGGAAATTGAGTTACAACGTGCGTACGAGAGAAACCTGGAAATTGAGTTGGAATTGACATGCAAGGTATCAGTTGGTTTGCCATAACCTTGCCCGACCTTGCCCCAGTACGTTGTTATCACCTACAATGAACCGCGAACGATGAGCCCTTAATGGTATTCAGACAACTATTATTTAAATACACGAGCCAGATGACCCTGGTATGATAACAGAATAGACATCCGATAGTAACAACGCTGGCATAATGCTCCCAAAAAAGGACGATGAATGACGCTACGATAAGTGAATGTTTGCTTCCAGTATCTCGGTTTTATTTACCGTAAACATGACCCGGCGCTCGACTGCATGGTGGCATGGCTCTTCGTTTTACAGTATCGATTCAACAGCGAACGATAATCATAAATAGACTAGGACTAATGGCAAACCAGGCAGAACACCGCCAATATATCACTAACAAAGTATTCATCAACATTAGTTATGACCACGTTCTGGTTGGAAAACGTTATTTCACGACCCGCATGGATCACACTCAGAACAGGATCTAAAAAATAGCCACATGGAAGACCATTCTTAATCAACAAGAAGAATACCATTTTAATGCCAAGCTCCTCGTAAAATCCAGTCATAACTTGAAGGCGGGGGAATCACAGCTAGAGATGGTGACTACATTATACGCGGCTAGCTCTGTCGATCTGTCACACGTAAATCGTGAGGTATAGTGCCTAATCAGACCGAGAAAACCACTGGACCAGCCACAGCCAAGTGCCGGTCATATTCAATTTCATCTTGATCTAGTTCTATTATATAGTCCCGCTTATTTGCGACACTGATTTTAACGCCGCAGCGGACAACGGTTATACTTGCCTTGTTGTCTGCTGTACATGTAGTGAGATTTGAGATTATACCCCAGCCACGCAGACAATGTATCTTCAATATTATCCCCAATGAAAGCCAGATTGCCCTCGATCTAATGCAAACGTAATTAAAGCAAAGAATATGTACAATTTATGATGGCAACCACAGCAGTCAATAAAGGGTTTGCAAAAGGGAAAAAACAAGACAGATGGCGTAATTACGATGTAAGAATTCGCTAATCAGGCGCCGCACGGCAGATGGTGTGCGTGAACTGTGCTTCTTCATAAGCAGGGCGCTATATGAAGGCTACATCTGTTCCCATAAGCGTGTATGCTTCTCGCAATCGCGCGTGTTACTACTGGAATTCTATTTCACGCACGCTAATTCCATATTTGTAGGTGAGTTTGCATGGCTGCAATTGTTGGATTATTAAATTGAAATGAATACGGTGACGCTATAAGACTAAATAAATGTGAATAAGTAAACAATTAATTGTCGCCACAATTTGTAAATCGACCTCTAGGGAAATCAATAGTGTAAATAGCCGCCTTCAACAGGCAAGTTGATTTTACAGTTTTCATTTTCAATTCCCCAAAGCAATAAACTGGCGGTCGACACTATGTGAGTGGGGTTAGGCATTCCCTACAACTGACTTACGCTGCTTCTGGTCATGGGTGAGAGTCGAAACTAACACATGTTAACCAGCAAACTAAATGAGTTGACCCCTGGTGGCGCTGCACCAACAACAGCGGCACTCCAACAAATGAAAACACGAGCCCCCGACAACACGCACCCCATTCAATCTCCGCCAAACACACGTGCTCTCTTAAATTAAAGAAAACACAATTTCCGTGCAGATCAAATAATTAATTAGCTAACGTCTATTTGGCAAGAAGTTTGGAAGAGCTATTGATTACCGCTAGTTTCCATGTGGGTTGGATATAAATATGCAGAACAAATTCGGTCAACTTCAGTGTGAAGGGGGCTGTTTATTCAGGCTCGCCTGCTATATATGCAACGTGATGCAATGTGACATGACCGAGCCAACATTGAGAACACGTAGTGTATATTCGCGGAGATTATTGGCAAATATTGGTGGCAACCAAGCCCGCATTGTTAGCATATAATTATACCTCGACTTGATCTGACTCCAGATCAAATATCATATTTTTCATCGTGAAAAAAAAAGAAGAAAGCAATTAGTTCAATACATGACCTTAAGTTAAACATGCATCCCTTATTAACAGTGATGGCACAAACAAACGTAATTCTAAATGGAGTCGTGTCGGAGCGCTATTGATGGTTGGACGAATATCATCTTCCAATGCAGCCAAGAAGTTAACGAAGCAACGTGATAGAAACCGTGACACCCCACATGAAAACTCCGAGCTCAACTCGTTACAAAAACACGAATTTCAAGCAAAACACTATAGCGCCTAGCGCTGTAAGAGAAAAGGTCTTAAAGGGCACTCACAAGTAGGGGCTAGTATCAGGGGTGAGGATACCCCCGCTGTTCCACGACTCTATAGGAGCAGGTGCAACATGTCTGTTACCCTGTGACAACGGACCAGCTGCCAGTGGGTCAAAGTTGAACAATGGATAATCGCCAGCCGACGGCATGACACCTCTCTCACTGTAATACATGACGGGTGAGGATAGCTTAGACACACCACAGCGTTAACGCCAATATATGAGTCACGAAACCGGGGAAAGATGAAAAAAAAATTCCACTAGAGCAACTTGTTTGGGATATTTCCAGAATGTTGTATATTCCTAGAAAACTTTTCCCGTGAAACCATCGCGCTGGAGAAAGATTATCCTACTAGCGTGAAAACAGCTGTAAATTAATAGTATCCAAGTGCTGTTCAATAATTCCGCATATCACGCGCTCTAAGTCAAACACGATGTAACACACGTCGTCTTTAAATATTTAGGAATGTCTTTGCGATTAACACATCGATCCAATCCGCAGTGATAGTTCCGCAAACTTTCCAAGTATCCTTGGGGAAGGTATCTGCCAAGTTGACCGACGTTGAGGACAGCGCGGAAATGTCTGCCAATGAGAATGATTTGATTGGCGCAGCATCAGCTTGGAAGCGCCGCCGCGAGTGATGCCGATGTCACTCTCCGTATTCCATATAGGGCGAAAATTGGGACTTGTAAACACGATAGCAGCAGCACTGATGGGGGTGCAGGTATCCGCCCTACGGACCACCCCCTGAGGGAGCTTGGGGCTACCCCTCACAGCGCCTTTATATTGATTCGCTTATGGAGTGAAAAGAAATCGGCCAATCGATAGTGTTATGTATAATGTATAAATGCGCGCAGTGCAATGGCGTTTACGAGTAGGGCTTTTCAATGGGCGTCGGATTCAGACTACGTAATTCTTACAAAAGGGCTATAGAAAGACGAACAAAGGGTGTGTATGTAAGTAGTTGTAAGAGAGAGGGCGCTAATGGGATCGGGTCGGTGTTGGGGCTGCTGCAGCTGACAAAGAGGAGCGGACGCGCGGAGAACCAGTGACGACGCGCGGCGCGGCAACCGGTGAGGCGGTCATGCAGGAACGGACTATTAAAGACGTGTTAAGCGCAACTTGTGAAGCAGTGTCAAGCATACTCGTGTTTCCTGATACCCTAAGGGGCGTGCCTGCTGACAAACTTATCAATGAATGATCGCGGCGATTGACACCAATAGCGGCGAGATGATACCGCCACCTGTCCGAACCCCCCCACCACTACATCTACTGCAGGCCTCACTCAATAGCCAATCACAATGAGATATATCACACATACTGCGAACAAGGAGGAAAATGACCCAACATAGTGATGAATTCATAAGGCAACATCGATTGTTCAATGTAACAATGTAAGCTATTCCTGGCTAGCACAGGAAACCGTCGCTTGCATTACAGCATAGCAGAAAACATTGGTAGCATTTATAACAGTCCCCCATCGTTCATCTCGTAACCAAGGAAATATATTCTAAATTCATTGATATATATTAAAATGTAACACAAGCCCAAAACAGTACAGTTGCACTTGACGCCCGAAGGCGACAGCAATAAATTAAAAAATAACAATTGCTCATGTCAATTTCATCTCAGCACTCGAACACTTGACAATAATAATACAAACAATATGGATGTATATACTATCTACGTCGTTATTTTGGAATATAATGGTCTCGTCTCTCTCTCTTCTCTCTCTCTCTCTCTCTATATATATATATATATATATATATATATATACATATATATATAAACATATATATATATATATATTTTATACATGTATATATCTTTCTTTTTCTCCTCTCTCTCTATTTCTCATCGCTATTTCTCTTTTCTCCTCGCTCTCTCTTGCTTTCTTCTCTCTTTCTTCGTGCGTCTCTCTCACTCTTCCTTTCTCTCTCTTTCACGCACGCACACACACACGTACGCACACACACATATTCACAAACACACACGTACAACTACATACACACATACACACGACCATTAGAACTCCAAACCACACAGCTTCCCATTAACAAGCACTTCTCAGCCAAACGTCAGTTGGGTTGTAAAGTTGAATGTAGAACGGAATGCCGTAGTTGAATTCTCCGATGACAATGCTATCGGATTGAAAGCCGTAATATTCTAGGCCAGCGACTAAACCGATAAAATGAGGGCATAATGTGTTTGGTTTTACAGACCATGTTGGTGCATGCATGGGTAGAATCATGAATGAACAACCGACTCAATTAGTACGCATGACAGAGACTGGAGCAAGATATTAAGGAAAAAACCCAATTGAATTAAGTGAGGTTGACATTGTTAGTGTACAAACGGTAGGTGAAACAATGAACAACCACAAATGACAACATCATGACATTATTCAACCAGGGATAAGAGGTAACGTACCCAGTTGTACACTCACAAATAGAAGTATCATATTGTACAATCACAGACAAGAGCCAAGTTATTCAACGACATACAGCAGCTGTTTATCATATTGTAAAACCACAGATATTGCAAAATCAAGTTGTACAACCATGAATGGCAGTTTAATTATATTGTTAAGTCGGATCATGACGTACAACCACAGTTAAGTCGGATCATGATGTACAACCACAGTTAAGTCGGATCATGATGTACAACCACAGATAAGTCGGATCATGATGTACAACCACAGTAAAGTCGGATCATGATGTACAACCACAGTAAAGTCGGATCATGATGTACAAACACAGATAAGTTAGATCACGTTGCACAACCAAAGATAATAGCATCAAAAGCCTTCGCACCAATTGAGATTTTCTCATCAACTTCCTGTCATCATCAACCAACCACAGAAAGGTTGATTAAATCTCCCAGAGTCAGTTTGATTGAATCATTGTGAAATCAAGTGACAATTATCTAAGTGGAAACCACACAGATATAATTTGCGACGATTGAAGGAAACTGTTGCGTAATTGTAATCATCTGTCATGCTCCGGATATCGACGCACGAAAAGGGACACAATCGCTGTCATAGAGGGCGCTTTATGCGAGCCACACGGTTCCATATAAGCTAATCATGAACAATCGTAGCTAAACTAAACATTAAAAGAAACAGTTTAACAACTCAGCAGACCTCAAGAGATTATGTGATATAGAGTTACAGCAGCTGACAGAAGTGACGGGTCATATACTGTGGTTCGGACTTAAGTGTTCGATTCAGCCAGACAGCATTTGACGTGATTATTAACGCCACGTAGGGGGGGGGGTGACACGTGACCATGGGGGTATCACGTGACGTGTCACCAGAGGGCGCGAGAAGCAGTGTATCAAAGATTCCATTCACGTCCATGTGGTGGCTGACATGTGTAAGACGGATGACTTGGCGACGGGGTATAATTTGATCAATCACTACCAACACATGATTGTCAACTCCGCACACCCCGCCCCACAAAGCCAA
This sequence comes from Urechis unicinctus, assembly GCA_034190875.2. Taxonomy (NCBI): domain Eukaryota; kingdom Metazoa; phylum Annelida; class Polychaeta; order Xenopneusta; family Urechidae; genus Urechis; species Urechis unicinctus. The sequence continues at coordinate 43,707,942 of CM067343.1, forward strand.
CTAACCTATCCGCACCCTCCTTCCTCCCTGCACCATATCTTTCCAGGCCAATAGCATCTCCCGAACGCTGACCGTTGTCATAGCGACGGAAAGCACTAAAAGCCTCATAACAATCAAAAGTAATCTCGCAGTCAATGCACGCACACACGCACGTTGTCAGTAATCACATGCACGCCACGCACACATTCAATAACTACGCTGTCGGTCACCATAAAAACATTAACACAGTAATACAAATTCGCAACCATCTTCCCACCAGCTCTACATTACGCCATAAAAACCCTTCTATTGTCTCACCCAGCAATTCCACTTACTGTATCAGCCTGCCATTAAGATGTCCCATAAAAGTCAGGCAAATGATTTGAGATCTAGCCTGTCAAACTAAAACATCCACACAGTGCCTATTACCCGCCGTGATCAAGAGTCTCTAGCGCTGTTTTCCCAGAAACATGGCCACCATATTTTCTCGTTTGCTTGTCAATGGCTGTCTATTGTGCAAACACACGGAGCCCATTTTGTATTTTGATAAGCAGACAATAATAAGAGTATGAACAAACAGTCGTAACCATCCCTGACAGAGGGCCAAGAGATACAGCACGCGTAGATACGGTTTCTATGGCAACACCACTCAAAAACATTCTATCCAATCTTTGAGGCCCATAAATGCGACGACATGAATTGGGAATTAATCTATTTACAGTCAGAAATGGCCTCTAGGCACATTTCACTTCTGAAAGCTCATGTTGTCATGGTTACATACCTCTGTCAAGCTTGACATAAGTCATCAGAATCAAAGTATCAATCATATATATATCAATACATATATATATATATATATATATATATATATATATATATATATATATATATATATAAATATATATATATATATATATATACATAATGATATATATATGTATAAATATATATATATATATATTCATAGATATATATGTATACATATATACATAAATATATATATATATATACATAGATATAAATATATATATAAATATATATAAAGAAATATATATATCATAGATATGTATGTATATATATATATAAATATATATATATACATTGATATAAATATATATATATATATAATATATATATATATATATATATATATATATATATATATATATATATATATATATATATATATATATATATATATACACTTGTGTATGTAATGTGTACAAAGGTAGCACCATAGAATATTTACGCTATGCACGAAAGAATTCATGTTTCGTGTCTTATCGCCATCAATGGAGTTGTGCGCATGTACAATGGGTTTCGACAGGTCAAGATTGAATCAGACTATGAAAGGTGACATGTGACAAAGTAATGGATCAAAGTAAAACATGAGCAGAACAAATGAGACCGAAATGTGGATCTTATCGATGTCACGTGACTTATTCTGATAATTCGTTGTGATATTGACGAGTCGTTACACATTCTATCCCCCAAGCCGTAAATCGCAGACACACCCCGCAGCAAGCGTTATCATAGCGGCCGTATAGTAATAGTACTGAGGCAGTGTCTACCAGGCCAACTATTGAGAGTTACTGTGCCATACAATATGCTAAAACAGAGTCCTATGTGCATTCATCAACTAGAAACAGAGAGTGGGGTTGTGATGGCGGATGATCTATGGTGGCGGACGGGAGCACTTATTCCCACGCATCACATCTTCCAATTACGCCGGCTATATCATACAAGAGCGTCGTGCAGTCATGCGAGCAGCCTCGTCACGGCTCAACACAGACAGCCATTAGCGCGTATTCTTGACGGGAGCTAAATGAAGGAAAAAACAAATTACCACTTTTTTCCCGCATCAAATGAATGGATTGTTGCATATAAGTGCTGTGAAATAAGGATTAATGCATCTGTATTTAAATATAGTTTTAACCTACAGCAGTGACAGCCATAATAGTCACTAACTTAACGTTCAAGTTTTGTACGCGAGACAGTAATTAACCAATCAAATAAGCCGAACCAAACGCATTAACATTCGCTTGGCTGCGTCGTGTTACAACCCTACCATCAAACGACGCGCTTATTACATACTTCAAAGGGTAAAATACTGAGTCCCTACAAACACTACACGCCCAAGCCAATCTCATTAGAAAAAGCCATGTCTGGGCTTCTGGGCCTGCAGACCGGCTTAAACCAAGTCAGGCCACTTCTCATAACTATCGCTAAGTAAACCATAATTGCTTGCGAGATTATATCAGAAATCTGCAATCCTAAATATGAATGAATGGCCCATAATAGGGCTGTCTGTATGTAAATGGCGGCGGGAGGCTGAGCGAGGGGCTCCGGTATTCAGGCCAACACCGACCCCTTCTTATCACCCGTAATCCACACCATAAAGAAACTCATGGCACAGACTTAATGCTGTTTGCTGCGAAACATCTGTAGCCTTGTCTCAGTAATCTTATGTTACATAAATCGAATGCAGTGAAGCTTGGAGGGGCTGCGGCTTCCGCTGGCTGAAGTGGACATCATTACGCTTAGCATATTCGTGCAAATCTGCGCTGTGGGGTTAACATGGTTAATAGGCACACGGGAAATGGTGGCTAGATTCAGTTTGAGGTGGCATGATGTTTATAATGAAGGCCCGTACGAAGCGGAGACGAGCTTATAGAGCAAGTGGACATCATGACTCAAACAATGACTTAGTCAAAGGTGGCTTTAATGCAGGACAATGATAAGCAGTCCATGCAGTTGTCAAATATGGGAACTCGGAAATACCAGGGTTGTGGTACTTATAGCCTCAAACACAGCTCATGTTAAGTTTTGAAATGCAGACTAAATCACACGGTAAAAAGCATTCCATCAAACAAGAAGGGCACCATTAAGAAGTACAAACGTAACAGGTTGACGGGAGTTGGGGGGCCTGACGCGCCTCACCCGACCGTCCTCACACCTTCCCACCACGCCCATCCTCTACTGTATACTCAATATGACATGCTGTTTTCATTATCAACACTTTACTATACTTGCTTTACGATACAAGTCCTTCATATTCTCGGGAGTTAATTGCCAAGCCAGCAGCTATAAATATTCCCTCTCGGTTAGCACGGCACGGCAAGCTTCAATTTTCCTTTCCTTTGATGACCAAGTCATCAATTTACAGGAATTACCCACACATGAATATGCCAGCTTGCAGTTAATAGACAGTCCCTATTTTACGAGCCGGCTAAAAACACAACCCCTCATTACCCATAATGTCCACCGGGCGGGGATGTAGTGCGCAAGTAAATTACATCCGTATCGTTTTTTCAGCAATAACAGAATGAATGCAGGGTGCTTTGAATGAGGGGAGAAGCCATGCATGCCATGGGCCGGTGATTTACCTGTTCTCATCAATGGGCGCCTCCACAGCCAACTGTCCTCTACTAAATACACAATGACATTCATCCACTGTTAACTATACACTGCAATGTCACTGCATGCAATCACGGTCAAGATATAGGTACCTGCTAGCATGATAGTTAAAATGAAAAATTAATTAACTTCTAGGTAATGTTAATTAGCAGACGAGATGGGAAAGGGAGTATACGGCGTGATCCTACAGCAGGGCTGCCTGTGATGGAAACAGACAAGAGGCGGACTAAATATATGTCACGATGCTGCTATTTCAATGCGCTACGCCATCTTGTATATTTAACCGCCTGTTAATTATTATTCATTCATTATCGAACATAAACACACGCACACAGGAACAGGAAAAAAAACAATGAAAACATTGGTCAATGGTCCTGGTCGATCCGGATGAAAGACTAGCTGGTATTATAAGCACCTGAATAGACCCTGAATGGAACCAGTCTGTTTCACAACAAGTGAATGATAGCACTAGGCTTAAAGGGTCCGACACCGTTTTTCGGCAAAACCAAGAACTTGAAAAACAAGGCTAAAGTGATTTTCATGTGCGACAACGAAAGGGATCAACCAAACCGGTTTTTGAGCTTTTGATCAAACGGAAAACGAGTGGCGCTGCAGTAGGCGGTATTTGTACTGATACAAGCGGCTGGATATGTTGGTGGTATCCAGACTTTCGTCTCCCCGGCAGGCTCTGGACGTCCCCCGGGTCAATGTTCAGACGAGCCGCGATCTATCAAAACTATATTACATACAATGGCGCCTTGGAAACTTGGGTCGGAAACCAAAACCTTGTTTATATGCGATTATTCATGTGTGCGTGCCAGCTTGTGTGTGTGATTGTTAATACATATATATAAATATATATATATATAAATATATATATATATATATATATATATATATATATATATATATATTCATATAAACATTTTATAAATATATATATACATATACATGTATTTGAATATGTATATAAATATATGTATCTATATATCATTATATATATATATATATATGTGTGTGTATATTTATTGAATGATAATCTTAACTTATAAATACTACATGGAAGGTTTCCTTGTAGCCTCTTTAATATATATATATATATATATCTATATATATATATATATATATATATATATATATATGCGGAGATTGTCGGACAATTTAATCCTACTTACACGACAGGGTTGTTTTGCATAATACCTAGCGCGACTGGGTACACCTTTTTGCCATTTTTGATGCGACGGGGTACGCTTTTTTCCATTTTCACCTTGTACGACGGGTACGGGTTTTCGAGGTCCCGCGGCACACCCTTACCCGAGATAAAGCCTATCCCCCAACCCCCCCGCACCTTCGGATACAACCAACATATCCAGCCGCTTGTATCAGTACAAACACCGCCGACTGCAGCGCCACTGAGGCCTACTCGAGAAACAAAAACGAATGAGTGTGATCCGTCTTTGTTGGAATGAAAACTTAACGGCAGGAAATTTTGAGCATCACTGCTTGAACACTGTGGAATGGGCAAAGGCTGGTGAGCTTAAAGGGCTACTAATGGCAGCAAGGTTTGTAGCACACGTCATCACGAGGTGACAAACACATCTTATATAAATGAGGTGGAACCCATAGCAAATGACGCCTAAGTACTATGGAGACATTTTTGTCATTAGTATTGAATGAAATCTAAATACTACATGGAAGGTTTCCTTGTAGCCTCTTTAAAGAAAGGATGCGTTCATTCATCCAGTTGATGCGGAAGTGCTGCCATCTGACACCAACAGGTGTCCTAAGACACTACTTACGGCCCGCTGTGGCAGACCACACTGCAGTGAGGCCTACTCAAGCAATGTGAGTGGAGATTGAGGAATGAGGACTTGGCAGGAAATTGAGCATCACAGAACAACCGATATTGGTGACACTACTAACAGCAAGGCTTGTAGCAGTCATCACGAGTGAGCCTTATATAAATGGAACCCAGCGTGACCCATAAGTAATATACCAGGGATATGCTACTCGCTACTACTTCCTCTTAAGAGACACAAGAAACATCCAAATGTACTAAGAACCAGTCCTAGTCAGTGACAACATTCTGCTCAAGTTGCATTATCTAAACATGGACTTTGCACAACATACAGGCGGAAAATTAATGACAAATAAATGTAAGCTATAAATACTAGCAATTTTCATTTATAACAAAATATCAATATCATAACTGTAGTAGCTTTGATCGGTGACAAATAAAACATTGAAAGGAGCAGCAATTTTCATTGTTTGCTCTCAACATGAATTTATATTGTTCATGGCTGGGTTCATTTTAATGGCTCTTTATGTATGGTTTGATCTTTCAAATGCTTTTCATCTCTTTGGGCTCAGTGGATTAAGGCCCACTAAAAGGCCTTGTGAGTTGCTGTGGGACGATGCAATGGGCTGCTTAGAACATTAATAGTTCTGTGGTGGTTATTCATTGAATGCTATAAAGAGGTTTTGCAGTTGTCTATTTGGTGTAGAGTCACAAGTTGATGGGACATTAAGAAGGAGGTCACTGGAACATGATGGTAAATCAGTGATAGTGATGGGCAGGAAACACTACACCAAGATGGAACAACATGACATATACCTAATCCTGGTCAGAATATACTTCTCAGAAAATGAAAGAACCGATGGGAATAGACAGTACTTTATTGTGACCCGGCTACATTTATCAGCTCTGTAAAGTGTGATTGCTTATTTTCACAGGACGGGGATTGTAAACCAAATTTGGACCTTGGTTGACGCTACAGGGCACCCAATGCTGAAAAGGGCGGAGCTTGAGGTATAATATTACAGAGTTATGCAACTGCGGATGTGCAGTTACTCACCACACATTTACATATTGTTGCAAACAAAATCCATGGTTGGTATATAAATATATCATCGATGATTCTGCATTCTAAATACCTAGAAAGGATTACAATTGAGCTAATTCATCAACCACTCAATTATGGAAATAAAATAAGAAAGGCATCTTTAAGATATATACCTGAGCAGTGTTGGATCAACAATGAGTGTGATGCTTGGGTAATGTATCTATGTCTTCTTGACTCAACACAACAGCTTACACCAGGACTTAGCCCTACAGTGGTTAGATAGATAGGTGAACATTGCACACAGACAACTATCATGTTTAAACCAACAGGGTATCCAGTCTCCATCTAATTAGTAAATTACTCCAATATTAACGACCCTTTACCAGATGCAATATGATACCTTGTGCTGCCAAGAAAAGCCCAATATAGAAATACTACAATTAGAAAATATCTGGAAATCCATAAGCTATTGTAAGAATGATATACACAGCAGCAGATTAGTCCAAAGGGGGAATTCTTACCAGACATATAACACATTTGCTGAGAGCAATTTTCTGTCTGACATACCCCGTCAAAGCAAGCAAGTTATGGAACCTACCTATGATCAAAATATCAACTACAAATGATATTTCCATATAATATAGGATATGAGTTGATTTGGATACAAGCCCTTCAGGGTATGAGCTGACCATCACTCCCATGATATGATATGGGCAAGGATTTCTGACTACACCTCCCAGCTTATTGATATGCCTGCTGGAGCCAAACTGGGATGCTGACAGGGAGATGTCACCTAGGCTAAAACTATAAGATTCAGACACGATTGATATATCACTGCCTCAAACTGACCCACAACGTTGTGATGTCAAGGTGGAAAATGAAACTTTTGTTTGACATTACCTTGACTTTACGAAGGATTCCAGGGCTGCTTTAGATTGTTAAGCTTTATTTGACATAGTCATCAATACTTTCCGGTATCCAAGGAAATACCATCACTGATACAACATATCTGACAGCCACTGATATGCATCAATCATTGTTTGCCATGACTTGGCACATCTGAGAAACATATATGAGTCATCTGGTAGATTTATCAATGCTTAGTTAGACAAAATCCTACCCTTCCACACTAGTATTATGAGCATGGTGCAAAATTATCTACATCCCATTTTAACACACTTGATTACCAATTGCTGCCCTGAATTCTACGATACGTGACAAGTAGTTCTACTGAACCAAGCTGCAGTCACTCCTTGAACATGGTACCCTGCCCGCCACTGCCCTTGGCTTAAGATTGGTAATTTGGGAACAATGGGATAACTGAATCACTAGAGTCAATTGCAGCCTAACTGTCAATCAGGCTGTGGGTAACAGATTATGGCAACATAGGCCTACACTAACCTGTGGTCCTTAAATCGTCACCCCCTTCTGATTCGGACTCAGCTCAATAATTCATAGTGATAACGGTTAACAATCTATTGTAAATACGGAACACAGCACAAACTTGTACAACTCCATTGGCGAGTTTGATCACATATGGATGATATGACTTTGGGTACTGCAATTAGTACTACCGTACTAATACTAGCTACACCGCGTAGTCAGTTAGTCATCGTGGGTCTGTTGTCAGATTACTTGAGTAACAGAGTTATTACAATACAATGTTAGCAGAGTGCATGGATTGAAAAATGAAGGAGCATTTTGGCCTACGGGGATCACGGCGAATACATGGGTGGGGGGCAAACGAAACGGTGCGGCATGATCATAAAAACTCACTCGTGTGAAGCATGCTTCGGTTTCTTAGACCGTTTCCTTCCTGACATCCTTTGTGCTAAGAGTCAGTGCAACAGCTGTAAACAACCCCGGGTCAAGCAGCCGAAAATGTAGCACTGAGACAACGTAGCCGATTGGGTAGTCTATTTTTATTCACCAATCATATGAGAGTTTACATTTTCTTCGGTGACGGGTTTCACGATCGGAAGTGATGGTAACCTGATAACCTGCTTCATATGGGAATCATAATGCGATTCCACCGCTCATTTATCACGTTATGACCTTCTCATACATGCTCATCAGCGTACAAATATCCCGGGCAACTATCTCCAAGCTCTTGCTTCCCGATGTCTGACCTCATAGAGTCGAGAGGCTTCTCAATAACTATCTTATGACACGGAGCTATAACTCTTTATTCCATGGCAATTAAAATAAAAATAGATCAGATAAGAGACACACTGTTAAGTATCCAGCGCAGATGCGCATATATGTATCCTAATTTAATTAGCGAGGCAAACAGGGAGCGCATACTTCTCCTGCTGGAAAAGAAATACATACGTGATTTTTCACAGGTTTACATAGATAGCCTACATGGACAGCGAAGCAGAAAAAAATTACAAATTACATAAATATAATCTAATCCATTGAACATTTTATAAGAGCCCACATTTAATCAGACATATACTGGTTATGAGCCTCGAAGCCCGCCCACATGGATCCACAGAACAATAGTTTCTTTGAGAATCTCGTCCAAGCACATTAAATGGGGACATGATGTACGCGAAGGAGAGGCAAGATGCCAATCTGCAATACATCAAATGTTGATGCACGATAACATCAGTGTGTGCGTGCGTGTGTGTGTGTGTTCACGTGTGTATGTGAGCGACAGAGAGAGAGAGGTAGAGGTAGGGGGGGGGGGTAGAGCGAGGGAGGGAGGGAGTTGTACATCTTGAATTATACAATTGCCATACCCCCACTTAGGGCCACATCGGAAGCACAACTAGAACAAAAGGAATAGGTTATTATTCATAGACTGTTTTCGTCAGTGTATGTACAACAAGAGCAGAGACACAACAACCACAAAGAGAGATTTAATTTGCTTGTGATGAATCAGCATCGTTTGTTTGTTCGCTCGAATTAATTAGTGTTTTTACATTCCAAGAGATAGTCCAATCATTGTAATGAAATTACAGTAATTGAGACCTCAAAACATATATCATTTCCTTTAGAATACCGAAATCTTGAGAAATTCCTCTATTAATAAGACATTACACGCTGGAATAAGTGTAATCATGGATTAATAAATACTCCATGGAGTAATTAAACAAAATTTTAAAGCACTCAAGTTTTGCCAAGTAATCAAATTAACAACCCATACAACTGGTTTCCCGAAATAAAGCTCGTGTCAATAAGCAAGTTCAATTGTATGTCGACACGACCAACCAGTCATGCAGACGTTTTCCAACATGGCTGCGCCCTTCTGAGGTAATTAATGTTATTGAGGATAGTTGTCTCTCATGGTTCATTTGTAATTTACAAATGAACACCCACTTTAATACAAATGAAAGATAGATAACTGGTATATTTGTGGTAATTGGTTGTAGTTGGTCAAAAACAATTATCGTCTGGATAAAATATACCATAGAAGAACGTTTCCAAATTATGAAATGTGAATTATCGCCCAAGGCCATGTCTCAAATTATGTAAACTGACCGTTGGAAAAGCAAAGTGGTCTGACACATTCTCTGCAAAATTTTAGTTGCTTACAAAATTACATTGGCCAGAGGTCTGGTATCAAACCTCGAACCTCGATTTGTACTAGCCCAACAGACCAAGGCCGATCGGTCCCTTCTAGAGGGAGCGTTTGGTACTAGTTTGTGCATAGATCTTGCGAACCAAGGAGATGCAGCTGCACTTCCTCTCAATAAAACCTGACGTTGGTCTGTTGGGCTATTTGTGCAAGTTAGCTTGCACCTAGCCCCGGTTGGACGGTGATATTTTTATATACCGTCCTGAATCTTCATGAATGGGTAATGTGTCTGATGGGACCGTGGGATTAAGAATCTAGAAAACAACCTATATCAAGAGCCTGTGAACAAATATATGTGACCGTGCAAAAAGCATACCCCTGATCGATGCAGTTCTTTAGCCATTGTACCTAGCCCCCGTAGGACGGTAATATAAATATATACCGTCCTGCAGGAATCGCTACCATCGTTTGGTGAGCGTGATATATCTTATCATCAATGTTGTGTACTTACGTATCTATATTTGTCAAGAATTGAGATGAATATCTCCAGTCGAACCCTATTTTTGTTATCCACTGTCTCTTGATTATTTAGCAATTATCACATAAACTTTGAAAATTACAACTTTTGTTCACGGCAAGCTACATCTTGGAAATAATACATCATATTACACAGTTTCAGTTGTACTCGCCATGTAGCTGCGGGTATCCAGAAGTGTTGTTTGTTTTTAATTGTCAAGGCAGTATCATTGAATACATATTCCCCCTCTAATAAAGGTATTGCCAAATTATATTCATTGACACATGTACTAAAATAATAAAATTCAGGAAGCAACAGTTTGTTTGCAAAGAACCTTGTCTGCGCGTGCAAGCCGCAGAACAGGATGGAGGTCGTAGTCTACTATTTTATCGAACTACCCATGGGTAGGGTGTGATGTCCTTAGGGGGAGAACTTTCTTTGGTGGTCCAAACATCATCAACTTTTTTCACAGCATCACTAACAAAATTTCAATGTGTTATGATGAAGTGTGCCTAGCCTGGCAGGACTACTTGTTGACATATGTTATTATGTACATCACCGTTGGACCGGGGCTAGAAGGGGGCCAAGAGATAGTTACGGGATACAATCTGATCACGATAAGTCAAGCAAGCTAATGCACTGAGATTGTGATTTGTGAGTGTTATCATCCTCTCAAATGCATAAATTAACAAATGTATTGCCTTGTATATTATTGTTTGACATCAATGCTTAAGCCTCAAAAGTCACATTGTTTGCATATTTCCTGCAAAATTGCTTTTACATTTGAAGGTTGTCACCCATTCTGTGCTGCATTTTGACCTTCATTTTGAGCAATCAAATATCACGATCTTTTTATCTCTAAGAATTATTTTGCCTGGAATTTCCTGCAGATGTTAAGGTGTTTCCAACAGATACTAGTCTCTAACCACCCTGTTCATTTCATCTCTTTTCTCTGGGTTTGAAGCAAAATAAATCTGGTTGATTTTTGTTTCAATGGAGACCCTATTTATCTTTTGTCCAATACAACAGCTTTCTTTATCCATAAATGGTTGATTTGATAATTCAGTTTGTTTTGATTTCAGTCATGAAAATCTACAATTTTAAAATAGCAAAGTTGATTGATTCATTTCCTGGCAAGAAAACACTTGGTAACTACCGCTTCTTGCCTCTCTTCTTCTGCCTGGGTGCTGTGGTTGAGTTCTCTATGATAAAGTGGCAAGTTGGAGAAACCAACTTCTGTAAGTCATATTACATCAGCATTTATGCTTTGTTGTTCCTGATTTTAATTGAAATAATTTGACAAAATTAAGCTTTGAATCTTTTTAAACTAGTGTTGTTTGTGATAATATCCAACCAAACTTAGTCGGGGTGGGGGGGGGGGTATGTATATTTACTTATGGCATGTTTGGTCGAATAATACTCCGCCCTGTATTGGACCATTCCCAGACGAGCATGTGGGGTAGGGAGATAGTTGGGGCTTTCCTTGAAAACAAACAAAAATGAAACCACTATTGAAATGAATTTCTGGCTATGTTACATTGTTACAGAGTGATTATTAATTTGTTTTACAGACAGAACTTACAAGAAAAGGCGAGCCCACGAAATCGCTGTTGAAGAGCTCACACCAAAGTGAATACTTAGAGGTGTGTTAAGTGTTCACCAAGTTTAGTTGCATGTATTCACCAGGTGTAGTTGTTTGTGTTCACCAGGTGGTTGTTTACTAGGTGCAAGTTGTTTGTGTTCTCAAGGTGTAATTGTTTGTGTTCACAGGGTGAAGTTCTTTGTGCTCATCAGCTATAGCTTTTTGTGTTCACTAGGTGTAGTTGCTTGTATTAATCAGTTGTATTTGTTTGTGTACACCAGGTGTAGTTACTTGTGATGCCTGCCGGTGTGACGTGGTCTGTGTATCTGCGTTATATGACAGCTGCTCTCGTGTCCATGTTCGCTGGTTCTCAGACAGTTCACGTCTGGTATCGCCCTCTGCAGGTGACCTGTGGCTATCATAATTACACTAACATACATTTTTATTGATGATGATTGGCTTAAAAGTGATTAGGTACTGAAGCATTTTTCTCAGTGAAATTGTACAAAACTGAAAGTGTTCACAAGAATCAATGACTTGACACATATCTGATTTGAAGCCAAGTAAGGAAAGAAGTTATGTTGTTAGTTAGGTGATCATTAACACCAACATAAATACTCTTGTTTACTTCTACTTCTTGCAGTCATTATCATTAACGTAAAGTTTGATCAGATTTGGGTGGGGGGTTGGTATTTAAAAGCTCTGCTGTTGAGCAGAGCTTATCATATTCATTTCCTCTGTGGTCTGTCTGTGCGTCCATCCGTTTTCTAAGCAAACTTTGGTGGCACGGTGTCTCATCATGCAAGCTGTCCCATATTACACATGGACCCCTCTTATGTTGGTGGCCACTTGCAAAGTTAAAATCATACAGTTATTAGAGAATAACTCTTGTACTATGTTAACCCAATGGAGAAAAAGTTTTCATGGCACTTTTCCAAATTAAGCAAGCTAGCTAGCCCAAATTTCACATGGACTCTTATCTTGATGATTACTTGCAAAAATTAGTACCACATGACCTTAGATAAAAATATTTTTAAAAAATATTGTCGTTTGTTAACCCAATGGAAAATAACGTTTTTCAGTAAGATACCTGGCCCAAATTACACATGGACCAATTTAATGTTGATGGCTCCATGCCATCTAATAAATACCTCTTTATGACCTTTGACCCTTTAGTTATTTAAGAAAAACTTTGGAAACCCAATGGAGAATAACTTTTGATGGCAAGTTTCCTTAAAAAGCGAGTTAAACTCCATCAAATTACACTTGAACCCCTCTTACATGGATAGCTCCTTACAAGCCAAAAATCAGTCCCACGTTACTTAATGAAGATTAACTTTTGTTGGCCCGTTTCCCCATAAAGCACGCCAGCAGCACCAAATATGGACCCCTCCGCTGTTGATGGCTACTTGCGATTATCAGCCCTGTATGAGCTTTAACCTCTGAGTTATAAGAGAAAAACTTATGGAAAACCCCTTTACAATGTTAACCTATTTGGAGATGATATTGATGGCACATTTTTAGCTCAGTTGTTCAGCAAAGCTTATCGTATACCTTTACATAATCATCTGTCTGTATGTCCCTTTCATCAGGCTGTCTGTCCGTTTGTAGACACTTGAGGAAAGTGGGTCCTTGCATATTAAAAATCACCTCTAAACTACCTTTGAGTTATTATTGTGGATCTAATGCAACATTTCAATTTATCATAACTTGTTCTTAAAAATCATGTCAAAAGAAGCTGAGCTTCAAGGCCTATTATTCACCACAATAACAACATTGATATCTATAAACAGTTTCATCATTGACGTTTTCAGGATCTAGATACCCTTGTGGAAGCAGAGAAGAATCGCATGCAGCAAGAAGCAGACCTTACCAACACAAGTACCACTCAGTGATCAAGATGGCCACCATGACTGCTCTGGGGTCCTTGAGAAACCCTGCCAGCTTCAGAACAATTGAACAGAAACTTGCAATGGGAATTTGGCCATGGACAGATGGGGTTCGCTCCAGACTGCCACTTCATTACAAGCTGAGGTATATAGAGAAACATCAATGTGACCCAAAGCCAGTTCACTACAAGCCAGACCCAGCCAAGCACAAACTCAACAGTGTGGGACATAGAGTGGATGTACTGAATACTCCAGTACCTGTCATCTACCCAGCACAGGCAAACGAGGGGTTATGGGGTGGAGAGGGCTTTCTTCTGGGACTCAAGAAGAAACATGACAAGCACAGAAAACCACGTGTCTACCAATTGTGGAAACCCAATCTACAGAAGCGGGCTGTCTTCTGCGAGATCTTGGACCAGTGGCTAGAAGTCACCGTTACTCTGCGTACCCTGGATCTTATTGATGAAGCTCACGGCTTTGATCATTACATTCTGGGCACACATGAGATCGACCTACAATCCAAGCTGGGCATGCAGTTAAAACGCAAACTTCTTCTGACTCTTCTCAACAGGTCCATGTTTCCCACAAACCCCAACAAACAGGATGAAGTTTATGAGAAATACAAGAAGTATTTGATTCCAGAAGAGGAGGTTGAATGGTTGGGGCTGAGTATAGAGGAGGCTGAACGTAAACAAGAGGCTCTGGATGAGGAAAAGTATCAGGCCAGTATCAGACCCATGAAAGAGGCGTACATGGCCGACTTGGTTGAGAAGATGCGATCCAATCAACTGGATGAGGAGACAGCGGCCACTGAGGGCTCCGGCAAATGGATGGACAAGTTGAACCCTTTTAAAAGCCATTGATGATTCCCTGTGCTGGTGAAGTATGTTCAGAAGGAAAATAAAGATGTGTGTTTGATTAGTTGGTTGTCAATTTTAGAGTATTAATTACTGAACAACAAGTGATTATCTTACTTATTTTCTGCTGTATAAATTTGGTAAATTAAATCTGTATGAATTAGTAATCTTTGATCCACAAGGATTTGCATTGGCCGGCCAGCCGCTATCTTCTATGAATACATAGATGATAGCGACCGGCCGGCCAATGCAAATCCCTGTGCTTTGATCCCCTCTGCCACTTGTAATAACTCACCCACGCTGGTTGACCCTGACACACACAATATATCGTGAAATATTGTAGAAATATCACTACACATCTATTCATTAACCACATCGATGGTTATTACAAACCCCTCCATTCTTGAAATAATAAAATTTGACTGTTCTACATTTTTTTTCTGTACTATGCTATTTTTCACCCAAAATCACTGATATCCCAGACATGCGATTATTTCTACCTGGACGAGCCCGAGTCATATTTCAATAACCGCGAGAAAGTCCTGAACAATGTCATGAAAGTATACGACAGAGACCAAAACGGACACCCCTTGTCCCCCATCAATGGTCAGATTAAAGGTCTGTTTTTCGGAGTCCATGTTGATTTCAGAACGGGAAAACCTTGCACGCCGTCCATATATGGAAACAGGCGATTGAAAGGCATTCTGCTGCTCTTTGAAGACCCACTCTGATTTACCAAAAAGAGTTGTTCTACAACACGAAGATAACAAAGGTCGAGGTGACCATTGAGGGTATCTGCAATCAACTGTATGACCAAGGTATGCGCGCCTACCAGCAATGGGATGACGCCCATTGCATCTCAATATTGCATGCTATGCAGTGGTTCTGCTGTCCGTCCCTAACGTGCAGGATGTAGTCGCCCTCCAGGTTGAACCCTGACCTGCCCATGGTCTGGCGCTTCACTCTCCATGGCAGACATGTTTGACGCGACAACCTACTGCTGGATTGCCTTGCCTGCTGCATTTTTTACCTCGGAGGTGCGGCGTCCCCACCAGGGGGCTACTCTGCTGGGTACCTCTGACAAGTAAGTCGAGCTCGCCTTTATCAGTCAGTCTTGCTACCTTTAGCGAACTTGCCAATGATGCTCCAGCTCTGGGTAGCAGCTCCAGTGTGAGTGTGTGTGTGTGTGTGTGTGTGTGTTTGTGTGTGTGTGTGTGTGTGTGTGTGTGTGCCCCTGCGTACGTGCGTGCCTACGTGTGTGTGTATACACACGCGCTCAGGGGTGATTGGTTATAGCAGGGTTTTACCCAAACAAGCGTGAAAAACTAGCACCGTATAACCACAAATTCCAGGCTGCATTACATATTCACAGCTGTGGCGCACCCCCTACCCTTCGTGATTGAGTGCTGCTATTGATTTTCTCAGAGAGGTGGAAGTTCTTACTTACTGAGTTACTGGCGGCTCCGATTCACGGATCCAGATTGGCGAGAGTTATCGGGGTAGAGCTGTACATATACACACACACACACACACACACACACACACACACACATACACACACACACACACATATATATATATATATATATATATATATATATATATATATATATATATATATATATATATATATATATATATATATCGGTTATATAGCTAATTAGGGGAGCAACAGATCCATTTGTTTATTCTGCATTTCTCTTGACGTAATACTGTAGGTATAGCTTCTTTCCCTAACAAAATGGACCATTTCCTCAATGGCGTTCTTGCATTTTGCTTTATATCGGCCATGGCATCTCTTCTATGTTCATTTTGTATTCGAATGTGAATATTAAGGCTGTAAATGATAGTCTCAAAGCAATGTTATATAAAGAATCGCTAATCACGATAATTTTGTCGCCATATGCTAGCGCCATGTACTACAAAATAGTTCCTATATTAGTGGACATATTGTCCCTCTCTGTGACTCTCTATTATATTATTATCAGCTGTAAATATATACGATCAAGAGACTTAGATGGAGCTAAGTTATTGAATATTTATTGCATGTATATGAACAAAATGGTTCCTTAATACATCGTTTTCTATAATGTAAAACCCCTCTTGTAAAAAAGGGATGTACGAGGGATACAGATACATTTGATTGGCCACGAGATATTTGAAATGCCAAAAGTCATGTAAACTAATTCTAAAATAAATATCGCTGCTGAGCCATATTTCTTTCATCATTCACAGGATTACCATGATTAGTCAGATTACCATATGCAAATTGACACACAGGTCACATATGGTATAACAAGAAGGCACTTATATCGATGACTTCGGCAGTCACGGGGAATCCCCAATGTTCAGTTTCGTTCAACCCAGGTGCTCCTTTTGCTGGTCGTTACCTGTTTATGAAATATCTTAATGTTATCAGATGTTGCATATTGGACAGTCAGTATCTTTGGCTCTGCCCCCATGTCGCTTAACATACCGGAAGTTCACTCTTCTCAGTGAACCGCCGTGCCTGCGGACATCTTCTATGTCCACATCCTCGGTGTACAACACCTCCACCCACAATCCGTTACTAATAACACGTAGCTGCTCGTCCTCATAGTCGTAGAACAGAAACGGGTTACTGTACCAGTCCAGTGCGACGAGTTTCTTCTTACAGAACTTATCTCGCCGTGAGCCAGGAATAGTCATCACCAGGGTTACCAAATGAGGCTCGTTGATACAATAGAAATCAGAGAAGTAGAGATTGGGTCGCTCGTCCCAGAAATAGTTCCAGGGTACTTTAAGTCGCCGGTTGCCATATATGGATGGCGTGCAAGGTTTTCCCGTTCTGAAATCAACATTGACTCCGAAAAACAGACCTTTAATCTGACCATTGATGGGGGACAAGGGGTCTCCGTTTTGGTCCTTGTCGTATACTTTCATGACATTGTTCAGGACTTTCTCGCGGTTATTGAAATATGACTTGGGCTCATCGCGGTAGAAATAATCACAGGTCTGTGACATCAGTGGTTTGAAATTTTCTGCTCTCCTCATTAGCTGTTTTAGCTCTGCTCGCGTATACTCTGAAAACATAAGTCACTATCACAGTTATCGATTGCGAACCAAGACATAACTATTGCATTTGATTGTAAGACAGGCAAATCGAGGAATTTCCAGAGCAGTCGGTTATTTAGCATGTCAACAATTCGTGGCATATGAGATCAGAAATCTTAAGACGGAAATGAATCGATATAAGAATCGATGAAAACGTGGCCCATAAGCAGCAGTACGTGGCCGTTAGTTGCCGAACTGCTATAATTGGAAACAACAGCAACAACAACAACAGCCTATCGAATCGAATTCCTATGATATAAGTTTTCGCTACAAATTGCGGTAAGAGAAATTTTATTGCGTCAGTTCCACGCTAAACATTATTTCATCCATAAACAATGAAATGAGGAATGTCGACTAACCTGTACGAAATCTGTGATCCATCGTGCATGCTGAATCCTCATTGATTGAATGTTCTTTGATGGTCGATCTATGTTGTAATGGCGATGGGACGCTTTATAAAGGCAGGTGGGCTCTAGAAGCTACGCCGTGATATCAACATGCGGTGCAAATAACCCACACGGAATAACCACAGTTTCGCTTTTAGAACCAGGGTTCCATTTTCCAAATTTTCGGCCCGACATCTCGTGACGTCACTTGATTATCTCGTCACTGACAGGTTTTGAGTTTCGGAGTGCGATGTATTTGAGTTTTCGACGATTTGGTGATGAATTTTTGGGTGTAAAAGTCTCAAATGCTGGAGCATTCCAATCCAGAGAATGTAGTTGGTATTGTGCTGTACAGTTTGGACCATATCTGTCCGAAAACAGCACAAGCAAATCGGTCAGTGACAGGACTGATTCTCGTGTTCCGTGGAGCGATAATCGGAACATTGACCATCTAAAAACATTTATTGGTGAGTCCCATTGCAATTGTTATCACTGCACGTAATTATCTTATCTTTTGATTTTGGGCATTTCTCATCGATCCTACTAAATCAAGCACCTTTCACCTAGCAAGTTTAATCTAAGCAAAGAAATTTCGCCTCTGACTGCGTCCGCGCTGTTTACTTCTTTCGATCTCTCAAATCAGCGCTGTAGAATGTCATCAAAACACCGGGGGCGAGTGCATTGCCTAGTTTAATCCAACTAACTTATATACTCCAGTAGATCTTATTCCTAAAAAGTGTCTGGCATGTATTCCATAGGTTTCGAAACCCTGGTTGCAGGTGCCAATGTGGAGGCTGCTCATACTGGCCAACCGTCAGGGCGCATCTGCTGCGTGGAGCAGAAGAAAGTGATGGTAAAAATAGCAAATTTACGAGAAATTAAAATGTGACACATCATCCAAATTTTATTGCTGTATCCTATGTTTAAAAATATATGTAAGTTGTTGATTTGAAGGTTCAAATTATTATTTTCATATAAAAAATAATAAACAATCATCCAGAACTTCCCTCACTGTGTGACCTCCTCCATTGTGTTTGGGGTAGTGGAAGATGTACATGTCCTCTCCCTGCGCAGTTATTCTTTGTTGTTGTTACAATGATTTATCTTAAATCAGTAATGAACATTTCTATCAGTTTGAAACAGGATAAGTATGTGCTTTTTATCAGATGTCTGGTGATAAGTGGGATTCAGCAGTAACTTAACTTCAATCATGACTAGAATGAATGGCATGAGGAAAGATACTTCATGAAGTTAAACAGCTGGTTTATTCCACTTTGTTTTTGTTAATACATTCCCTACCAGGTAAAACATAAAGCTAAAACAACAATCCTGCATTCGAAAGTAGTTTAAAATCTCAGAAGATGCCAACTAAGCTAAGCAGGCTGGGATTGATGAAAGATTTATCGACAAAGGAGACCAGGATATCTGAAAGCATCGGTTTTTGGAGCAAACTGGATCAGAAGACTGTGGAAAGCCTTTATATCGGAGATCTGGACATTGCTTAATAGCATCATGATGTCCCTACGCAATGATGGTGATATTTTCTCCCATTTCTATCACACAACTCATATCTAAGGACATAAAGAGCAATTTGACTAATAGATTTTCGGATGTTTCAAGAAAATTGAAGGCAATCTTGGTCTTTTTAGTCTAAATTGTAAAATGATATGCTGCATCACTTGGCTTGATCCACCTTTTGCGACTCTCTCGACCAGTCGAAAGCCCATGAACTCAGGACTGAAACCGACCACCGAACCCAGAATGAAAATGTTGAATGTGGTCGAGGATTGAGTGCCACTTGTCCATCACCAGCTGTCCATCTCCTGGGGGACTTCACACTACACTGCTATACAGGTTAACAATGCTTGAATATCCGCCAGATCTTATTAAAAATCATGGTAAAAATATCAAGCATCCAAATGAAGGATATTTAAGGATCACCAGGACCCAGTTATTCTCTTTTTCCTGCAGAGGCGAGTCAAACAACAATGTTTGCAGAACCTGAAAATCAGCACAAAGTTGTTGTTTATAGAACAAAATTATGTGAAAAAGTAAACATCAAACTTGAATGTGCTAATCCAAGCAGCTATACTCGCTGATGTATTTTGCATTTTTTTATTAACAGTGATTTGAAAATTAGCTGAGTTGAATATATTCTGTTGATGCTTTCAAAAAGAATGGATTTCTAAACATTTATATATACTCCACTTATTTTCACTGCTAAGGTTGATCGGTGTGGGGGTATCATTTTGATACATTACAATACTACGTCAGCTCACCTGTTGGTGCTCGCTTTTCTCCACTGCTTAGACCCCTTGGCTGGTGGCTAGTTCGTGTCACCTCTCGTGAATATGGTAGTAACAGCAGTTGGAAGAATATTTCTGGAACATTTGTACCAATATCCGAGTGCATCTTACGTGATTTCTACTCCTGAGGTAAACTTAATTATCGAACGCTTCAAGAAGAAATGTTCGAACAATTCATGGCCACACAGTGCTTCCGCATGACTGATCAAGACTAAACAAGCTATAGATTCACGGTTGACAACGTGGTTCCTATGGAAGCTGATTTAGGTTTGCGCACGAAATACCGCTTCGCTCCAAAGAACGTTGAATATCTCTTGTTATTGCTATACTTTAGCTTATTGAGCATAATTGCTCGGCGAAACGAATCGAATCGCAGAGAACTCTTATGTACCTATTAATTGAGCTTCATAGATGTTTTT
The DNA here is from genome assembly GCA_034190875.2 of Urechis unicinctus. Classification (NCBI taxonomy): domain Eukaryota; kingdom Metazoa; phylum Annelida; class Polychaeta; order Xenopneusta; family Urechidae; genus Urechis; species Urechis unicinctus. The sequence goes on from CM067343.1 coordinate 43,728,753, forward strand.
ATGATTAATGATGTGTAAAAGAATTATAAAATACACCATCAGCGGATAGTGAAATTATATTAGTTATATATTTTTCGAAGAAAACAGTGATTCGTCCGATTTTTGTCGCCAACTTTTATCAACTTTTTGAGTCCAGGTGTAGAAAAACGAATGACAACAACCAACATTCATGCCATCCAACGCCAAACATATATTTGTTGCATTGGTTCAGTTTGGAACGGTAAATTGTTTGTATTTAGTTGGTTGAAGATTTATGTCACTCGTGTGTAAAGGTCTCGAGGTTGATCACTTAAGGTATGCATCGTTTTGTAGAAATGGGTAGACAGTGGTAGTTGAAAGAACTAGGATTGTTTAAGCAGTGGGTAGACAATTGATATTCCATAGGCGGACTTGCTTTAATTTTTAGAGGTTCAGTTGATCTCCAAATATTATGATTGTTTGACTTATTTCAATATATATATAGTGTAGGTACTAAACGGGTTGAGCTATCATGGCATTTAGTAGATTGACAGCTTTGAGTAATCAAATGGTTGACTTATTTCACTATCTAATGGGGTGACAGCTATGAATATTCATACGGTTGACACGTCTCAATATTCAGGGTGGTGGGTGGTAGCTATGGATATTTATATGGTTGACTCATCTCAATATTCAAGGGGGTGGCAGCTATGGGTATTCATATGGTTGATGCTAACCTTTTAAGTTTTTGGAATGTAATACCGTCCGACCGGGGCTTGGTGACAGCTGTGAGTATTCAAATATTTGACTTATCTCAATATTCAGTGGCGTGACAGATGTGGGTATCCTTATGGTTAATGAATTATGTTTAAGTCCATTTGATTAAGTGCTCCTGATATTCGATAAGCAAACGGTTGCAGCTCCAATTAAGTAATATTCGATCGTTAGGCAACGGGGGGGGGGGTACTACTTCTGTGTACTGAAGTTAAGATCGAAACCTACCTCACAAGACGACATTTTTGTCAAACAAAAACAGCGTCATAGTGCTTTCAAGAGCGAAACTGTGTGGATTCCCAGCTGGCTATTTGTGCAGAGTTTTTTCTAGGACGTAGCTTAAGGAACCGCGCTCATTGTATAAGGAGTCTCATAGCTGCTAGGATCATAACATAAACCGATCAAGCACGATAACAATGATGATATCCAATAGGGAGAGCGGCTATAAGCCTCTACCTATTCCAGTCGTGCGTAAATCATGGAATATATTTGAAATAAGTGGTTCGCTGATATTCAAATTCTGGGACACAATTAAAAAACTCCTCAGAAAGGTTGCGACTTATACAATTTCTAGAAGCACCTTCCCCAGCATCGAGTTGAAAAGCACCATCCCAGGTAAGAAAAATAAAGTATCTAATTACGCATGCGGTTTACACCCCGTCGTGGGGTATGATAATTTCGATCAGGTACATCAAATTGTTTCCTTAAACTGGGGCGATATTCGGTAATTCGAGTGAATCACATTCAATTTTTGTGTCCAATTTACCAAGATAACACACAGCATACCACAGACGAAACCGATTTTCGACAGGAACCACCTAGCATCTCTACGAGTATCAAGAGAAGAAGAACCAGCCCAGGTAAGAAATACTATGTTACTTTCGATTAGGTACGTCAAATTGTTTTCTTAAACTGGGACGATATTCGGTAAGTGTCTCTTTTACCTAGATAACACCCAGCATACCACAAACGACACTAAAGGGCAAGCAGAACTGCTCTTGAAATTCCCCGGTTTTCCTTGCAATCAAAGGCAATAATTATAATTGGTTTGCAATCGATAACTCTGATGGTGACTTATGTTTTCAGAGTATACGCAAACAGAACTTAAACAGCTCTTGAACAGAGCGGAAAAATTCCAACCACTGATGTCACAGACCTGTGAATATTTCTACCGAGATGAACCCGAGTCTTATTTCAATGATCCCACAAAAGTGCTAAACAGAGTCATGAAAATACAGTACAAAGACCAAAATGGAGACCCCTTGTCCCCCATCAATGGTCGGATTAAGGGTCTGTTTTTCGGAGTCAATGTTGATTTCAAAACGGAAAAACCTTACAAACCATCCATATATGGTAACCGACGACTTAAAGTACCCTGGGACTATTTCTTGCACAACCGACCAAATCTCTACTTCTCTGACTTCTACTGTATCAACGCGCCTCATTTTGTCACCCTGGTGATGACAATTCCTGGCTCAGAGCGAGATAAGTTCTGTAAAAAGAAACTCGTCGCACTGGACTGGTACAGTAACACGTTTCTGTTCTACAACTACCAGGATAAGCAGCTACGCGTTATCAGCAACGGATTGTGGATGGAGGTGTTGTACACGGAGGATGTGGACATAGAAGATGTCCGCAGGCGCGGCGGTTCACTGGGAAGCGTGGACTTCCGGTATGTTATTCGACATGGGGGCAGACACAAAAATACTGAATGTCATATATGCAACATCTGATTCCATAAACAGGTGAGGATGTAGAAAGGGAGCACCTTGCGTTTTAATAAGTTGAGCGATGATTGTTATGCGAGAATTATCATTGGGGATTCCGATGGTTATTGAAGTGCCTTGTTGTTCTGAAAGTATTTGGTAAATATATACTTACTCCAGGTTGTTCATTTCTGTTTTGCCTGTAGTGATATTAAATAAGGGATGTCTTTAAAGTTAATGGAGCGTGTGTATATTAATTTGTCCATCATAATGTTAAAATTTTGGGTTTTACCATTGTATAATTGCGAATTTGTTACAGGTAGCTGATAGTAGATATCATATCCCCCACAATGCTCCTCATCGTACCCTATTAGTCTCTGGTGTTTATTAAATGTAAATTAATCTCTTATACATAAGAACCATTCTGTTCATAAATATATGTACAATAGATGTTTATTCTATCAAGTTTCTTTGTAGCATAACTATAGTTTATAAAATCATATTAAACACTTTGAAGTGTTTAGTAGCAAGAGGAAGAGTAACTACTATTGTATAGTAGAGCCATAAAATAAAACCCCATTACTGCATTCAACTGTGGCACAAACATAAAACTATAAAAGTTCATAGAATAAACGATGGTGTATCTATATATATATGCATTTATATATATATATGAATATATATATATATATATATATAAAATTTTATGCATATATTTACATATAAATATATATATATATATATATATATATATATATATATAGATATATATATTTCTGTATATATATAGATATATATATAATATATATATATATATATATATATATCTAAATATTTCTGCATATATTCACATATAAATATAGATATATATATATGTATATATATATTTATGTATATATATATTTATGTATATAATTTCTATATATATATGTATATATATAATATATATATATATATCTATATATATATCTATATATATATATCTCTATATATATATATATCTATATATATATATATATATATATATATATATATATATAGTCGTATAATGGGTCTGTCAGACTGTCAAATCAATAGCATCGTCACATAATAATTAGAAGGGATGTATCCAGTCCGTGTTAGGTCAGAGGGCTTAATCAAGCCAAGCATCCAAATTGTTCACAGTGGTGGTTCATTCACAGCACACTTTTTTGGGGTGTTAAGTTATAACAAGATGCCGCCGGTAACTGCGGAACAGACAGTGTAGGCCTAGGTCTCAAATCCAATGCAAGCAGATAACCTTAGCAGTGTAGTGTGCGAGCAAAGGCTGCGGCATGTTATCACACGACCACCTCGAGGCCAAGGATCCCCTCGTCCAAGCTTTCTACACTTTTCACGTTTATTACATAGTGCGGCTGAGAAGGCTACAAAGCCAGGATTTTTCCACTAAAGCAACGGCGAAAATGGGTACCTAGCACAGGGCTTTGCGGCAGACGAGCCCTGGAGCGCTTTCATCCTGGTCATATCTGAGGGCTTCACTAAGCCTGGCATTTGTCACATTAAAGTCAGCATTAGGTCTTATGGTTGGGCCCTTTTGGGGGCACAGACCCGGAGCAGCATCCTGGGTACTATCACTGCTTTGACGGTATGAAGCAGTTCTTAGCTAACGGTGAAGATGCAATTGCTGAGCCACCATCTACAATAAAGCGTTACAAGGACGTCATGAAGTTTGCAAGGTCCAGGATGGACTTAGTCCTTGGCATAGGCCTCTACATAGCGCCTAGCAACATGCTTCTCCAAGTATTCATTAGATGCATCCACCTAATTACCATCGCGAGTGAGCAACAGCAGATCGTCATCAACAAAGACGCTAACGTTAGAAACCGATATCCCACCTTCCGTTGCAACCACCAACCCACACGATAATGAAAAATCCCTCTCATTGTAGGCAGAATCGCGTTAGGTCTAGTTACGCTTTGGCTTGCTACGTAGTGGGCCACGTAGCATCAGGAAGATCACACCCCAGCCCAACGACTGTGGGTCATACATGTTCTGCCATCCTACCAGCCACCTTTGCAACTGATGTAAGCATGCATGATATGATGGCGCCTATGATTCCAGGGTGGGCAGCTGCTGCCTAACCGGCCAGGCCCTTCAGGGCATTTTCGTCACTTGTCATCTGGTGTCGGTGGACAATGGGATCCAGGTGGTTGAGTGGAGTGGTTCTTTTGAGGGCCATATCTGCAACATACCACTCTGGCCCGGATTTCGCCTAGACGAGAGGCTGGAATGGCCTGGTCCAGTCAATCGGCTTGTGGTGACTGGCCCTAGGATAATCGTTTCCATTTTTATCTTTTCCATCTCCATTTTCATTTATCCTAGAGGGCGGCTGCTTAATCAGGTCAATCTTATCTATTAACCTTTCTTGGCACCATATAACACATACGTGTTGGTGTGCCGTTAAACCCTATTCTCACTCACTCACTTGTTGAGCCGCTCACCCCTTTAGGTCTGCATAGCCTTGTCATGCCCTAAAACCTCTCAGAGTAGCATACCACCTGTCTGCATTCTGTCTGTGTACCCACGTCTTCCAAGGCGTTATGAACGCCCTCTATGAAGCTAGTTTTTGTCTCGCCATCTTTCTCCGTCTCGGGTTCGGAGCTGCTCATTGGTAGTTCTAACTTCTCTGTGGCTTCAGTAGCTGCTTGGATGGCTACTGCTGCCTCTTTAGATAGTTCAGGGATCACCTCAACTGCCAGGGCAAGCTTAACACTCTACTTCTCTATAGTACTCGGCGAGAGGAATTTGCTAGGATTCCACTCGTGGTCACCTTCTTTAGACGATCTGAACTCCAGAGAGGCCCGCAACCCACGCTCGCACACTGCCTTCTTCCATCGAGTAACTAAGACATTTGTTTCTTTTTCTGATCCCACCAATTCTTTTGTTACAGACGCAGGTTAAATACATATAGCAGGATACGCGGGCCCCTCAGGGTAAAGGGTGTGTGGCAGTCAGTGATTATTACTAACAGCCCAAGCACTATCGACCAGAACCAACAACTGCTGGTCCGCTTATTCGACCTGGATGCGGACGACGTCATTGTCCTGGGGACGGACAGACTGGCCTTTACAATCACGCTGACCTCGATCGACGCAAACCCAAGCCTTGTACAAATCTTTTCTGGCACTGAGGTCATGTCCATCGATGACAGCGATGAGTACCACCGTTACCTATGGAAGACCGCACAGAAGAGATCTAACACCCAGTGCCAGGGCATCGACACATCAGAAATGTGACCAAGGTATGGGTTGGGACAGGAAGCAAGGATAAAACCGAGATAGCAGACAAGGCCATGGCCGAGACGTATGGCAGCACCTTTTATAGCTAACTGGACCTTGAACTTCTCAAGAGCCAAATGCCCTTCCACCAGAGTGCTCTTGGTGAAAGATTGGAATACTAGCTAACGTTCAGCGACTACAATTGTGTGATTCACGCCACGGGTGACACTAATGCCAGCTACACAATCTCCCTGGAGTAAGACACAGCCCCCAACCAGAGCTGGCTCGCATGATCCGCACCTAGTACACAGGTCGGCTCGCCATTCTGTTTGACCGAGTGGTCCGCCACAGGAAGATTGCATACAATAAGAATGACACTCAGTGGAACATCAACCTGGACGTAACAGCCTGAATATATGAAAGGCATTCTGCTGCTCTTAGAAGACACAGACAAAGCCCGATTTACTAAAAAGAGTCGTTCTACAACCCGAAGATTACAAAGGTCGAGGTGTCCATTGAGGGTATTTGCAAACAACTTAATGCCTGACATTGGCATATGTGTCCCTAGGAGAGTTTTTGACCATCTAGTACGTCCTGTGACATGATGACGAGTGACGACGACAAACCCCGATCAAGAAAAAAGATCTGCCTTTAGCGGCCGCCATGCGCAGCAAAGTGTCTGGGTCCTCGTCCACAAATACAACTGAAGAACCTGGGTGAGGAGACAGACTGGGTCATGCTCTTTCACACCAGGGACCGGAATTCGTTTGAAGTCGCCCTGCTTGATAATGATGTGATACCGACAAGGGAACTGTATTTGCAGAGACCAAGCACAAAGAAAAGTGCTGCTGAAGACTGATCAACCGACCACATATGCTGTTGTTCGGGTAGATGAAACTATCTTGCTCATGGCCAAGGCTGTGTCATCGGTTGCCGGGTTAGTCGTCATTCTATGGGTGGCATACCAATATATTAGACTTCGACAGTGTATATTAGAAACAACTCGACTGATTACAAGCAATATGGATCTCATTATTGATCAACTCCTTGCAGAGCCAGACATGGTGCCAGATGACGAACTCAGCGCTACCTCTGTTGATGTGACTGATAAGAGGGATAGGCTTGGTGCGATCACAGCCAGTTGTCAGGCCCGTCTGTACCTGGGTGAGCAATCAGCTCTGACAATTGACCTGGTTGAATCATTGACTGTCGAAGAGATCACAAAGTTGTATGTTCGATACGAGGCTTGGCTAAGTACAACCATGACGCACACTCCTGGTTGCAGGCAAAACTGTCAATGCACTAGAGCATGAGCCTCAGCTTTCAGACTTCTATTTGCTCTCAAATCAGCAAAATGGATGTGAGGTGACATGCATTATCCTGGACATAGTTGCGACCGGTCTGGTCGTCTACAGGGTGGCCATGAAGTTAAATACAAATGTTGCTGTCTTTCTGGGCGGATCATGTGAAAGCTCGTACTGGAATATGACACAATGGGTCGCATGACTCGTCGCATAAAAACAATCTACTAAGGGCAATTGAAAGGGCATTACAGCCACCAAGAACCTTCTGAGGAAGTTGCCCGGGGTGTGTAGCTTACAAAGCAGGGCATGCAGCAAATCTACCTGCCTATCCCAAGACACATTCCGCGGCCAAAATTTCTGGGCCTAATGAGGTTCACCACACCGATCTGTTTCTTCCACGTGACAGCTTGAAACGCCGGACTTACAAGTATGTTCTCACACCAGCGGACGTGGCCTCACGCCGCAGAGCCATTGACTACAAAAGAGGCTTAAGAGGTTGCAGGTTCATTTGAAAGAATATACAAGCAAGGACCACTGTCAATCGAGACCAGACTATTGAGGAATGCTTTAACCACGCTCTTGCAGATGGGCTTCTTGACACCTGAGTGGGGTTCTCAGCTGCAAAATGTTGTCTCTGTGATAAACAATGACGTGACTCGCTAAAATGGAAAAACGCCCAAAGATACAAAAGCAGTTGCACCTGAGCCCTCCACTGTGGCAGGCCCTAACGTGTAGGATGTAGTCGCCTTCCAGGTTGAACCCTGACCTGCCCTTGGTCTGGCGTTTGTGGGCGACAACCTTTTGCTGGATTGCTTTGCAGAGCTGCCGCCTTCCTAATTTCGGAACCCTCTTTCAAGGGGCAGGTTACCCACTCAAATTAGTGCATGCAAGGGACATTGTCAGGTAGGCAAGTTTGAACCATTGCAGGAAGGCGTCGATGATCCGGGCCTTCTGTGCGTCTTTCATGATGTGCGTACCGTCGTAGTACGTGAGGATGTGACCCACCAGGGAGCTACTCTGCCGGGTACCTTTGCCAAGGAAGTCGAGCCCGCCTTTATCAGTAAGCCTTGCTACCTTGAGCGAACTGGCCAATGATGATGCTACAGCTCTGGCCATAGTCAGGGGGGAAGCACACGTTATGATGCTTGCCGAATGATACATTGGCATCTTATACCTGCAGATGGACAAGAAAACCTGACTCGGCTAGGTAGGTCAGTAGCACAGTGGACGCGCCATGTCTAAAACAAAGTAGGGCGCACCTCGCCACTGCGTTGCATGCTGACTGGGTAGCAGCTCCAGTGTGTGTGTGTATGTGTGTGTGTGTGTGTAGGTGGGTGGGTGCGTGTGTGTGTGTGTGTGTGCCCCTGCGTACGTGTGTGCGTGCGCGCGCGTGTGTATGTGTACACACGCGCTCATGGGTGATTGATTATAGCAGGGTTTAACCCAAACAAGTGTGATAAAAACTAGCACCCTATAACCGCAAATTCCAGGTTGCATTGAATATTCACAGCTGTGGCGCACCCCTACCCCTCCACCATCGTTTGAGTGCAGCTATTGATATTCTCAATGAGGTCGAAGACCGCTCTTATTGACATTACTGTTATACTGGCGGCTCCGATTTATGGACCCGGATTGGCGAGAGATACCGGGGTAGAGCTGTAGATATATATATATGTATATATATATATATATATATATATATATATATATATATATATATATATATATATATATATATATATATATATATATATATATATATATATATATACATATATATATATATCGGTTATATAGCTGATTAGGGCAGTAACAGATCCATTTGTCTACTCTCCATATCTATTGACGTAATACTGTAAGTATAGCTTCTTTCCCCAACAAAATGAAACATTTCCTCAATGGCAATTTTGCATTTTGCTTTATATATCGGCCATGGCGTCTCTTCTATGTTCATTTTGTATTCGAATGTGAATATTAAGGCTGTAAATGATAGGCTCAAAGCAATGTTATATAAAGAATTGCTAATCACGATAATTTTGTCGCCATATGCTAGAGCCATGTACTACAAAATAGTTCTTATATTAGTTGACATATTGTCCCTCTCCGTGACTCTCTATTATATAATTCTCAGCTGTAAATATATACGATCAAGAGAATTGGACAGAGCTTAGTTATTGAATATGCATTGCATGCATATGAACAAAATGGTTCCTTAATACACCGTTTTTAGTTTCGGAGGCCATCTGGAAGAGATAGCTATTGGAATCTACAATGTACATCTTTATTCAAACCCCTCTTGTCAAAAGGTATGTACGAGGGATACAGATACATTTGATAGGCCACGAGATATTTGAAATGCCGAAAGTCATATTCTAAAAACAAATGTCACTTTTGAGCCATATTTCTTTCATTATTAACAGGATTACCATGATTAGTCAGATTACCATATGCAAATTGACACACAGGTCACATATGGTGTAACAAGAAGGCACTTATATCGATGACTTCGACAGCCACGGAGAATCCCCAATGTTCAGTTTCGCATGACAATCATCGTTCAACCTAGGTGCTCCTTTTGCTGGTCGTTACCTGTTAATGAAATAGCTGAACGCTACCAGAGGTTGCATATTGGACAGTCAGGATTTTTGGCTCTGCCGCCATGTCGAATAACACCACGGCAGGCCACGCTTTCCAGTGAACCGCCGTGCCTGCAGATATCTTCCATATCCACATCCTCCGTGTACAACACCTCCACCCACAATTTGTTACTAATAACACGTAGCTGCTCGTCCTCGTAATCGTAGAACAGAAACGGGTTTCTGTACCAGTCCAGTGCGACGAGTTTCTCCTTACAGAACTTATCTCGCTCTGAGCCAGGAATTGTCATCACCAAGGTCACAAAATGAGACGCGTTGATACATTAGAAGTCAGTGAAATATAGATTTGATCGGTTGTGCAAGAAATAGTCCCAGGGTACTTTAAGTCGCCAGTTGCCATATATGGATGGCGTGTAAGGTTTTCCCGTTCTGTCATCAACATTGACTCCGAAAAACAGTCCTTTAATCTGACCATTGATGGGGGACAAGGGGTCTCCGTTTTGGTCCTTGTCGTATACTTTCATGACATTGTGCAGGACTTTCTCGTGGTTATTGAAATATGACTCGGGCTCATCACGGTAGAAATAATCGCATGTCTGGTATATCAGTGGTTTGAAATTTGCTGCTCTCCAGATTAGGTTTTGTAGCCCTGCTTGCGTATACTCTGAAAAAATAAGTCACTATCACAGTTATCGATTGCGAACCAAGACATAACTATTGTATTTGGTTGTAAGACAGGCTAATCGAGGAATTTCCAGAGCAGTCGGTTATTTCGCATGTCAACAATTCGTGGAATATGAGATCAAAAATCTTAAGATGGAAATGAATCGATATAAGAATCGATGAAAATATGGCCCGTTTTGGTCCTTGTCGTATACTTTCATGACATTGTGCAGGACTTTCTCGTGGTTATTGAAATATGACTCGGGCTCATCACGGTAGAAATAATCGCATGTCTGGTATATCAATGGTTTGAAATTTGCTGCTCTCCAGATTAGGTTTTGTAGCCCTGCTTGCGTATACTCTGAAAAAATAAGTCACTATCACAGTTATCGATTGCGAACCAAGACATAACTATTGTATTTGGTTGTAAGACAGGCTAATCGAGGAATTTCCAGAGCAGTCGGTTATTTCGCATGTCAACAATTCGTGGAATATGAGATCAAAAATCTTAAGATGGAAATGAATCGATATAAGAATCGATGAAAATATGGCCCATAAGCAGCAGTACGTGGCCTCTAGTTGCCGAACTGCTATAATTGGAAACAACAGCAGCAACAACAACAACAACAACAGCCTATAAGCAAATCGAATTGAATTCCTATGGTATTAGGTAAATAAGTTTTCGCTACATATTGCAGTAAGATAAATATTATAGCGTCCGTTCCATGCTATGCATTATTTCATCCATAAGCAATGAAATGAGGAATGTCGACTAACCTGTACGAAATATGTGCTCCATCGTGCATGCTGAATCCTCATTGATTGAATGTTCTTTGATGGTCGATCTGTGTTGTAAGTGTGGCGGCGATGGGACGCTTTATAAAGGCAGAGGTGGGCTCTAGAAGCTACGCCGTGATATCAGCAAGAGGGGCAAATGGAATAACCACAGTTTCGCTTTTAGAACCAGGGTTCGAGTCCAGGTTCGCACCAAGAAGGGATATGAATGGCGAGAGCCTTTTGATGGAAACGTTTTCTGATCATTCTTGAACCTTGTTATTCATTTAATTGTTTAAAGCTTGTACAAATATCGAAGGTAGTTCCGTTGGTTTTGTTGTGGTGACATGAATCATTGGTCGAATTCAGATAGCCCTGCGGAGACGTGTTATTGTCATCCTACAATCATCGTCCTGAAGGGCTGTACATTTTGTACAAAGCAGATAAGTGTCTGGCAACTTGCCAAACGACTGCAGGCGACGCGTGATACTGGCAAGAAATGCGATACTTAAGTCGGTTATAACCTATCGCACGTTTTAAATGCTTTGCGCAATCGGTGGCCATTACTCATTTTTAGAATATCAATTATATATTTTGCGTTGTCAGCAATTTTGAATTTATTATTATCGTGTCCTAGGAAATGAGAATGGTTGACTCTGGGATATTGATAACTTGGCAGCAAGAAAATCTATTTTTTCATTGGATAAGATTAAAACATATTCACATAATTCACTAATTAATGAATACTAAGATAAGTATCAAAATATAACAATTGGTTCTTACGAGTATGGCATTGACTAACATGCGAATGCTGTAGTTATTGGTTAAAAAATATACACTCGATTATATACAATTCATGCCGGTATTTGTAATGTTTGCTTGTCGCAGTCTATATAATTACCTTCCATTCCAACATAATGGAAAGAATGTGCAGTAGACACACTGTCCATAAGTCTTGGAGTGATGTTCATATGATTTATCCACAACCTGACATAAATACCTACCTTCACCTGATATCCCATGCATCTGCATCAACGCCATGGGAAGCCTCATGAGAATTCTATAATAATATCGTCCATAGAAATGTCCAACAAGAATTTTTCGAGATCAGACATAAATATGGATAACCAGAGCAAGTAAGAGATGGGTTAAATGTCTGAATTTACAAAAAATCAAACATAGCTGTGAGGAGCAGATAATGTTCCTCTTACCATTTGATCTGTCTAAGTGTAATGCGTGATCTTTAGAGACTGAACGACGATTATGTTATACCATGCTGCCATCATGAGCAACAACACTTTAAAAAACCTATGACATCAATAATCCATGTTTTTTTATGCGACCGAATGAAATAAAGTTGCATTTATTCGATTTTTGTGGTTCAATTTTCGAACAAGTCACCCAAACATAACGTTAATTGAAATATAAAGTCAATTTTCGGCATCTCATGACGTCACTTGATGAACTCGTCACTGACAGGTCCGCAGTTTTGATTGTAAACAATGGCGAATGTTGAAGTTTCGGAGTGTGATGTATTTGAGTTGGACGATTTGGTGATTGAATTTTAGGTTTAAAATTCTCAAATTTCTGGGGCATTGCAATCCAGAGAATGAAGTTGGTATTGTGCCGTTCAGTTTGGACCATATCTGTCTGAAAACAGCGCAAGCGAATCTGACAGTGACAGGACTGATTCTCGTATTCGGGGGAGCGCTAGTCGGAACATTGACCGTCTTCAAAACATTTATTGGTGAGTCCCATTGCAATTGTAATCACTGCACGTATCTTATCATTTGATTTTATACAATTCTTATCGATCTTGCTAAATCAAGCACCTTTGAGCTAGCACTTACAATCATAAGCAAAGAAACTTCACCTCTGACTGCGTCCGCGCTGTTTACCTGTTTACTACTTTCGATCTCTCAAATCCGCGCCGTAGAAGGTCATCAAAACACCGGGGGCGAGTTTAATCCAACTTACTTATTTACTCGGGTAGATCGTAGTCCTAAACAGAGTCTGGCTTGTATTTCATAGGTTTTGAAACCCTGGTTTCATGTGCCCATGTGGAAGCTGCTCATACAGGTCAGGGCGCATCTGCTGTTTGGAGCAGAAGAAAGTGCTGGTAAAAATAGCAAATTTACAAGAAATTAAATGTGTGACACATCATCCAAATTTTAATGCTGTATGTTTTAATGGAGACCGCATGCTAAGACTACAAGCAGCATCATGACCCATACAAGAGAAACAAGTGAGTTACTTACAGACAACATACAACAAGTTGTAAATTTATGTTTTAATCAAACGAACGACATTTTCAATTCAGTTTAAATTATCAACACATGGACAAGTGTTTATATGAGTATACACATTTATAGCTGGAAACAATACATCGGATACAGGCAGTTTATCCAGTGGTGCTACCATTATCTTGAAAGAGAAATCGGGTCCCCAGACCATCCTGTGTGACATAATTATCCGGAACACATTAATATGCGGATGAAACTAACACTTTGAGTAGTCTGAGAGTGAGCTTGGCGCTTTTCTGGGATATTAAAGATGGAGTTCAGATTTCTAGGACTTCCATATCCTCATCATTTATATTGCTGACCTTGCATATGTTGATTGTTGGTGCTAAAAGATCTTCTACATAGCCTAATGCAGTATGTTTTAATGAAGATGTGTTGGAGTTCGGGTGCTACGATTACAAGCTGTACCATGGCCCACACAAATTAATGGTTTTACTCAAATGAATGACATTTTCAAATCAGATTGAATTATCAATACATTAATCACATGGAAAAGTGTTTATATGTGTTTAACATTATGTATATACAACTGGAAACATTACACTGGATACAGGCAGTTCATCCAATAGTGCTACCATTATCTTGAAAGAGACATCGAGTCCCCAGACCATCCTGTGTGACATCAGTTTTCCGGAACACGTTACTGTGGGATATGCGGATGAAACTAACACTTAGAGAAGTGTGAGCGTGAGTTTGGCGCTTTTCTGGGATATCAAAGGTGGAGTTAAGATTGAGTGGGATTTCTAGCACTTCCATATCTTCATCATTTATATAGCTGGTCCTGCATATGTTGATTGTCGTTGCTAAAAGATCTTCTACATAGCCTATGTTGTAAATATGTGTAAGTTGTTGATTTGAAAGTTCAAATTATTATTTTTATATAAAAGAAAAATTTAGAAACAATCGTTCAGCACTTTCCTTACTGTGTGACCTCCTCTATTGTGTTTGGGGTAGCGGAAGATGTACATTTCCTCTCCCTGTGCAGTTATTCTTTGTTGTTGGGAAACATTTTCTTTGAAATGCATAGTTACAATGATTTATCTTAAATCAGTTATGAACCTTTTTATCAGTTTGAAGCGGGATAAGTATGTGATTGTATGTTTGATTTATCAGATGTCTGGTGATAAGTGGGATTCAGCAGTAACTTAACTTCAATCATGACTAGAATGAATGGCTTGAGGAAAGATACTTCATGAAATTAAACAGCTGGTTTATTCCACTTTATTTTTGTTAGTAAATTCCCTACCAGGTATAACTTGTCTCATAAATCTAAAAACTAATCCTGCATTTTAAAATCTCAGAAGATGCCAACTAAGCTAAGCAGGCTGGGATTGATGAAAGATCTATCGGCAAAGGAGACCAGGATAGCTGAAAACATAGGTTTTTGGAGCAAACTGGATAAGAAAACTATGGAAAGCCTCTATATGGGCATTGCTTAATAGCATTATGATGTCCCTACGCAATGTCATGATGGTGATATTTTTTCCAATTCTATCACACAACTCATATCTAAGTACATAAAGAGCAATTTGATTATACGATTTTTGGATGTTTCAAGGAAATTGAAGGCAATCTTGGTCTTTTTAGTCTAAATTGTAAAATGATATGTTGCATCACTTGGCTTGATCCACCTTTTGCGACTCTCTCGACAAGTCGAAGGCTAATGAACACAGGACTGAAACCGACCACCGAACCCAGAATGAAAATGTTGAATGTGGTCGAGGATTGAGAGCCACTTGTCCAACACCAGCTGTCCATCTCCTGGGGGACTCCACACTACACTGCGATACAGATGGTTAACAATGCTTGAATATCCGCCTGATCTTATTAAAAATCATGGTAAAAATATCAAGCATCCAAATGAAGGATATTTAAGGATCACCAGGACCCAGTCTTCTCTTTTTCCTGGAGAGGCGAGTCAAACAACAATGTTTCCAGAACCTGAAAATCAGCACAAAGTTGTTGTTTATAGAACAAAATTATGTGAAAAAGTAAACATACTTTAGCTTATTAAGCATACTTGCTCGGCGTTGCATTGTACCACAATGTCCTCATCGGACCCTGCGACTTCGAGCATAGATTTCCTGCGAGTCTGGACTCAAAAACACAACTGAGCAAGGCCACTCGTGAAATTTTTGTCCACAACGGTTTCACGTGCATGGATGCCATTCAAACTATACAGGTGGAGGATATAACAACAATGGAGGTGCAACCTTTGGGTCAACCTCGGCTGCTAGAAGTGGCTATCCGCCAGGCAAAAATCTAACCAGTACCTCGGTACCCAACCCATCACCTCCACCGAACCACGCCAACTCTAAAGATGTTGCCTCAGCAATGTCTGCCCTACTGCAGTTGAGCATTGGTCAGTACCTTGACATAATAGATTTTGTGTTGCACAAAGGGCGGCAATCTGATCAGTGATAACGACAGATAGTAATAAGAGGAACAAGCAACAGGCTACGTCCCGATCAAGCGTCCCCCATGAAATGGATGGTGTAATAATATCGCTTATGTTACATTTGGCTTGCCATACACCTCATGTATACCGGAAGTTAAGCAGACGCTAGTTTGGTTCAATAAATGATTCATGCGATCACTTGTGTCTCATGTCAATTCGTCCATCAAATATCATTTCAGATGGGGGTAAGTCTCAGAATGCTCCGGGAATTTTTGGCGGGAGGTGACCTCGCGCCCCATAACTCTGTCTCGCACCTGTGGTACCGGGAGAAAGTCGGCGACCTTGCCACCAAGTAAAAGAAGTATGGAGCTTATCAGCTAACGTCCACCGGAAGTAACTCCGTAGCGACGGACCTTCGGTGAAATCAAACACCTGTCAAGCGTTGAGAATATTGGCAATCTGATGGTCTACATCTTAACGAAACGAATCGCAGATAACTCTTATGTGCGTATTAATTGAGCTTCATAGATGTTTCTATGATTAATGATGTGTAAAAGAATTATAAAATACACAATCAGCGGGTAGTGAAATTATATTAGTTGTATATTTTTCAAAGAAAACACAGTGATTCGTCCGATTTTTATTGCCAACTTTTGGCACCAGCTGTGTCCAGGTGTAGAAAACGAATGACAACAACCAACATTCATGCCATCCAACGCCAACCATATATTTGTTGCATTGGTTTAGATTGGAACCTACTCACCAGTCGCACATATAGATATGTACCACAGTTGGCATATTGTGGCAAGATTAGGACAAACTGGTAAGAGTATAGCACAGCAAGCTTTTTATGTTTCTCTGACCATAAAAGTGTTGCAAAATGATAATGTATTTATCACTGACATATTGTAGGTGTTCACTGTTCACTAGTATCCAATTAGTGGATTGGTCAAGACTGTAAGAGGTGATTTCTTATTAATGTAAATGGTTGTTAGGTAGTGTGGGGGTAATTCAGTGGGTTGACAAAACAGTGATATATATATATATATATATATATATATATATATATATATATATATATATATATATATATATATATATATATATATATATATATATATATATATATATATATATATATCTCAATATTCAGGGTGGTGGCTTGGTAGCTATGGATATTTATATGGTTGACTCATCTCAATATTCAAGGGGGTGGCAGCTATGGGTATTCATATGGTTCATGCTAGCCTTTTAAGACGCTTATTTTGGTATGTTTTACCGTCCGACCGGGGCTTGGTGACAGCTATGAGTATTCAAATATTTGACTTATCTCAATATTCAGTGGCGTGACAGATGTGGGTATCCTTATGGTTAATGAATTATGTTTAAGTCCATTTGATTGAGTGCTCCTGATATTCGATAAGCAAACGGTTGCAGCTCCAATTCAGTGATATTCGATCGTTATGCAACGGCTATTTTCCTTGAATAGATTAATTACCAACTTCATTGCGAATAATTTGTAGCATATGGTTAACTGTCATGTGTTGATGTCTAGGGAATGTGAAATTAACCCAAATATCAAAAATTTAGCTACCACAGACAATGAACTGCAGATATAGCCGGTTAGATATTTCTGATTACGCGAGGCTGAAGAAAAACCAACTGGTATCTAAATAACATTGCACCTCATTTCTGTTGGCTCCAAAGAAAGACGTTATTCACGCTATTTGATTGAAAACATAGGGAGTCAGTAATGCATTTTGGGTACCCTGAAAAACCCGGATGACCGATAAGCTTCATATACCGTGTATCAGTCCACGTCTATGACAAGGCTTGTCACTTACCGTACTCCTTGTCAAAGAGTACAGGAAGTGGTAAGCCTTGATTCGTGTGCTCTGGTGTTCCGACTGCATCCATTTAGCTTAAGTAAATGTGGAAGCTTGCACAAAACAGTTCCAAAACAAAACCTCCCAGCCAAAACGTGCAGCTTTGTCGCAATCGTCACATCTTAAACCCATCTGCATACTTTATAACGCAGGCAAGTGCCACTGGCATACGATTTGGTAAACATATACTTACTCCAGGTTGTTCATTTCTGTTTTGCCTGTAGTGATAGTAGATAAGGGATGTCTTTAAAGTTAATGGAGCGTGTGTATATTAATTTGTCCTTCATAATGTTAAAATTTTGGGTTTTACCATTGTATATTTGAGAATTTGTTACTGGTAGCTTTTAGTAGATATCATATCCCCCACAATGCTCCTCGTCGTACCCTATTAGTCTCTGGTGTTTATTAAATGTAAATTAATCTCTCATACATAAGAACCATTCTGTTCATATATATATGTACAATAGATGTTTATTCTATCAAGTTTCTTTGTAGCATAATTATAGTTTATAAAATCACATTAAACACTTTGAAGTGTTTAGTAGCAAGAAGAAACTCCACTATGAATAATGAATAAAAGAATTCGTTTGAAAGATTTAATATTGTATAGTAGAGCCATATAATAAAACCCCATTTCTGCATTCAACAGTGGCACAAACACAAAACTATAAAGTTCATAGGATAAACGATGGTGTATCTTAGCAATATTTACTGAAGTTTATCATTGGTGCTGATAGGAGGTTGAACTTTATCATTCTTCATAGTAGTCATCTATATATATATATATATATATATATATATATATATATATATATATATATATATATATTATATATATATATATATATATATATATATATATATATATATATATGCATGTATATATATATATATATATATATATATATATATATATATCTATATATATACCTACATATATATATACATATATTTACATATAAATATATATATATATCTATATATATATATATATATATATATATATATTTATATATATATATGTGTGTGTATAGATATGTATAGATATATATAGTCGTATAATGGGTCTGTCAGAGTATCAAATCAATAGCAACTTCACATATTAATTAGAAGGGATGTATCCAGTCCGTGTTAGGTCAGAGGGCTCAAACCAAGCATCCAAATTGTTCACAGTGGTGGTTCATTCACAGCACACTTTTCTGGGGTGTTAATTTATAACAAGATGCCGCCGGTAACTGCGGAACAGACAGTGAAGGCCTGGGTCTCAAATCCAATGTAAGCAGATAAACTTAGCAGTGTAAAGGCTGCTGCATGTCATCACACGACCACCTCGAGGCCAAGGATCCCCTCGTCCAAGCTTTCTACACATTTCACGTTTATTACATAGTGCGGCTGAAAAGGCTACAAAGCCAGGATATTTCCACTATAGCAACGGAGAAAATGGGTACCTAGTACAGGGCTTTGAGGCAGACGAGGCCTGGAGCGCTTTTATCCCGGACATGTCTGAGGGTTTCACCCAGCGCGGCGTTGATCATATTAAAGTCTGCATTAGGTCCTATGGTTGGGCGCTTCTGGGGTTACAGACCCGGAGCCGCACCCTGGGTACTGGCACGGTTTTTGACGCAATGAAGCAGTTCTAAGCCAACGGTGAAAATGCAATTGCTGAGCCACCATCTACAATAAGGCGTTACAACGACGTCCCTGAAGTTTGCAGGGTCCAGGATGGACTTAGTCCTTGGCATAGGCCTCTAAATGGCGCCTAGCAACATGCTTCTACAAGTAGTCGTTAGATGCATCAACCTACTTACCATCGCGAGTGAGAACAGCAGATCGTCATCAACACAGAAACCGATATCCCACCATCCGTTGCAACCACCAACCCACACGATAATGAAAAATCCCTCTCATTGCGGGCAGAATCGCGATAGGTCTAGTCACGGTTTGGCTTGCTACGTAGTAGGCCACGTAGCATCAGGAAGATGACACCCCAGCACCACGACTCTGGGTCATACATGTTCTGCCATCCTACCAGCCACCTTTGCAACTGATGTAAGCATGCATGATATGATGGGGCCTAAGATTCCAGGGAGGGCAGCTGCTGCCTTATCGGCCAGGCCCTTCAGGGCATTTTCGTCACTTGTCATCTGGTGTTGGGGTTTATGACGGTGTCAGGGTCGTGTCCCCACCTGTCATATCAAGAATCATGGCTGAGATAGCCATCCCAATAGCAGTGAGGATGGATATGATTTTAACCCCTTGCTCTTCACACAGAGTGCGTACACGCTCTGCTAGCATTGTGTCCTCGTGAATAATTCTGTCTATTGTTTCCATGATGCGGTTGATTGGGTTCACAGCCGTTGATGGTTTACAGAGGCAGCCTCAACAAAGACACGCAGGTCCTGCAGCTCTACAAGCTCATTCGCTTGGAATCGCCACTGCGGACTCCACCTCAATTCACTGAGGTAGGTTGTTGAGCCGCTCTCCCCCTGTGGATCCGGGGGTAGAATAGGTCCACTGTATCATTCTGCATGTCGTAAGAGGCCACTAATAGGGGGCAACCTGTTGGCCGTGGGTTGCGACTCGTGTCGGTGGACAATGGGATCCAGGTGGTTGAGTGGAGTGGTTCTTTTGAGGGCCATATCTGCAACATACCACTCTGGCCCGGATTTCGCCTAGACGAGAGGTTGGAATGGCCTGGTCCAGTCAATCGGCTTGTGGTGACTGGCCCTAGGATAATCGTTTCCATTTTTATCTTTTCCATCTCCATTTTCATTTATCCTAGAAGGCGGCTGCTTAATCAGGTCAATCTTATCTATTAACCTTTCTTGGCACCATATAACACATACGTGTTGGTGTGCCGTTAAACCCTATTCTCACTCACTCACTTGTTGAGCCGCTCATCCCTTTAGGTCTGCATAGCCTTGTCATGCCCTTAAACCTCTCAGAGTATCATACCACCTGTCTGCATTCTGTCTGTGTACCCACGTCTTCCAAGGCGTTATGAACGCCCTCTATGAAGCTAGTTTTTGTCTCGCCATCTTTCTCCGTCTCGGGTTCGGAGCTGCTCATTGGTAGTTCTAACTTCTCTGTGGTTTCAGTAGCTGCTTGGATGGCTACTGCTGCCTCTTTAGATAATTCAGGGATCACCACTCGCGGCCCCACTTAACCTTATGGTCACCTTCTTTAGAAGATCTGAACTCCAGAGAGGCCCGCAACCCACGCACGCACACTGCCTTCTTCCATCGAGTAACTAAGACATTTGTTTCTTTTTCTGATCCCACCAATTATTTTGTTACAGACGCAGGTTAAATACATATAGCAGGATACGCGGGCCCCTCAGGGTAAAGGGTGTGTGGCAGTCAGTGATTATTACTAACAGCCCAAGCACTATCGACCAGAACCAACAACTGCTGGTCCGCTTATTCGACCTGGATGCGGACGACGTCATTGTCCTAGGGACGGACAGACTGGCCTTTACAATCACGCTGACCTCGATCGACACAAACCCAAGCCTTGTACAAATCTTTTCTGGCACTGAGGTCATGTCCATCGATGACAGCGATGAGTACCACCGTTACCTATGGAAGACCGCACAGAAGAGATCTAACACCCAGTGCCAGGGCATCGACACATCAGAAATGTGACCAAGGTATGGGTTGGGACAGGAAGCAAGGATAAAACCGAGGTAGCAGACAAGGCCATGGCCGAGACGTATGGCAGTACCTTTTATAGCTAACTGGACCTTGAACTTCTCAAGAGCCAAATGCCCTTCCACCAGAGTGCTCTTGGTGAAAGATTGGAATACTAGCTAACGTTCAGCGACTACAATTGTGTGATTCACACCACGGGTGACACTAATGCCAGCTACACAATCTCCCTGGAGTAAGACACAGTTCCCAACCAGAGCTGGCTCGCATGATCCGCACCTAGTACACAGGTGGGCTCGCCATTCTGTTTGACCGAGTGGTCCGCCACAGGAAGATTGCATACAATAAGAATGACACTCAGTGGAACATCAACCTGGACGTACCGGCCTGAATATATGAAAGGCATTCTGCTGCTCTTTGAAGACGCTGGCAAAGCCTGATTTACCAAAAAGAGTCGGTCTTCAACCTAAAGATTACAAAGGTCGAGGTGTCCATTGAGGGTATCTACAACCAACTGTATGACCAAGGAATGCGCGCCTACCAGCAGTGGGATGAGGCACAGAAGGCCTTTGCAACAACGAGTAACCATGACACGAACATGGCAATGACTGCAAAAGGTCTGGCATTGACATAAGTGTCCCTAGGTGAGTTTCTGACCAGCTAGTACGCCCTGTGACATGAGGACGAGTGACGACGACAAACCCCGATCAAGAAAAAAGGCATGATCACCAAGTTGTATGTTCGATACGAGGCTCGGCTACGTGCGACCATGACGCACATTCCTGGTTTCAGGAAAAACTGTCAATGCACTAGAGTATGAGCACCATCTTCCAGACTTCTACCTGCTCTCAAATCAGCAAAATGACATGCATTATCCTGTACATGGCTGTGACTGGTCTGGTCGTCTACAGGGTGGCCAGGTAGTTACATACAAATTGAATAAATCTGTATTAGATCAATGTTGCTGTCTTTTTCGGCGGATCATGTGGAAGCTCGTGCAGGAATATGACACAATGAGTCGCATGACTCGTCGCATCAAAACAATCTACTATAGCCCCAAGGGCAATTGGAAGGGCATAACAGCCACCAAGATCCTTGCAGCAGCCGTGAGGTTTTCTGAGGAAGTTGCCCGGGGTGAAGCTTACAAGCAGGGCATACCTGCCAATCCCGAGACACATTCCGCAACAAAAATGTCTGGGCCTAATGAGGTTCACCAAGCCGATCTCCTGTTTCTACCATATGACAGCTTAAAAAACGCCGGACTAACAAGTATGTCCTCACACCATGCATCATGCGGCAGAGCCATTGACTACAAAAGAGGCTTAAGAGGTTGCAAGTACACTTGAAAGAATATACAAGCAAGGACTATTGAGGTATGCTTTAACCTCGCTCTTGTCGATGGGCGTCTTGACACCAGTATGCCGTGGAGGTAAAACTTCCATCTGGAGAGCAATCAACTGAGTGGGGTTCTCAGTTGCAAAATGGTGTCTCTATGATAAACAATGACATGACCCGCTTAACTTGAAAAAAGCACAAAAAATGCAAAAGCAGTTGCACAAGAGCCCTCCACTGTGGTAGGCCCAAAGCATCTTAATATTGCATGCCATGCAGTAGTTCTGCTGTCCGTCCCTAACGTGCAGGAGATAGTCGACCTCCAGGTTGAACTCTGACCTGCCCATGGTCTGGCGCTTGTGGGCGACAACCTTTTGCTGGATTACTTTGCAGAGCTGCTGCCTTCCCAACCTCGGAACCCTCTTCCAAGGGGCAGGTTACCCGCTCAAATTAGTGCATGTTCTCCGCACGGGACACCACAAGGTAGGCAAGTTTGGACCATTACAGGGAGGCGTCGATGATCCGGACCTTATGTAGGTCTTTCATGATGTGTGTACCGTCGTAGTACTTGAGGATGTGACCCAAAGAGAACTTCTACGACGTCCCCACCAGGGGGCTACTCTGCCGGGTACCTCTGACAAGGATGTCGAGCTCGCCTTTATCAGTCAGTCTTGCTACCTTGAGCGAGCTTGCCAATGATGCTCCAGCTCTGGGTAGCAGCTCCAGTGTGAGTGTGTGTGTGTGTGTGTGTGTGTGTGTGTGTGTGTGTGTGTGTGTGTGTGTGTGTGTGTGTGTGTGTGTGTAGGTGGGTGGGTGCGTGTGTGTGTGCCCCTGCGTACGTGCGTGCGTGCGCGCGCGTGTGTATGTGTACACACGCGCTCATGGGTGATTGTTTATAGCAGGGTTTAACCCAAACAAGTGTGATAAAACTAGCACCGTATAACCGCAAATTCCACGTTGCATTAAATATTCACAGCTGTGGCGCACCCCTACCCCTCCACCATCGTTTGAGTGCAGCTATTGATATTCTCAATGAGGTCGAAGACCGCTCTTATTGACATTACTGTTGTACTGGCGGCTCCGATTTATGGACCCGGATTGGCGAGAGATACCGGGGTAGAGCTGTATTATATATATATATATATATATATATATATATATAGATATATAGAGAGATATATATAGAGATATAGAGAGAGATAGATAGAGATATATATAGAGAGATAGAGATAGATAGAGAGATATATAGAGATATATATATATAGAGACATATATATATATATATATATATATATATATATATATATATATATATATACATATATATATATATATATACATATATATATATATATATATATATATATATATATATATATATATATATATATATATATATATATATATATATATATATATATATCGGTTATATAGCTGATTAGAGCAGCAACAGATCCATTTGTCTACTCTGCATATCTATTGACGTTATACTGTAGGTATAGCTTCTTTCCCCAACAAAATGGAACATTTCCTCAATGGCGATTTTGCATTTTGCTTTATATCGGCCATGGCGTCTCTTCTATGTTCATTTTGTATTCGAATGTGAATATTAAGGCTGTAAATGATAGGCTCAAAGCAATGTTATATAAAGAATTGCTAATCACGATAATTTTGTCGCCATATGCTAGCGCCATGTACTACAAAATAGTTCCTATATTAGTTGACATATTGTCCCTCTCCGTGAATCTCTATTATATTATTATCAGCTGTAAATATATACGATCAAGAGACTTGGACGGAGCTAAGTTATTGAATATTTATTGCATGCATATGAACAAAATGGTTCCTTAATACATCTTTTTCAGTTTCGGAGGCAATCTGGACAAGATAGCTATTGGGATCTATAATGTACATCTTTATATAAACCCCTTTTGTCAAAAGGGGTTTACGAGGGATACAGATACATTTGATAGGCCACGAGATATTTGAAATGCCGAAAGTCATGTTAACTTATTCTAAAATAAATATCACTTCTGAGCCATATTTCTTTCATTATTAACAGGATTACCATGATTAGTCAGATTACCATATGCAAATTGACACACAGGTCACATATGGTATAACAAGAAGGCACTTATATCGATGACTTCAACAGTCACGGGGAACCCCCAATGTTCAGTTTCGCATGACAATCATCGTTCAACCCAGGTGCTCCTTTTGCTGGTCGTTTCCTGTTTATGAAATATATGAATGTTATCAGATGTTGCATATTGGACAGTCAGGTTTTTTGGCTCTGCCCCCATGTCGAATAACACCACGGCAGGCCACGCTTCCCAGTGTACCGTCGTGCTTGCGGACATCTTCAATATCCACATCCTCCGTGTACAACACCTCCACCCACAATCCGTTACTGATAACGCGTAGCTGCTTGTCCTCGTTGTTGTAGAACAGAAACGGGTTGCTGTACCAGTCCAGTGCGACGAGTTTCTCCTTACAGAACTTATCTCGCTCTGAGCCAGGAATTGTCATCACCAGGGTTACCAAATGAGGATTATTTATACAGTAGAAGTCAGAAAAGTAGAGATTGGGTCGCTTGTCCCAGAAATAGTCCCAGGGTACTTTTAGTCGCCGGTTGCCATATATGGATCGTGTGGAAGGTTGTCCCGTTTTGAAATCAACATTGACCCCGAAAAACAGACCTTTAATCTGACCATTGATGGGGGACAAGGGGTCTCCGTTTTGGTCCTTGTCGTATACTTCCATGACATTGTTTATGACTTTCTCGCGGTTATTGAAATATGACTCGGGCTCGTCGCGGAAGAAATAATCACACGGCTGGTATTTCAGTGGTTTGAAATTTTCCGCCCTCTTCAAGAGCTGTTTAAGTTCTGTTTGCGTATACTCTGGAAACATAAGCCACCTTTAGAGTTATCGATTGCGAACCAAGACATGACTGTTACGTTGAATAGAAGAAAAGGAAATTCGAGGCATTTCCAGAGCAGTCGGTGATTTCGATTTTGCATGGCAACAATTCGTGGAATATGCGATCAAAATTCTTGGGATGGAAATCGATAGATATATGAACCTAAGACCTATGGAGATATGGGAGAACTTGGCGAACTATATCAGAAAGTTTTTAAAATTTCAAAATCGGCCCAAAATTGACCAAGTTACTATGAATTTATCGATGATCTAATATTTCCTTCGATGACCTTGACCATAATTCACAATCAAGGTCAAAATAAAACCTCTGGGTTCTGAGCATATTTGACATCTTCAATTTAAAAAAATTGTGACAAAAATATATTGAAAATTGCGTTCTGTATCGCTAGACAATAAATAATTAACAAACATTGATTCAGAAGCTAACCAACATTAAATGTCGAACACACACACACACACACCAAACACACAAACACACAAACATACATACATACATACATACATGCATACATGCATACATGCATACATGCATACAAACATACATACATACATACATACATACATACATACATACATACATACATACATACATACATACATACATACATACATACATACAAACATACAAACATACATACATACATACATACATACATACATACATACATACATACATACATACATACAAACATACAAACATACAAACAAACGTGACTGACCAAGATAACTAGGCGATGCAATACGCCAAGTTAAAAAAAGAAAAAAAGGTTACGATCGTACAATAATGGACTAAATTATTAAATATATATGATATATACACCCAGGAATCATGATAATCATTATGATTGCAAAGTGATTCATGGGAAATGAAAAAAACAGAAGGCACAAATCATCATCACGTTATCATCGTTATGATGTCTAGTGGGAACCATCCATAGCAAAGGATAATTATGTACTATTGACTGGAATGGTTTCGTTTCCTGTGTATTGCATCAATATGTTTCAATATTTTTCGAGGCTTTTCTCGACACGACGATACATTTGCAATATATCACATGAAGTTAAGCAACAACAGAAACTCAATCATATCAGCCCACGCTTACCGCACCATTAATTAGTTTATTTTTATCGCCCAATTAACTACCTCATCGTGACGGCAGATAGCGCATGCGCGCGTCGTTTACCAATTTTCACTTTACCAACAAGCCATCATATTTTTTGCTTAAGTAGTTAATCGTTGTCCGTTAGCTTAGACACATTTGGTCTCATTTAAAATTAACAAGCCTCTTATTTATTTAGAGATAAAGACTTACATAACTCTTGAAATATCGGCTGTAAAAGATTGATCATGTCAGTTACTCGACAACTGGTTGGAATCGCCCAATTCAAGGGGTTTGGGTTGTTTTCTAACGATGTGTGCTAGTATGCTATTGTATCCAGACACGTTAAATAATATCAATTTGGCTGAAACTATGCATATGGTTGTAAGTGTAAGCAATAACATCAGTGATGTTCATAGAATTCACAATGAAGTAGAGAGTAAACGCGCTCAATATCCTACGTACATTTTGACAGTCAATTGGACTGGTCCGTGTTGCGACTTGCTGGCTTCCCGCAAAGCGAGCAGGCAGTAGCGGCGACCTTTGTGAGACAATCAACCTACATTTATTCAGAAGCTAACCAAAGCTTAGCATAAAAGATCCGTATCGACCCATAATTGACCAAGTTACTATGGATTTATCAATGTTGTTGAGGTTTAACCTGTTGTCCGGAACTAGTATAATGTTCACATCTTATATGTTCGAAAATTGGACGAAATTGACTAAGTGATTTGTTTTTTCAAAACAACGCGCTTTAAAAACGACGAATATTTTGATAGCTATGTCAATTATCAAACAAAATTACGATCGGACAATAATTAGTTCATAAATTGCGAAATAAGTTTTAGATTTTGGCTACCAGAAATTTTCGACCTGAAATAATGTATAGCATGGAACTGACGCAATGCAATTTCAGATACTGCAATTTGTAGCGATTGCTATACATTATTTCATCCACAAGCAATGATATAAGGAAAGTCGAATTACTTGGCGAAATTTACGCTCTCCAAAGAACTCCAAAGAGGAATTACAGACAGCAATTATGTATTCATTTCCGGGTACGGCACTTTGGAACTCAACGACGAATGGAAATGTGTCAGTCCAACTGGTTGTCAAAGGCTCGGGTGATTGACTGTTTATGTTTATAATATAATAATAAGCGGTCATATGGTTCGGTAGATTAAATGAGATTTCAAATGTATTCCATGATAAGTGCTTGACCGTGACTGGTAATGCCTTTGTTGGTTCCATCGTGTTCACTGATTCCCCGTAAAGTATATGTTCTCTGATGGTCGGTTTGTGTTTTAAGTGTGGCAGCGATCAGACACGGAATAAAGACAGGGCGGTTCTAAAAGCAATGTCGTGATATCAGCATAAGCTATAAATAACTCAGGGAATAACCACAGTTTCGCTTCTAGAATCACTATCATTACCCCTCTATAATAAAGAATATACATCGGTACGAGTTCCATTGTGCACTGGATCACACCATAAAGGGAATTGACAAGCGAGAGCCGTTTACTAAAGTTGGCAATAACCCAGCGTACGTCTCCAAAAGCTTTGTGCAATCAGCCCCCATTATTCAGTTTTAGAATATCGATTATATATATTTGCGTTGTCAACAATTTGGAATTGATTATTTTCGTGTCATAGAAAATGAGAATGATTGACGCTGAGAAATCGACAACATGGAGGCAAGCAAATTAATATACACTGGGTAAGATTTAAAACACATTCACATCATTCATTAATTAATGAATACCATAATAACCTATTCAAATATAACAATCGGTTCAAACAAGAATAACATTCACCAACAAAAAAATGTGAATGCAGTAGTGATATTAATGGATGATAATGCTATTGCTGATACCTCCTATACTACTTAATAACACAATATACAGAAAGCTTTACTGTAAATAAAAGGCCCCATGACTGTATCACATCAACTGGATTTAACCAATAATGCTCAATATGTAAAGATCAAAATCTGCAGATTCCAACTCTTAAATCTTTTGTGATTGCAAATGACTAGCCTAGCAAAATAAATAAACAAATCATCAATATTGTACCAAAGTAGTGTTGAGTTTGATTCAGCAGTTAGGAATCAAATTTGAAACAAGACAATTACCAACATGCACCAATTGTCTTGCGTAATAGTTAGCATTATGTTTGTGTTACGTCACCGGGGGGTGTACTCATAAAAAAACTAAACTGGAGTCCACTCAACCCAAGTCAGCGAACTAAGCTAACTACACAAAGTCTGACCGTTCATAGACAATCTCTGCGAACTCTAGGCTGGCAAAGAGCCAATACAGTACAGTTCACCCAGAAATCACTGCGATTTAAGTGTGTTTCGTACAGAGAAGACAAATGTTCTTTACTGCGTGTTCATTAGACTGAAAAAGCAACAAAATGGCGAAAATGAACCGAATCTAGACGAAATAATTGAAATTACTGAATTGTCTTCGATTTTGCTTGTAAAATGAAAAGAAATAGCATGATTGCAGTTGTCACTGTGTTTGTGTGTACGTGTGTATGTGCGTGCGTGTGTTTATATGTGTGTGTGTATGTTTGTGTGTGTGCGTGTGTGTGTGTTTTTCAGGTACACTTGAAAGAATATGCATTCAAAGACCACTGTCCATCAAGAGCAGGCTATTGTTTAATACTTTATCCGCGCTCTTGCATATAGGCTTCTTGACACCCGTACGCCGTGGAGTTAGAACTTCCATCTGGAGAGCAATCAACTGAGTAGGGTTCTCGGCTGCAAAATGGTGTCTCTATGAAAAACAATGATGTGACCCGCTTAACTTGAAAAAAGCCAAAAGATGCAAAAGCAGTTGCACAAGAGCCCCCCACTGTGGTAGGCCCATAGCATCGCATTATTGCAAACTATGCAGTGGTTCTGCTGGCCGTCACTAACGTGCAGGATGTAGTCGACCTCCAGTTTGAACCCTGACCTGCCCTTGGTCTGGCGCTTGTGGGCGACAACCTTCTGCAGGATTGCCTTGCAGAGCTGCTGCCTTCCTGAACTCGGAACCCTCTTCCAAGGGGCAGGTTACCCGCTCAAGTTGGTGCATATACTCTGCAAGGAACACCCCCAGGTAGCCAAGTGCGTAAGGATGTGACCGAAAGGGAACTTGTACGGGGTCCCCACCAGGGGGTTTCTCTGCCGGGTACCTATGACAAGGAAATCGAGCTGGCGTTTCGTGATTGCGTGCAGCTATTGATTTTCTCAGAGAGGTCAAAGGCCGCTCTTATTGACAGCTCTGTTATACTGGCGGCTCCGATTTATGGATCCGGATTTGCGAGAGCTATCGGGGTAGAGCTGTGGATATATATATATATATATATATATATATATATATATATATATATATATATATATATATATATATATATATATATATATATAGATATATATATATATATATATATAGATATATATATATATATGCATCTATATATATATATATATATATATAAATATATATATCTCTATATATATATATCTATATATATATATATATATATATCTCTATATATATATATATATATATATATATATATATATATATATATATATATATATATATATATATATATATATGGCATCTCTTCTATTCGAATGTCAATGTTAAAGTGCAAGTAACGACTTTTTTCGAATCCCTTATCCAAGTTTTATTAAATGTATGTCAGCCTATGAAAGACGTTTCAGGCAATAACTTCGTTCATAGATGTCAATTTGTGGTGTTTTTTTTTTCAATATTTCCCTCGATTTTTCGGACCGTTTTGGCTTAGGCGCAAAAAACGAAGGCCATTGGCTCCTGAATTTGTGACGTCATATGTCACCGTCCAGCCGGATAGCGCAGTCATTTCCTCGTTTGTTTACATGGGAACTGTGGTAGGTGTGAGCATAATCGTATTTGATACCGTCATCATGTGCATCACATACCGCAACGAATCACATAATTTAATGTGGCTTGGAGTACTTGTTCGCCTAGAATATGTTAAATTGTGATAAACTTCTATAATGTAGCGTGAAAACGTCAACCAATGGGGACTATACAGGCAGTGCTGGAATACAGGTCTGCACCTCGATATCAGGCCCGTTTAATGGTTATCAATGATTGATTCACCATTTGCCCGTCCTGTCACGGAGAATATCTTTTCTTGTGCTTTTATTTGATTTAATGTTAAAACGTTATCGCAAATGAAAGCTGATACTACATTTAATGGGGATTTCACTCGATATTTCGTTTTTGCAGTAAATTGAATATAATTTCAATAAATTGTATTCTCCTTGTCAACAGATATATATAAATTATATTTTAAATATTGGCACAGGTTTTAGGAGCCGAGACCTATCAGGGATAAGCTGTTACAATTGAATACACCTATCCAGTGAATTGTACAGAGGGACTTCTGGCCCAGAATCTAAGTTCGGTGCTATATGTTTATGGCTAAATATATCACAGACCTTTAAAGAGTTCAAGGCCTTACATTAGTTCTTTGAATTACCTGGGATACCAACCTCAATAATACATACTTTATCTTGTCCTTATTAGTTCTATATTTATTACTTACACCTAGTACAGCGCATAACTGCCGTCATACTTTGCCCTTATTATATGTCAAGGGAGCGAAATGTCCTCATCTTCCTAATATACAGACAACTCCGAAAGCGACGAGCTGGATTACAGTAGTGAGTGTTCGTCTCACCAAGACGAGGAACTAGGAGCCCTAAGGGGGCATACAGCCATGCATATTTGAGCCTCCAGCTAAGACAAGGCCTGCAAAATCTCCCCAAATAGAAGAGGACTTGAGCCGACTGGGTAACAGCACTTGGTAATGGCATATTTCAGTCCAAACAATCACTTTCAACATCAGAGGTCATATTGTGGCGGTTACCTCACCAATGATGTTTAAGATGATAGGCCGGCAGCTGTGGTCTTGCAGAGTGGGTGTTTGTCTAGTTGCCCAAATGTGGGAGGTACAAATCCCACTGTGTGCTATGCACGGTGGTGCCATTTGGGCGATAGCATCTTAAACTCCAATGTTTGTCAGCATACAAATGACCTTTGATGTTGAAAGTGAATTTCAACCCCAATATTTACCATTTATTTTGTAAGTATGATGATAAGGAATAGTTATGTCCTTGTGCCAAAGCTGAAAAATAAACAGAGCTTAGATATTACTTGTAAACAAGCAAATATCAATCGACCAACCACTAATATATTGCTTCTGCCACCACCATCACCTCCATCACCACCCCTGCCCTACCCATCACCACCACTACCATCATTCATCATCACCTTTATATACCTTACTACATGACTCATCTAAAGAAGAAACCTCTCAATATGCTGCCTCTCAGCCTCCTCCTTGTCAGAGTAGTCATACATTTCAGCAAGTGCTCCTGGTTCATTGGTCATCACGGATGTACTTATTGATACTCTTGTGCCTGTCGGTGATGATGCAGTCATCCGAAAGAAATGAGATGCTTCATTTGAGGCCCTAGATGCGAATCATTGCAGTACTGGGCCTCACATATTCGCACCATGATGATACAGACTGGAAGACATAAGGGTTAAGTTATATGAAGCATATTTGACAGTAGGCCATGACTGACTCACTGAGCACTGGGAATCGCCCGATGATTGTTTAGGACAAGTGCAAGCTACTGTCAGGCCAGCTTACATCTACATATGGCAGCCTGACGAGACAAATATATATGTTATCTGTGGATCAGCCTTATAAAACTTGAGCACTGATTGCTACTGGCCATGTCAATTTTGTTAACGGGCAAGTGCAAATTCTGTTTCCAAATCAGTACAGAAACATAAGTAATGAATTCTAATTCGACTTTCATATGGGAAATGCAAGGATGAGTATACTTACAGATTCTCAAGAAACGATGGATTCAACAACGCTGATGAGTTAGTACGACAGCTAGTTCGCGAATAGAAACGGCGTCCGTGGCAACATCTTCTGGTGACATATGACGTCACAGCGCCTTCGTTCATCTTCGGCGTGTGGTCGGGAAGTTCCGGAATGGGTTGTTTGTTTTTGCAAATCATTGATCAGAAAATCGCGTTCTATATGATTCCGAAAATTCATATTTTAGCCATTACTTGCACATTAAGGCTGTAAATCACAGGCTCGAAGCAATGTTATATATACAATCGCTAATCGCGATAATTTAATCGCCGTAGGCTAGCGCCATGTACTACAAAATAGTCCCCATATTAGTTGACATATTGTCCCTCTCCGTGACTATCTATTATATTTTTCTCAGCTGTAAATATATGCGATCAAGAGACTTGGACAGAGCTAAGTTATGGAATATTTATTGCATGCTTATGATTAAAATGGTATCTTTAATACACTTTTTTTCAGTTTTGGAGGCAATATGAACAAGATAGCTAATGGGATCTATAATGTACATCTTTATTTATACCCCTCTAGTCAAAAGGATGTTTGAGGGATGCAGATACATTTGATTAGCCACGAGATATTTGAAATACCGAAAGTCATATTAGCAAATTCTAAAATAAATATCGCTGCTGAGCCATTTTTTTTTTCATCATTCACAGGATTACCATGATTAGTCAGATTACCATATGCAAATTGACACACAGGTCACATATGGTGTAACAAGAAGGCACTTATATCGATGACTTGGGCAGTCCCGGGGAATCCCCGCATGACAATCATCGTTAAACCCAGGCGCTCCTTTTGTAGGTCGTTGCCTGTTTATGAAATATCTTAATGTTGTCAGATGTTGCATATTGGACAGTCAGTATTTTTGGCTCTGCCCCCATGTCGCTTAACATACACGGAAGTTCACTCTTCTCAGTGAACCGCCGTGCCTGCGGACATCTTCTATGTCCACATCCTCCGTGTACAACACCTCCACCCACAATCCGTTACTGATAACGCGTAGCTTCTCGTCCTCATAGTCGTAGAAAAGAAACGGGTTACTGTACCAGTCCAGTGCGACGAGTTTCTTCTTACAGAACTTATCTCGCCGTGAGCCAGGAATAGTCATCACCAGGGTCACAAAATGAGGCTCGTTTATACAATAGAAATCAGAGAAGTAGAGATTGGGTCGCTTGTCCCAGAAATAGTCCCAGGGTACTTTAAGTCGGCCGGTTGCCATATATGGATGGCGTGCAAGGTTTTCCCGTTCTTAAATCAACATTGACTCCGAAAAACAGACCTTTAATCTGACCATTGATGGGGGACAAGGGGTCTCCGTTTTGGTCCTTGTCGTATACTTTCATGACATTGTTCAGGACTTTTTCGCGGTTATTGAAATATGACTTGGGCTCATCTCGGTAGAAATAATCACAGATCTGGGACATCAGTGGTTTGAAATTTTCTGCTCTCCAAATTAGCTCTTTTAGCCCTGCTCGCGTATACTCTGAAAACATACGTCACTATCACCGTTATCGACTGCAAAATAAGACATAACTATTGCATTTGGTTGTAAGACAGGCAAATCGAGGAATTTCCAGAGCAGTCGGTGATTTCGCATGTCAACAATTCGTGGAATATGATATCAAAAATCTTAAGATAAAAATGTGGCCCATAAGCAGCAGTACGTGGCCTCTAGTTGCCGAACTGCTATAATTGGAAACAACAGCAACAATAACAACAGCCTATCGAATCGAATTAAATTCCTATGATTAAGGTTTTTTCGCTACAAATTGCGGTAAGAGAAAATTTTATTGCGTCATTTCCACGCTAAATATTATTTCATCCACAAACAATGAAATGAGGAATGTCGACTAACCTGTACGAAATCTGTGATCCATCGTGCATGCTGAATCCTCATTGATTGAATGTTCTTTGATGGTCGATCTGTGTTCTAAGTGTGGCGGCGTTGGGACGCTTTATAAAGGTAGGTCAGCTCTAGAAGCTACGCCGTGATATCAGCATGCGATGGCAAATAACCCACACGGAATAACCACAGTTTGGCTTTTAGAACCAGGGTTCCATTTTCCAAATTTTCGGCCCGAAATCTCGTGACGTCACTTGATTTTCTCGTCACTGACAGGTCCGCATTTTGATTGTAAACAATGGCGAGTGTTGAAGTTTCGATGTATTTGAGTTGATTTTTGGGTGTAAAAGTCTCAAATGATGGAGCATTCCATCCATAGAATGTAGTTGGTATTGTGCTGTACAGTTTGGACCTTATTTGTCCGAAAACAGCACAAGCGAATCGGTCAGTGATAGGACTGATTCTCGTGTTCCGTGGAGCGATAATCGGAACATTGACCGTCTTCAAAATATTTATTGGTGAGTCCCATTGCAATTGTTATCACTGCACGTAACTATCTTATCTTTTGATTTTGGGCAATTCTCATCGATCTTACTAAATCAAGCACCTTTGACCTAGCACGTTTAATCCTAAGCAAAGAAAAATTCGCCTCTGACTGCGTCCGCGCTGTTAACTACTTTCGATCTCTCAAATCAGCGCAATAGAAGGTCATCAAAACACTGGGGGCGAGTGCATTGCCTAGTTTAATCCAACTAACTTATATACTCCAGTATATCTTATTCCTAAACAGAGTCTGGCATGTATTTCATAGGTTTTGAAACCCTGGTTTCAGGTGCCAATGTGGAGGTTGCTCATACAGGCCAACCGTCAGGGCACATCTGATGTGTGGAGCAGAAGAAAGTGATGGTGAAAATAGCAAATTTACCAGAAATTAAATGTGTGACACATCATCCAAATTTTAATGCTGTATGTTTTAATGAAGATGTGTTGGAGACCGCGTGCTAAGACTACAAGCAGCATCATGGCCCATAGCAGAGAAACACGTTAGTTGCTTACAGACAACATACACCAAGTTGTAAATTTATGATTTTACTCAAATGAATGACATTTTCAATTCAGATTGAATTATCAATACAAAGAACACATGTAAAAGTATTATATGTGTTTAACATTATGTATTTACATTTACAGCTTGAAACATTACATTGGATATAGGCAGTTCATCCAATGGTGCTACCATTATCTTGAAAGAGAAATCGGGTCCCCAGACCATCCTGTGTGCCATCAGTAATCCGGAACACATAAATATGGGATATGCAGTTGAAACTAACACTTAGAGAAGTGTGAGCGTGAGCCTGGCGGTTTTCTGGGATATCAAAGGTTGAATTAAGATTTGGGTGGGATTTTTAGTACTTCCATATCCTCATCATTTATATCGCTGGCCTTGCATATGTTGTTTTTCGTTGCTAAAAGATCTTCTACACAGCCTATGTTGTAAGTATGTGTAAGTTGTATAATTTTGATATAAAAAAGAAATTTAGAAACCATCAATCAGCACTTTCCTTACTGTGTGACCTCCTCCATTGTGTTTGGGGTAGCGGAAGATGTACATGTCCTCTCCCTGTGCAGTTATTCTTTGTCGTTGGGAAATATTTTCTTTGAAATGCTTAGTTACAATGATTTATCTTAAATCAGTTATGAACCTTTCTATCAGTTTGAAACAGGATAAGTATGTGCTTTTTATGTTTGTTTTTTTATCAGATGTCTGGTGATAAGCGGGATTCAGCAGTAACTTAACTTCAATCATGACTAGAATGAATGGCACGAGGACAAATACATTATGAAACAGCTGGTTTATTCCACTTTGTTTTTGTTAATAAATTCCCTACCAGGTAAAACTAAAAAACAATTTGAAAGTAGTTTAAAATCTCAGAAGCTGCCAACTAAGCTAAGCAGGCTGGGATTGATGAAAGATTTATTGGCAAAGGAGACCAGGATAGCTGAAAGCATAGGTTTTTGGAGCAAACTGGATAAGAAAACCGTGGAAAGCCTCCATATAGGAGGTCTGGACAATGCCTAATATCATCATGATGACCATACGCAATGTCATGATGGTGATAATTTTTTTCCAGTTCTATCACACAACTCATATCTAAGGACATAAAGAGCAATTTGACTATACAATTTTTTGATGTTTGTGATATGTTGCATCACTTGGCTTTATCCACCTTTTGCGACTCTCTCGACCAGTTGAAGGCCCATGAACACGGGACTGGAACAGACCACCAAACCAGAATGAAAATGCTGAATGTGTCCATTTCCAGGGGGACTTCACACTACACTGCGATACCGATGGTTAACAATGCTTGAATATCCGCCAGATCTTATACAAATTATAGGAAAAATATCAAGCATCCAAATGGAGGATATCTAAGGATCACCAGATCAAGACCACAGTCATTCTCTTTTTCCTGGAGAGGCGAGTCTAACAACGTTTCCAGAACCTGAAAATCAGCACAAAGTTGCAGTTTATAGAACAAAATTATGTGAAAAAGTAAACATCCAACATAAATGTGCTAATTCAGGTAGTTATACTCGTTGATGGATTTTGGATACCATGTTGCATTTTTTTTCATGAACAGTGATTTGAAGATTAGCTGAGTTGAATATATTCTGTTGATGCTTTCAAAAGGAATGGATTTCTAAACATTTATATATACTCCACTTATTTTCACTGCTAGGGTTGGTGGGAGTGGGGGGTGTCATTTTGATACATTACAATACTACGTCAGCTAACCTTTTGGTGCTCGCTTTTCTCCACTGCTACGACCTCCTGGCAGGTGGCTTGTTCGTGTAACCTCTCGTGAATATGGTAGGAACAGCAATTGGAAGAATATTCCAGGAACATTTGTACCCATATCTGAGTCCATCTTACGCTATGTTTACGTTTCATGAAGAAATGTTCGAACAATTCATAAACAAGTTATAAATTCACGGTAGACGACGTGGTTTCTATGGAAGCTGATTTCGGCGGCTGAACCTGGGTCATCCACATGCGTCATTTCCGGCTGACCGAGGTTCGCGCACGAAATACCGCTTTGCTCTAAAGAACGTTAAATATCTCTTTGATTGTTTGTCGGAGGCCAAACATTTCGGAACTATAAGATCAGCATCGATTCGTTCAATTTACACTAACAAAATCATATTTTAGGTGTGATAGAGACTGTGGTCAATGTAATGGGACAGCATCTGATACTCTATCAAGTATGCCTCTCTTCAAAAATACTACTCGCATAAGGTTTATACCATGATGGCTGTAAATGCTGATGATATATTGCTTATACATCCCATAGTTCTCAATCACATTATATACAGCAAGCTTTACTGGAAATAAAGGACACAAGAAGTGGCACTCAATTCAATTCATTCAACGAGCGCGTTCGGTAGTGTTTGGTTTCGCCTAACTTATATAGATATTATACATGTCACTGTCGCTCGGGGGTGGGTCTGGAGATCCACTAGTGATCTTGTCTTTCTCGAGCTTCCCCGTTCAAGGAAGTAGGTAAAACGTCGATTCCAGGGGGATTCCAGGGGGGGGGTCGCGGTGGTGTCTTTGTTTAGGGCCTT
This sequence comes from Urechis unicinctus, assembly GCA_034190875.2. NCBI lineage: Eukaryota > Metazoa > Annelida > Polychaeta > Xenopneusta > Urechidae > Urechis > Urechis unicinctus. Next base: position 43,766,808 of record CM067343.1, read on the forward strand.
TTACGACCAGGTACACGTTGGTTTATCTATCACAAATCCGACAGTGGTCATCCCGTGACACCTAAATGTCTATGGCGACACAAGCTTTATGATCGTAATCACTGTCATAACATGCGCATCCGAGAGGTGCTTATTGGTAGGCCTGGGAACTCCCTATCGGTCAACGGGGCTGGGTTAGTAGTCGGTCCGGTCTTTTTAAATCGCTTCGAGATTAGTTCGACTTTGGCCACGACAGCGAGTAGAATCAATTTTTGTTGTTGCTATACTTTAGCTTATTTAGCTTAATTGTTCTGCATTGTATTGTACGACAATGAATTCATCGGACCCTGCGACATCGAACATAGATTTCCTGCGTGTCTAGACTCAAAATACAACTGAGCCAGGCCACTCTAAATATGCTGCGTCAGCAATGACTGCCCTAGTGCAGTTGAACTGGTCAAAACAATGCTATGCCGACGAAACCGACGTCATCCCACAAGTACCTTGACATTATATATTTTGTGATGCATCTATCTATATATATGTGCTTTCAAGAGCGAAACTGTGCAGATTCCCAGCTGGCTATTTATTTTTCTATGGCGTAGCTTAAGGAACCGCGCTCATTGTATAAGGAGTCTCATAGCTGCTAGGATCATAACATAAACCGATCAAGCACGATAACAATGATGATATCCAATAGGGAGAGCGGCTATAAGCCTCTACCTATTCCAGTCGTGCGTAAATCATGGAATATATTTGAAATAAGTGCTTCGCTGATATTCAAATTCTGGGACACAATTAAAAAACTCCTCAGAAAGGTTGCGACTTATACAATTACTAGAAGCACCTTCCCCAGCATCGAGTTGAAAAGCACCATCCCATGTAAGAAAAATAAAGTATCTAATTACGCATGCGGTTTACACCCGTCGTGGGGTATGATAATTTCGATCAGGTACATCAAATTGTTTCCTTAAACTGGGGCGATATTCGGTAATTCGAGTGAATCACATTCAATTTTTGTGTCCAATTTACCAAGATAACACACAGCATACCACAGACGAAACCGATTTTCGACAGGGACTACCCAGCATCTCTACCAGTATCAAGAGAAGAAGAACCAGCCCAGGTAAGAAATACTAAGTATCTGTTAACGCATGCGCCATTAATCTCAACTACCCTTTGGTTTACACCCAACGTGGGCTATGTTACTTTCGATTAGGTACGTCAAATTGTTTTCTTAAACTGGGACGATATTCGGTAAGTGTCTCTTTTACCTAGATAACACCCAGCATACCACAAACGACGACACTAAAGGGCAAGCAGAACTGCTCTTGAAATTCCCCGGTTTTCCTTGCAATCAAAGGCAATAATTATAATTGGTTTACAATCGATAACTCTGATGGTGACTTATGTTTTCAGAGTATACGCAAACAGAACTTAAACAGCTCTTGAAGAGAGCGAAAAAATTCAAACCACTGATGTCACAGACCTGTGAATATTTCTACCGAGATGAATCCGAGTCTTATTTCAATGATCCCACAAAAGTGCTAAACAGAGTCATGAAAGTACAGTACAAAGACCAAAATGGAGACCCCTTGTCCCCCATCAATGGTCGGATTAAAGGTCTGTTTTTCGGAGTCAATGTTGATTTCAAAACGGGAAAACCTTACAAACCATCCATATATGGCAACCGGCGACTTAAAGTACCCTGGGACTATTTCTGGGACGAGCGACCCAATCTCTACTTCTCTGACTTCTACTGTATCAACGCGCCTCATTTTGTCACCCTGGTGATGACAATTCCTGGCTCAAAGCGAGATAAGTTCTGTAAGAAGAAACTCGTCGCACTGGACTGGTACAGTAACCCGTTTCTATTCTACGACGACGAGGACGATGGGCTACGTGTTATCAGTAACGGATTGTGGGTGGAGGTGTTGTACACGGAGGATGTGGACATAGAAGATGTCCGCAGTTACGGCGGTTCACTGAGAAGCGTGGACTTCCGTTATGTTATTCGACATGGGGGCATCTACTAGCATTTCATAAGCAGGTGAAGATGTAGAAAATGAGCACCTTGGCATGTTAAGGTTGAATGACGATTGTTATGCGAAACTTATCATTGGGGATTCCCCATGGTTATCATAGTCATTTAAGTGCCTTGTTTTGGTAAACATGCACGTACTCCAGATTGTTCATTACTGTTTTGCCTGAAGTGATATGAAACAAGGATTGTCTTTATTGTGTTATGAAGCATGTGTATTAGTTTGTCCTTCACAATATTATAATTTTTGGTAATTCTTAAAGGTTTTATTGTATATTTAAGAATTTGGTACAGGTAGCTTATGGTAGATAACATATGTCCCGCTATGCTCCTCGTTGTAGCCCATTAGTCTCTGGTGCTTATTTGATGTAAATTAATCTCTCATACATATCACTTGCTACAAAAATATTAAGATATATCATGACTTTTCTTGCAGCTTGTAGAGTGGATAACAATTCTTGGGCTACTAATTTTCAGAGACAATCATGGGAATAATTATTATCTGCATTTGACATATCATGGTGTTGTTGTCAATTTCTCCCAGGTTTTGATGTCAAAAACTCCTTGCAGCATTTACAATCAAAGGTTGCAGCATGAAGCTGTGGTGAATCGTTTTCTATCCTCACCCTGTGTCTGGTAGCAACGAACTTCGTTGTTGTGCGGCAGATCTTGTACGCCAACAATTGCCACAACCTTGGTAATCTTGGTTTTCGATGGCCTCTTTATCACTAGTGTATGATTCTGTAGACTCCTCAACCAGCACAAGAATGTCTTTCATTCTCTGATGCGAGTGACAGATGTGGGTATCCTTATGGTTAATGAATTATGTTTAAATCCATTTGATTGAGTACTGTTGATATTCGATAAGTTAATATACCGAAATATTCCGGCAATTTTCAACGTGGTTTTACTACTCTATGGAGCAAATGGTTGCAGCTCCAATAAAGTGATATTCGATCGTTAGGCGACAGCTATTTACCTTGAATAGATTAATTACCAACTTCATTGCGAATAAGTTGTAGCATATATGTTAAATGTCATACGTTGATATCTAGGGAACGTGCAATTAACCCGAATGCCAAAGACTTAGCTACCACAGACAATGAACTGCAGATTTAGCTGGTTAGATATTTCTATCCGCCAACGTGAGACTGAAGAAAAACCAACTGTTATCTAAATAACATTGCACAACATTTCTTGTGGCTCCAAAGAAAGACGTTATTCACTCTATTTGATTGAAAACATAGCGAGTCAGCAAAGCATTTTGGGTATCCTGAAAAACCAGGATGACCGATAAGCTCCATACCTGGGCTTCTGTTCTCGTCTATGACAAGGTTTGCCACTTCCCGTACTCCTTGTCAAGGAGTACAGGAAGTGGCAAGCCTTGACTCGGGTGCTCTGGGGTGCCGACTGCATCCATTTAGTTGAAGTTAACTTGGAAGGGTGCACAAAATTGTTCCAAAATAAAACCTCCCAACCAAAACGTGCAGATTTGTCGCAATCGTCAAATCCTCAACCTATCTGCAGGCAAGTGCCACTGGCATACACAGTGTCGGTATCAGCACGTATGAAGCGTCCCGGGATGCAATGCATCACACCCACATAGTAACCACAACTCAACTCATCATCATGGTCATACTCTGCGCCAAAAAACATTAGCTCCCCAACCCGCCCTACAGGAGCGTCCAACAAACGTCAAATACCGCAACCTCGACGCTTTGACACACGAACTTGATAATGACCTGCTTCGCCATCTCTAATTCATGGCATCAGAAGTGGTTTTGACATCAAGCATACCCGACAAAATTTGTAGAAGTGCAAAATTATGCCTCCACCAACATCTACCGTGCAGCAGTGGAAGCTCAGACATGCTGTGAGATCGAGAACGGACAATACGTGATTACAAGCAATATACCATATTTTGTTAGTGCATTTGCTGCCATCCCGAAATCAGAAGGCGGTGTCAAACTGATGCATGATTGTAGCCGACCGGAAGGAAACAACATCAATAATTTTGCGGAAATCCAGTCCACAATCAAATACCTGACCATTAACGATGCTACCGCCATGGGGGCTACCTCAGCAAGTTAGACCTCAAGACCGGGTATCGTTCGGTCGCCATCAACCTTGATCACTATAGATATACCGGACAAAAGTGGCAGTTTACAGATCAAGCTCAACTGACGTACATGTTTGGCACCCGCCTCCCGTCTTGTGGCCGCTTATCAGTGGGAGCATTTCACAGACTGTATACGGCAACTCAACTGATTTCTGCCAAGTACGTTGTAACGGCTATCATATACTTGGATGATTTCGTACTCACGTCACAAAGCCAACAACAAGCTATCCAAGCGTAAGCAATAACATTCCAAATGTTAAGGCGCCTTGGTTTCTCCATAGCATATCTCAAAATAGAAGGACTTTCCTAGGGTGTATTTTGCTGGGCATCACCATCAACTCACGAACTCAAACTCTGCACTTACCAAAAGAAAAATTGAAGACTTGAAGTCGCCACTGCATGAGGGTCGACCGGTTCTATGGATCGTACATTGATGTGCTCCGCTGGGCCCCCTTTCTCCGTGACAGCAAAGTCGTTCTGTCAACAGACAATATGGTAACCAAGTCAGTGATGAACAGAAGTGCATTCCGCAACCCTGCCATTATGCCTTATCTACATCTTCTCTTCTAAACTTTGAGATCATCTGCCATAACATTCCATTCCCCGTCTACAGCAATGCTGTCAGCCGTCGACGCTAGCGCGGCCATTTGTTTTGGCATTGGTACCCGTCCATCACATGTGGTCAGCCTCTGTCCCTGCTCTTGTTCCCGAACATCACTACCCATCACGTGTCAACTAATGTATTGTCCTACTTTGTGTCGCAGTGGTCCCGGCTCACTGGTGTCAGCATGAGACGCACAAGTTCTTCATTTCAAGTCTCCCACATACGCACGGGCTACCCAACGGTTGTATACGACTCACCTGCAATCATACCTGAAATTCTGCAGTCTCACTAACACCACTCCGCTACCTGTCGCAACACAAACTGCAGGACGTTATGCTATAGTTCACTTAAGAAATGCACCAACATTCTGCGACTGTTACATGCGTCACAAGGACTTGGTAACCCAACAGGTGTTGGGACATTCAATGGGTGATGCAGGGCATCAGGCGTGACAAGGGAGACTCTGTCATTCGGCGTCTTCTAATCACCTCAGATATTCTCTTAAAAAGTTTTCTGAGACAATTCAGCAAAGCACAACTCCCGATCCCCTACATCCCCAACCAACCACTGTGCCCCTAGACGGCACTGTGCCGAGTCCTGCTGCTGAACCCCAACCTACCTACTGATTCTCCTCTATTGGCTTTTCCGACTACCCAGGCCCTACGAGTCTTATCGTAGAGCGACTTCAATAGCCATTTCAAACAACATCTCACAGCTGCTGGCGTGCCCCACTCAGGGTATAGCTCCCACAATTTTTGCAGGGGAGGAGCAACGTCGATGTTTACGACAGGTCTACCAGGCGAATTTCTATGTCGAGGTAGGTTGAACGCTTTACCAAAGACTCGACCACATCGGTCACATCCCATGGTTCTATCTCCCATTGTTCTCTTTCTACGCTCAATTTCTATGATCAATTTTTCACTCGGCTCAATTTCTATGTTCAATTTCTCGTTCGGCTCAATTTCGGGATCCCTTTTTATCTGTGGCTTAATTTCTTCTGAAATATACCAGAATCGATTTCTGAGATCTGAAAAGCGTAAAAAAACATGAGGTCTTAGACGTCTGTTGGGCCTTAGTGCTGCTACTTTGATTGTTTTTCATTGCTATTGGAGTATAGTCAATGCGTAATAACCACATGTGTTGACTTATGCTTTGCCATCTTGACATTACTTTCAAAAGTTGATGGGGTGGGGACTCGGTAGTAGTTGTAGTTGCCAAGTACGACGTGGGAGGCGCTAAGCATCGAGAAGGGGCTGTCGGAAGGCGATGTCTCCTTTAAGCGTTAGTTAAGTTTTTCGGAAATTGAGCATGTATTAAAAAACACATTTTTCTCACCGTCTGTAGAAACGCATTGTTTTGTATGGGGTACTTCTGTGTACTGAAGTTGAGATCAAAAACCTACCTCACAAGACGACATGTTTGTCAAACAAAAACAGCGTCATAGTGCTTTCAAGAGCGAAACTGTGTGGATTCCCAGCTGGCTATTTGTGCAGAGTGTTTTTCTAGGACGTAGCTTAAGGAACCGCGCTCATTGTATAAGGAGTCTCATAGCTGCTAGGATCATAACATAAACCGATCAAGCACGATAACAATGATGATATCCAATAGGGAGAGCGGCTATAAGCCTCTACCTATTCCAGTCGTGCGTAAATCATGGAATATATTTGAAATAAGTGCTTCGCTGATATTCAAATTCTGGGACACAATTAAAAAACTCCTCAGAAAAAGGTTGCGACTTATACAATTTCTAGAAGCACCTTCCCCAGCATCGAGTTGAGAAGCACCATCCCAGGTAAGAAAAATAAAGTAGTATCTAATTACGCATGCGGTTTACACCCGTCGTGGGGTATGATAATTTCGATCAGGTACATCAAATTGTTTCCTTAAACTGGGGCGATATTCGGTAATTCGAGTGAATCACATTCAATGTTTGTGTCCAATTTACCAAGATAACACACAGCATACCACAGACGAAACCGATTTTCGACAGGAACCACCTAGCATCTCTACCAGTATCAAGAGAAGAAGAACCAGCCCAGGTAAGAAATACTATGTTACTTTCGATAAGGTACGTCAAATTGTTTTCTTAAACTGGGACGATATTCGGTAATTCGAGTGAATCACATTCAATTTTTGTGTCCAATTTACCAAGATAACACACAGCATACCACAGACGAAACCGATTTTCGACAGGAACCACCTAGCATCTCTACCAGTATCAAGAGAAGAAGAACCAGCCCAGGTAAGAAATACTATGTTACTTTCGATTAGGTACGTCAAATTGTTTTCTTAAACTGGGACGATATTCGGTAAGTGTCTCTTTTACCTAGATAACACCCAGCATACCACAAACGACGACACTAAAGGGCAAGCAGAACTGCTCTTGAAATTCCCCGGTTTTCCTTGCAATCAAAGGCAATAATTATAATTGGTTTACAATCGATAACTCTGATGGTGACTTATGTTTTCAGAGTATACGCAAACAGAACTTAAACAGCTCTTGAAGAGAGCGAAAAAATTCAAACCACTGATGTCACAGACCTGTGAATATTTTTACCGAGATGAATCCGAGTCTTATTTCAATGATCCCACAAAAGTGCTAAACAGAGTCATGAAAGTACAGTACAAAGACCAAAATGGAGACCCCTTGTCCCCCATCAATGGTCGGATTAAAGGTCTGTTTTTCGGAGTCAATGTTGATTTCAAAACGGGAAAACCTTACAAACCATCCATATATGGCAACCGGCGACTTAAAGTACCCTGGGACTATTTCTGGGACGAGCGACCCAATCTCTACTTCTCTGACTTCTACTGTATCAACGCGCCTCATTTTGTCACCCTGGTGATGACAATTCCTGGCTCAAAGCGAGATAAGTTCTGTAAGAAGAAACTCGTCGCACTGGACTGGTACAGTAACCCGTTTCTATTCTACGACGACGAGGACGATGGGCTACGTGTTATCAGTAACGGATTGTGGGTGGAGGTGTTGTACACGGAGGATGTGGACATAGAAGATGTCCGCAGTTACGGCGGTTCACTGAGAAGCGTGGACTTCCGTTATGTTATTCGACATGGGGGCAGACCCAAAGATACTGACTGTCCAATATGCAACATCTACTAGCATTTCATAAGCAGGTGAAGATGTAGAAAATGAGCACCTTGGCATGTTAATAGGTTGAATGACGATTGTTATGCGAAACTTATCATTGGGGATTCCCCATGGTTATCATAGTCATTTAAGTGCCTTGTTTTGGTAAACATGCACGTACTCCAGATTGTTCATTACTGTTTTGCCTGAAGTGATATGAAACAAGGATTGTCTTTATTGTGTTATGAAGCATGTGTATTAGTTTGTCCTTCACAATATTATAATTTTTGGTAATTCTTAAAGGTTTGACTTTATTGTATATTTAAGAATTTGATACAGGTAGCTTATGGTAGATAACATATGTCCCGCTATGCTCCTCGTTGTAGCCCATTAGTCTCTGGTGCTTATTTGATGTAAATTAATCTCTCATACATATCACTTGCTACAAAAATATTAAGATATATCATGACTTTTCTTGCAGCTTGTAGAGTGGATAACAATTCTTGGGCTACTAATTTTCAGAGACTATCATGGGAATAATTATTATCTGCATTTGACATATCATGGTGTTGTTGTCAATTTCTCCCTGGTTTTGATGTCAAAAACTCCTTGCAGCATTTACAATCAAAGGTTGCAGCATGAAGCTGTGGTGAATCGTTTTCTATCTTCACCCTGTGTCTGGTAGCAACGAACTTCGATGTTGTGCGGCAGATCTTGTACGCCAACAATTGCCACAACCTTGGTAATCTTGGTTTTCGATGGCCTCTTTATCACTAGTGTATGATTCTGTAGACTCCTCAACCAGCACAAGAATGTCTTTCATTCTCTGATGCGAGTGACAGATGTGGGTATCCTTATGGTTAATGAATTATGTTTAAATCCATTTGATTGAGTACTGTTGATATTTGATAAGTTAATATACCGAAATATTCCGGCATTTTTCAACGTGGTTTTACTACTCTATGGAGCAAATGGTTGCAGCTCCAATAAAGTGATATTCGATCGTTAGGCGACAGCTATTTACCTTGAATAGATTAATTACCAACTTCATTGCGAATAAGTTGTAGCATATATGTTAAATGTCATACGTTGATATCTAGGGAACGTGCAATTAACCCAAATGCCAAAGACTTAGCTACCACAGACAATGAACTGCAGATTTAGCTGGTTAGATATTTCTATCCGCCAACGTGAGGCTGAAGAAAAACCAAATGTTATCTAAATAACATTGCACAACATTTCTTGTGGCTCCAAAGAAAGACGTTATTCACTCTATTTGATTGAAAACATAGCGAGTCAGCAAAGCATTTTGGGTATCCTGAAAAACCAGGATGACCGATAAGCTCCATACCTGGGCTTCTGTTCTCGTCTATGACAAGGTTTGCCACTTCCCGTACTCCTTGTCAAGGAGTACAGGAAGTGGCAAGCCTTGACTCGGGTGCTCTGGGGTGCCGACTGCATCCATTTAGTTGAAGTTAACTTGGAAGGGTGCACAAAATTGTTCCAAAATAAAACCTCCCAACCAAAACGTTCAGATTTGTCGCAATCGTCAAATCCTCAACCTATCTGCAGGCAAGTGCCACTGGCATACACAGTGTCGGTATCAGCACGTATGAAGCGTCCCGGGATGCAATGCATCACACCCACATAGTAACCACAACTCAACTCATCATCATGGTCATACTCTGCGCCAAAAAACATTAGCTCCCCAACCCGCCCTACAGGAGCGTCCAACAAACGTCAAATACCGCAACCTCGACGCTTTGACACACGAACTTGATAATGACCTGCTTCGCCATCTCTAATTCATGGCATCAGAAGTGGTTTTTGACATCAAGCATACCCGACAAAATTTGTAGAAGTGCAAAATTATGCCTCCACCAACATCTACCGTGCAGCAGTGGAAGTTCAGACATGCTGTGAGATCGAGAACGGACAATACGTGATTACAAGCAATATACCATATTTTGTTAGTGCATTTGCTGCCATCCCGAAATCAGAAGGCGGTGTCAAACTGATGCATGATTGTAGCCGACCGGAAGGAAACAACATCAATAATTTTGCGGAAATCCAGTCCACAATCAAATACCTGACCATTAACGATGCTACCGCCATGCCATGGGGGCTACCTCAGCAAGTTAGACCTCAAGACCGTGTATCGTTCGGTCGCCATCAACCTTGATCACTATAGATATACCGGACAAAAGTGGCAGTTTACAGATCAAGCTCAACTGACGTACATGTTTGGCACCCGCCTCCCGTCTTGTGGCCGCTTATCAGTGGGAGCATTTCACAGACTGTATACGGCAACTCAACTGATTTCTGCCAAGTACGTTGTAACGGCTATCATATACTTGGATGATTTCGTACTCACGTCACAAAGCCAACAACAAGCTATCCAAGCGTAAGCAATAACATTCCAAATGTTAAGGCGCCTTGGTTTCTCCATAGCATATCTCAAAATAGAAGGACTTTCCTAGGGTGTATTTTGCTGGGCATCACCATCAACTCACGAACTCAAACTCTGCACTTACCAAAAGAAAAATTGAAGACTTGAAGTCGCCACTGCATGAGGGTCGACCGGTTCTATGGATCGTACATTGATGTGCTCCGCTGGGCCCCCTTCCTCCGTGACAGCAAAGTCGTTCTGTCAACAGACAATATATAACCAAGTCAGTGATGAACAGAAGTGCATTCCGCAACCCTGCCATTATGCCTTATCTACATCTTCTCTTCTAAACTTTGAGATCATCTGCCATAACATTCCATTCCCCGTCTACAGCAATGCTGTCAGCCGTCGACGCTAGCGCGGCCATTTGTTTTGGCATTGGTACCCGTCCATCACATGTGGTCAGCCTCTGTCCCTGCTCTTGTTCCCGAACATCACTACCCATCACGTGTCAACTAATGTATTGTCCTACTTTGTGTCGCAGTGGTCCCGGCTCACTGGTGTCAGCATGAGACGCACAAGTTCTTCATTTCAAGTCTCCCACATACGCACGGGCTACCCAACGGTTGTATACGACTCACCTGCAATCATACCTGAAATTCTGCAGTCTCACTAACACCACTCCGCTACCTGTCGCAACACAAACTGCAGGACGTTATGCTATAGTTCACTTAAGAAATGCACCAACATTCTGCGACTGTTACATGCGTCACAAGGACTTAGTAACCCAACAGGTGTTGGGACATTCAATGGGTGATGCAGGGCATCAGGCGTGACAAGGGAGACTCTGTCATTCGGCGTCTTCTAATCACCTCAGATATTCTCTTAAAAAGTTTTCTGAGACAATTCAGCAAAGCACAACTCCCGATCCCCTACATCCCCAACCAACCACTGTGCCCCTAGACGGCACTGTGCCGAGTCCTGCTGCTGAACCCCAACCTACCTACTGATTCTCCTCTATTGGCTTTTCCGACTACCCAGGCCCTACGAGTCTTATCGTAGAGCGACTTCAATAGCCATTTCAAACAACATCTCACAGCTGCTGGCGTGCCCCACTCAGGGTATAGCTCCCACAATTTTTGCAGGGGAGGAGCAACGTCGATGTTTACGACAGGTCTACCAGGCGAATTTCTATGTCGAGGTAGGTTGAACGCTTTACCAAAGACTCGACCACATCGGTCACATCCCATGGTTCTATCTCCCATTGTTCTCTTTCTACGCTCAATTTCTATGATCAATTTTTCACTCGGCTCAATTTCTATGTTCAATTTCTCGTTCGGCTCAATTTTCGGGATCCCTTTTTATCTGTGGCTTAATTTCTTCTGAAATATACCAGAATCGATTTCTGAGATCTGAAAAGCGTAAAAAAACATGAGGTCTTAGACGTCCGTTGGGCCTTAGTGCTGCTACTTTGATTGTTTTTCATTGCTATTGGAGTATAGTCAATGCGTAATAACCACATGTGTTGACTTATGCTTTGCCATCTTGACATTACTTTCAAAAGTTGATGGGGTGGGGACTCGGTAGTAGTTGTAGTTGCCAAGTACGACGTGGGAGGCGCTAAGCATCGAGAAGGGGCTGTCGGAAGGCGATGTCTCCTTTAAGCGTTAGTTAAGTTTTTCGGAAATTGAGCATGTATTAAAAAACACATTTTTCTCACCGTCTGTAGAAATGCATTGTTTTGTATGGGGTACTTCTGTGTACTGAAGTTGAGATCAAAAACCTACCTCACAAGACGACATGTTTGTCAAACAAAAACAGCGTCATAGTGCTTTCAAGAGCGAAACTGTGTGGATTCCCAGCTGGCTATTTGTGCAGAGTGTTTTTCTAGGACGTAGCTTAAGGAACCGCGCTCATTGTATAAGGAGTCTCATAGCTGCTAGGATCATAACATAAACCGATCAAGCACGATAACAATGATGATATCCAATAGGGAGAGCGGCTATAAGCCTCTACCTATTCCAGTCGTGCGTAAATCATGGAATATATTTGAAATAAGTGCTTCGCTGATATTCAAATTCTGGGACACAATTAAAAAAACTCCTCAGAAAGGTTGCGACTTATACAATTTCTAGAAGCACCTTCCCCAGCATCGAGTTGAGAAGCACCATCCCAGGTAAGAAAAATAAAGTATCTAATTACGCATGCGGTTTACACCCGTCGTGGGGTATGATAATTTCGATCAGGTACATCAAATTGTTTCCTTAAACTGGGGCGATATTCGGTAATTCGAGTGAATCACATTCAATGTTTGTGTCCAATTTACCAAGATAACACACAGCATACCACAGACGAAACCGATTTTCGACAGGAACCACCTAGCATCTCTACCAGTATCAAGAGAAGAAGAACCAGCCCAGGTAAGAAATACTATGTTACTTTCGATAAGGTACGTCAAATTGTTTTCTTAAACTGGGACGATATTCGGTAATTCGAGTGAATCACATTCAATTTTTGTGTCCAATTTACCAAGATAACACACAGCATACCACAGACGAAACCGATTTTCGACAGGAACCACCTAGCATCTCTACCAGTATCAAGAGAAGAAGAACCAGCCCAGGTAAGAAATACTATGTTACTTTCGATTAGGTACGTCAAATTGTTTTCTTAAACTGGGACGATATTCGGTAAGTGTCTCTTTTACCTAGATAACACCCAGCATACCACAAACGACGACACTAAAGGGCAAGCAGAACTGCTCTTGAAATTCCCCGGTTTTCCTTGCAATCAAAGGCAATAATTATAATTGGTTTACAATCGATAACTCTGATGGTGACTTATGTTTTTTCAAGTATACGCAAACAGAACTTAAACAGCTCTTGAAGAGAGCGAAAAAATTCAAACCACTGATGTCACAGACCTGTGAATATTTCTACCCGAGATGAATCCGAGTCTTATTTCAATGATCCCACAAAAGTGCTAAACAGAGTCATGAAAGTACAGTACAAAGACCAAAATGGAGACCCCTTGTCCCCCATCAATGGTCGGATTAAAGGTCTGTTTTTCGGAGTCAATGTTGATTTCAAAACGGGAAAACCTTACAAACCATCCATATATGGCAACCGGCGACTTAAAGTACCCTGGGACTATTTCTGGGACGAGCGACCCAATCTCTACTTCTCTGACTTCTACTGTATCAACGCGCCTCATTTTGTCACCCTGGTGATGACAATTCCTGGCTCAAAGCGAGATAAGTTCTGTAAGAAGAAACTCGTCGCACTGGACTGGTACAGTAACCCGTTTCTATTCTACGACGACGAGGACGATGGGCTACGTGTTATCAGTAACGGATTGTGGGTGGAGGTGTTGTACACGGAGGATGTGGACATAGAAGATGTCCGCAGTTACGGCGGTTCACTGAGAAGCGTGGACTTCCGTTATGTTATTCGACATGGGGGCAGACCCAAAGATACTGACTGTCCAATATGCAACATCTACTAGCATTTCATAAGCAGGTGAAGATGTAGAAAATGAGCACCTTGGCATGTTAATAGGTTGAATGACGATTGTTATGCGAAACTTATCATTGGGGATTCCCCATGGTTATCATAGTCATTTAAGTGCCTTGTTTTGGTAAACATGCACGTACTCCAGATTGTTCATTACTGTTTTGCCTGAAGTGATATGAAACAAGGATTGTCTTTATTGTGTTATGAAGCATGTGTATTAGTTTGTCCTTCACAATATTATAATTTTTGGTAATTCTTAAAGGTTTTTATGTATATTTAAGAATTTGGTACAGGTAGCTTATGGTAGATAACATATGTCCCGCTATGCTCCTCGTTGTAGCCCCATTAGTCTCTGGTGCTTATTTGATGTAAATTAATCTCTCATACATATCACTTGCTACAAAAATATTAAGATATATCATGACTTTTCTTGCAGCTTGTAGAGTGGATAACAATTCTTGGGCTACTAATTTTCAGAGACAATCATGGGAATAATTATTATCTGCATTTGACATATCATGGTGTTGTTGTCAATTTCTCCCAGGTTTTGATGTCAAAAACTCCTTGCAGCATTTACCATCAAAGGTTGCAGCATGAAGCTGTGGTGAATCGTTTTCTATCCTCACCCTGTGTCTGGTAGCAACGAACTTCGTTGTTGTGCGGCAGATCTTGTACGCCAACAATTGCCACAACCTTGGTAATCTTGGTTTTCGATGGCCTCTTTATCACTAGTGTATGATTCTGTAGACTCCTCAACCAGCACAAGAATGTCTTTCATTCTCTGATGCAAGTGACAGATGTGGGTATCCTTATGGTTAATGAATTATGTTTAAATCCATTTGATTGAGTACTGTTGATATTCGATAAGTTAATATACCGAAATATTCCGCAATTTTCAACGTGGTTTTACTACTCTATGGAGCAAATGGTTGCAGCTCCAATAAAGTGATATTCGATCGTTAGGCGACAGCTATTTACCTTGAATAGATTAATTACCAACTTCATTGCGAATAAGTTGTAGCATATATGTTAAATGTCATACGTTGATATCTAGGGAACGTGCAATTAACCCGAATGCCAAAGACTTAGCTACCACAGACAATGAACTGCAGATTTAGCTGGTTAGATATTTCTATCCGCCAACGTGAGACTGAAGAAAAACCAACTGTTATCTAAATAACATTGCACAACATTTCTTGTGGCTCCAAAGAAAGACGTTATTCACTCTATTTGATTGAAAACATAGCGAGTCAGCAAAGCATTTTGGGTATCCTGAAAAACCAGGATGACCGATAAGCTCCATACCTGGGCTTCTGTTCTCGTCTATGACAAGGTTTGCCACTTCCCGTACTCCTTGTCAAGGAGTACAGGAAGTGGCAAGCCTTGACTCGGGTGCTCTGGGGTGCCGACTGCATCCATTTAGTTGAAGTTAACTTGGAAGGGTGCACAAAATTGTTCCAAAATAAAACCTTCCAACCAAAACGTGCAGATTTGTCGCAATCGTCAAATCCTCAACCTATCTGCAGGCAAGTGCTACTGGCATACATAGTGTCGGTATCAGCACGTATGAAGCGTCCCGGGATGCAATGCATCACACCCACATAGTAACCACAACTCAACTCATCATCATGGTCATACTCTGCGCCAAAAAACATTAGCTCCCCAACCCGCCCTACAGGAGCGTCCAACAAACGTCAAATACCGCAACCTCGACGCTTTGACACACGAACTTGATAATAACCAGCATCACGATTCTCTGATTCGTTGCATCAGAAATGGTTTTGACCTCAAGCATCCCCTACGAAATTTGTAGAAGTGCAAAATTATGCCCCCGCCTTGCAGCAGTGGAAGGTCAGACACAAGCAATTACAAGCAATATACCACATTTTGTAAGTGCATTTGGTGCCATCCCGAAATCAGATGGCGGTGTCAGACCGACTGATCGGAAGGAAACAATATCAATCATTTTGCGCAAATCCAGTCCACAATTAAATACCAGACCATTAACGATGCAACCGCCATGATCAACCCCAGTTGCTACCTCAGCAAGTTGGACCTCAAGAGCGCGTATCGTTCGGTCGCCATCAACCATGATCACTATAGATATACCAGATAAAATAGGAGACTGTATATATTTATATATATATATATATATATATATATATATATATATATATATATATATATATATATATATATATATATATATATATATATATATATATATATATATATATATCTATATATATATATATATATATATATATATATATATATATATATATATTCATATATATAGGGGTGGAAACTATCAAAATTAGCTACCAGCCATCAGGACTGATAACTGCGATACACAAATTTTAACCGCCCAAATCATGACATTACCATATGCCTAAATATAAATAGTTATTACCCACTATGATACTTATAGGATATGTACGAAGACAGATGTTAACACTTAGCACGCCTTAACTGCAAACACTCATCTCTTGTCTATGCTTGCGAAATCAAGCAGTCTGTCAGCACCCACACACACAGTATCTAATGATTCAGTCTCACTGTCAGGATCGAAGTTGTGAATATCATGAAGTTGACAAATGTGGAATGGCATAAACTGGACCGCCGGTTACTCTTGGTTTGGCCCATCACATTGATGCCTCTCTCACATTCTGTCCTAGATGAACACATTGTTGGTATCAGGTCAACAAATACAAAACATTGGAGCACTCTTTCTCTAGCAAACGATTCACTCGGGGCCAGCTCAAACTGCTCAGTCTATCGAACCAAGTACGGGAGCTGCTATAATAAAACCCGAAGTAGGTCTGTTTGGCTACCTATCACATATTGACATTCGTGAATGTGGATCGTAGACGAAGTGCGCTTATCTGAGGCGGTATTCATAAAGAATCCGCGATCTCTCATTGTATTCTTAAAAACTAACGACGGAGATTTCAGTCGACCCAACGACTAATTTTTTGAGTGAGCCAACTCAACTTACCCTATATAAAACCTGACTTTATGAATACCTGATCTCAAAGCTTGTTTTGACACACGCGTATTTTATGATAGCATGCGCGGACAAAAATCGGAGACAAACGACTTTAGCATGCTTCCGATGTTCGGCAATTTCGCCGGAAAGTAATGGCATTTCTTACCTGGGGTGGTGCATCTTATCTTGATACTGGTGGGGGTATTACGCAGTTCCTCTCGCCCATCGGTTTCGTTTGTGGTAAACTGTGTGTTATCTTGGTAAAATTGACACATCAATTAAATGTAATTTACTCGAATTATCCAATATCGCCCCAGTTTAAGGAAACAATTTGACGTTCCTGATTGAAATTAACATAACCCTCGATGGCTGTAAACCAGGGGTGGTGCTTCCTAACTTGATACTTGGGAAGGTGCTTCCATAAATTGTATCAGTCGCAACCTTTCTGGGGCGTTTTTTAATTGTGTCCAAGACATCGGCGTAGCTCCAATAGGCACGGAAGGCCCGGGCCTACACATCGTTTCCAAAAATGAATCGCACCGTAATGGCTCTATAGTTTAAAAAAATCTCGGGGGAGGTCCCCCGAACCCCCCATACCAAGTGGGCCTATACTTCGTAATAGGCGCAGCTACGCCCCTGCCAGAATTTGAATATCAGCAAAGCACTTATTTCAAATATAACCCATGATTTATGCGCGACTGGGACAGGTAGAGTCTTATAGTCGCTTTTCCTATTGAATATCATCATTGTCATTGTGCTTGGTCGGTTCATGTTATGAGCCTAGCAGCTATGAGACTCCTTGTACAAGGAGCGCGGTTCCTTCAGCTACGTCGCAGTAAAAGCTCAACACAAATAGCCCAGCGGGGAATCCCTACAGTTTCGCTATTGAAAGCACTATGACGCTGTTTTTTTGGACAAACATGTCGTCTTGTGAAGTAGGTTTGTAGGTTTCGATCTAAGCTTCTTTACATAGAAGTACCCTACACAATACAATGCATTTCTACAGACCGATGATAAAAATGTGCTGTTTTGATACATGCTGAAGTTCCGAAAAACTTATCTAACGCTAAAAGGAGACATCGCCTTCCGACAGCCCCTTCTTGATGCTTAGCGCCTCCCACGTCGTATTTGGCAACAACAACTACTCCAGATCCCATCAACTTTTGTAAGTAATATCTGGATGACAAAGCATAAGTCAACACATGTGGTTACAACGCAATGACTATACTCCATTAGCAATGAAAAAAAAAATCAAATAAGCAGCACTAAAGGCCAACAAACTTCTGAGACACGCTTCTCAGATCTCAGAAATCGATTCTGGTATATCTTAGAAGAAATTAAGCTGGAGATAGAAAGGGGGCCAGAAATTGAGCCTAGTGAAAAATTGAAAATAGAAATTGAGCGTAGAAAGAGAACAATGGGAGATAGACCCATGGAATGCGACCGATGTGGTTGAGTCTTGGGGAAAGCGTTCAACCTACAACGACATAACAACAAGAGGGGCCCACCAGCCCGGAACCGCTACCACAGACAAGACGGCAAAGAGTAGAATTCAAAATCATTAATATATAATTCAATGATGCTGCGTTATAATAATAGGACCAAACATGGAAAGGCCGACTGGGAATTTATATATACTTGTTTTATATATATATGATTTATAAACATTGTATATTTGAGAATTTGGTACTGGTAGCTTTTGGTAGATGACATATGTCCCACAATGCTCCTAGTCGTAACCCATTAGTCTCTCATACATAAAAACCATTTTGTCATAAATATGTACAATAAATGTTAATTCCATCAAGTTTTTTTTGTAGCATAACTATAGTTTATATAATCTTATTAAATCACGTTGAAGTGTTTAATAGCAAGAAGAAACACTACCATGAATAATGAATTAATCATTATCTATTGTATAGTTGAGCCATAAAACAAATCGCCACTACTGCATTCAACTATGTCACAAACATAAAACTATAAAGTTCCTAGGATAAACGATAGTGTATTTTAGCAATACTTCATACTCTACACACACTCACATATAATATAAATAAATGTATAGTTGATTTTTACCAAATATCATATAATATAAATATATATAACTATCTAAAATATATATATATAATATATAGCAATATTTACTGAAGCTCACAATCGGTAATGATATATATTGAATATATATATATATATTCATATATATATATAATAAAGATATATATATATATATAGATATTTATATATATATATATAGATATATATATATATATATAAATATATAGATATATATTTATCTATATATATATATATATCTCTATAGATATAGAGATATAGAGATATATATAGGATATATATCTCTATATCTATATATATCTCTCTATATCTCTCTCTCTCTCTCTCTCTCTCTCTCTCTCTCTCTCTCTCTCTCTCTCTCTCTCTCTATCTCTCTCTCTCTCTCTATCTATATATCTCTCTCTCTCTCTCTCTATATATCCATATCATATCACAAATCATTCACAGTTGCGGTACATTCACATCACAATTGTCTGGGGTGTTTAGTTACAACAAGATGCCGCCGGTAACGGAATAGACAGTAAAAGCCTGGGTCTCAAATCCAATGCAACCATATAAACTTCGCAGTGTAAAGGCTGCGGCATGTCATCACACGACCACCTCGAGGCCAAGGATCCCCTCGTCCTAGCTTTCTTCACATTTCACGTGTATTACACAGTGCGGCGGAAAAGGCTACAAAGCCAGGATTAGCCCACTCAAGCAACGCAGAAAATTGGTACCTAGCACAGGGCTCTGAGGCAGACGAGGCCTGGAGCGCTTTTATCCTGGACATATCTGAGGGCTTCACCCGGCCAGGCGTTGATCACATTAAAGTGAGCAGTAGGTCCTATGGCTGGGCGCTGCTGGAGGCACAGACCCAGAGCGGCGTCCTGGGTACTGGCACTGCATTTGACGCAAAGAAGCAGTTGTTAGCCAACGTTGAAGATGCAATTAAAAGTGCTGTTGAGCTATCATTCACAATAAAGCATTACAAGGACGTCCTGAAGTTTGCAGGGTCCAGGATGGACTTAGTGCTTGACATAGGCCTCTACATGGCGCCTAGCAACATGGTTCTCCAAGTAGTCGTTGGGTGCATGAACCTAATTACCATCGCGAGTAAGCAACAGCAGATCGTCATCAACACAGATGTCAACGTGTCATACGACCCAACAGAAACCGATATCCCACCATCCGTTGCGACCACCAACCGATAATGAAAAATCCCTCTCATTGTGGGCAGAATCGCGATAGGTCTAGTTACGCTTTGGCTTGCTACGTAGTAGGCCATGTAGCATCAGGAAGATCACATCCCAGCCCCAACATGGACACGCCGCAGGTCCTGCAGCTCTACAAGCTCATTCGCTTGGAATCGCCGCTGCGGACTCCGTCACAATTAACCAAGGTAGGTTGTTGAGCAGCTCACCCCTTCTAGGTCAGAACAGCCTTGTCAAGCCCTAAAACCTCTCGGAGTTGCAACCCACCTAATTCTGCCCGTGCATCCACGTCTTCCATGGCGTTATGAACGCCCTCTATTAACGTAGTTTTTGCCTCGGCATCTTGCTCCGTCTATGCTTCGGGGCTGCTCATTGGTAGTTCTAACTCCCCTGCGGCTTCAGCTGCTGCTTGGTCAACTCCCTTGGAGGGCTGCTGCTGCCTCTTTAGATAGTTCAGGGATCACCCCAACTGCCAGGGCAACTGTACACTCTACTTCTCTTTTGTACTAGGCGAGAGGAATTTGCTAGGATTGTCCTTCTATGTCAAAAGCTTTCACTCGCGGCCCCACTTAACCTTATGGTCACCTTCTTTAGACGATCTGAACTCCAGAGAGGCCCACAACCAACGCTCGCACACTGCCTTCTTCCGTCGAGTAACTAAGACATTTGTTTCTTCTTCTGATCCCACCTAGTCTTTTGTTACAGACGCAGGCTAAATACATATAGCAGGATAAGCGAGCCCCTCAGGGTATAGGGTATGTGGCAGTCGGTGATTATTACTAACAACCCAAGCACTATCGACCAGAACCAACAACTACTGCTCCGCTTATTCGACCTGGATGCGGACGACGTCATTGTCCTGGAGACGGACAGGCTGCCGTTTACAATCACGCTGACCTCGACCGACACCAACCCCAGCGTTATGCAAATCTTTGGGCACGCCATGGTTGAGAAAACAACTATCAAGTTTTCTGGCACTGAGGTCATGTCCATCGATGACAGCGATGTGTACCACCGTTACCTCACAGAAGAGATCTAACGCCCAGTGCCAGGGCATCGACACATCAGATGGCAGAATTGTGAGCAAGGTATTGGTAGGGACCTGAAACGAGGATAAAACCGAGGTAGCTTACAAGGCCATGTCCGAGACGTATGGCAGCACCTTTTTTAGCCAACTGGACTTAGTAATTCTCAACAGCTAAGTGCCCTTCTACCAGAGTCCTCTTGGTGAAAGATTAGAATACCAGCTAACATTCAGCGACTACGATTGTGTTATTCACGCCATGGGTGACACTAATGCCAGCTACACAATCCCACTGGAGTACAACACAGTAACCCATCCAGAGCTGGCTCGCGTTATCCGCACCTGGTACACATGTCGGCTCGCCATTCTGTATGACCGAGTGGTCCGCCACACGAAGATTGCATACAATAAGAATGACACTCAGTGGAACATCAACCTGGACGTAACAGCCTGAATATATGAAAGGCATTCTGTTGCTCTTTGAAGACCCAGACAAAGCCCGATTTACCAAAAAGAGTCGTTCTATAACCCGAAGATTACAAAGGTCGAGGTGTCCATTGAAGGTATCTGCAACCAACTGTATGACCAAGGAATGCGCGCCAACCAGCAGTGGGATGAGGCATTTGCAGCAGCGAGTAAACAAGACACGAGTATGGCAATGACTGCAAAAGGCCTAGCATTGACAGAAGTGTACCTAGGTGAGTTTCTGACCAGCTAGTACGCGATATGACATGAGGACGAGTGACGACGACAAACCCCAATTAAGAAAAAAAAACATGATCACCAAGTTGTATGTTCGATACGAGGCTCGGCTACGTGCATCCATGACGCACATTCCTGGTTTCAGGAAAAACTGGCAATGCACTAGAGCATGAGCCCCAGCTTTCAGGCTTCTATTTGCTCTCAAATCTGCAAAATGGATCTGAGGTGACATGAATTATCCTGTACATGGCTGTGACCGGACTGGTCGTCTACAATTTTGCTGTCTTTTTCGGTGGATCATGTGGAGGCCCCTGCAGGAATATATGACACAATGGGTCGCATGACTCGTCGCATCCAAACAGTCTACTATAGCCCCAAGGGCAATTGGAACGGCTTAACAGCCACCAAGATCCTTGCAGCAACCGTGAGGGTTTCTGAGGAAGTTGCCCGGGATGAGGCTTACAAGCAGGGCATGCAGCCGATCTACCTGCCCATCCCGAGACACATTCCGCAGGAGATAGTCGACCTCCAAGTTAAACCCTGACCTGCCCATGGTCTGGCGCTTGTGGGCGACAACCTTTTGCTGGATTACTTTGCAGAGCTGCTGCCTTCTTAACTTCGGAACCCTCCTCCAAGGGGCAGGTTACAAATTGGTGCATGTTCTCCGCACGGGACACCGCCAGGTAGGCAAGTTTGAACCATTGCAGGAAGGCGTCGATCATCCGGACCTTCTGTGGGTCTTTCTACGGCGTCCCCACCAGGGGGCTACACTGTCGGGTACCTCTGACAAGAAAGTCGAGCTCCCCTTTATCAGTCAGTCTTGCTACCTTGAGGGAACTTGCCAATGATGCTAAAGCTCGGCCATAGTCTGAGGGAAAGCACACGTCACACGATGATGTTTGCCGAATGATACAATGGCATCTCATACCTGCTGATGGACAAGGAAACCTGACTCGGTTAGGTAGGTCAGTACCACAGTGGGCGCGCCATGTCCCAACCAAAGTCGGGCTCTGGCTCGCCACTGTGTTGCATGCTGACTGGGTAGCAGCTACAGCCTGGGGTGTGTGTGTATATGTGTGTATATATATATATATATATATATATATATATATATATATATATATATATATATATATATATATATATATATATATATATATATATATATATATATATATATATATATATATATATATATATATATATATATATATATTGGTTATATAGCTGATAAGGGCTGCAGCAAATACATTTGTCTACTCTGCATATCTATTGACGTAATACTGTAGGTATAGCTTCTCTCCCCCCCAAAAATGGAACATTTCCTCAATGGCGTTTTTTAATTCTGCTTTTTATCGGCCATGACATCTCTATAACGTTCATTTTGTATTCGAATATCAATATTAAGGCTGTAAATCACAGGCTCGAAGCAATGTTACATAAACAATCGCTAATCGCGATAATTTTGTCGCCATATGCTAGCGCCATGTACTACAAAATAGTTCCTATATTAATTTAACATATTGTCCCTCTCCGTGACTCTCTAATATATTATTATCAGCTGTAAATATATACGATCAAGAGACTTGGATGGAGCTTAGTTATTGAATATTTATTGCATGCATATGAAAAAAATGGTTCCTTAATAAACCGTTTTCAGTTTCGGAGGACATCTGAGCAAGATAGCTATTGGGATCTATAATGTACATCTTTATTTAAACCCCTTTTTGTCAAAAGGGGTGTACGAGGGATACAGATACATTTGATAGTCCACGAGATATTTGAAATGCCGAAAGTCATATTAGCAAATTCTAAAATAAATATCGCTGCTGAGCCATATTTCTTTCATTATTAACAGGATTACTATAATTAGTCAGATTACCATATGCAAATTGACACACAGGTCACATATGGTGTAACAAGAAGGCACTTATATCGATGACTTCAACAGTCACGGGGAATCCCCAATGTTCAGTTTCGCATGACAATCATCGTTCAACCCAGGTGCTCCTTTTGCTGGTCGTTTTCCTGTTTATGAAATATCTGAATGTTATCAGATGTTGCATATACGACATCGAGGTTTTTTGGCCCTGCCGCCATGTCGAATAACTTCACGGAATGCCACGCTTCCCAGTGTACCGTCGTGCCTGCGGACATCTTCAATATCCACATCCTCCGTGTACAACACCTCCACCCACAATCCATTTCTAATAACACGTAGCTTCTCGTCCTCGTCGTCGTAGAACAGAAACGGGTTACTGTTCCAGTTCAGTGTGACGAGTTTCTCCTTACAGAACTTATCTCGCTCTGAGCCAGGTATTGTCATCACCAGGGTCACAAAATGAGGCGCGTTGATACAGTAGAAGTCAGAGAAGTAGAGATTTGGTCGCTTGTGCAAGAAATAGTCCCAGGGTACTTTTAGTCGTCGATTGCCATATATAGATGGTTTGTAAGGTTTTCCCGTTCTGTCAACATTGACTCCGAAAAACAGTCCTTTAATCTGACCATTGATGGGGGACAAGGGGTCTCCGTTTTGGTCCTTGTCGTAAACTTTCATGACATCGTTTAGCACTTTCTCGCGGTTATTGAAATATGACTCGGGCTCATCGCGGTAGAGATATTTACACGGCTTGTATTTTAGTGGTTGGAAATTTTCCGCCCTCTTCAAGAGCTGTTTAAGTTCTGTTTGCGTATACTCTGAAAACATAAGTCACCATCAGAGTTATCGCTTGCGAACCAAGGCATAACTGTTGCATAGAATTGTAGAAAAGGGAAATCGAGGCATTTCCAGAGCAGTCGGTGATTTTGATTTCGCATGGAAACAATTCATGGAATATGCGATCAATATTCTTGGGATGGAAATCCATCGATATAAGAATCAGGCCCATGAGTAAATCGAATCGGATTCTTCTCGTTTAAATGAAAATAAGTAATAACTACAAATTGCAGTATGTATAATTGCATTGCGTCAGTTCCATGCTATACATTATTTCATCCACAAGCAATGAAATAAGGAAAGTCGACTTACCTATGCGAAATTTACGCGCTCCAAAGAACTTGTTGTGACAGTTGTCATCCAAAGAGTAATCAGAGACAGCAATTATGTATTCATTTCCGGGTACGGCACTTTGGAACTTGACGGTGAATGGAAATCTTGCAATCCCACTAGTTGTCACAAGCTCAGGTGATTTACTGCTTATGTTTATAATATAATAATAAGCGGTCATATGGCTCGGTAGCTTAAATGAGATTTCAAATGTATTCCATGATAAGTGCTTGACCGTGACTGGTAATGCTTTTGTTGGTTCCATTGTGCTTGCTGATTCCCCGTAAAGTAAATGTTCTCTGATGGTCGGTTTGTGTTTTAAATGTGGCAGCGATCAGACACAGAATAAAGACAGGGCGGTTCTAAAAGCAATGTCGTGATATCAGCATAAGCTATAAATAACTCAGGTGGCCAAAGGGAATAACCACAGTTTCGCTTCTAGAATTACTATCATTACCCCTCTATAATAAAGTAGACCACATGAAGCTGCTTATCTGTACACATCGGTACCAGTTCCATTGTGTCTGGATCACAACAAGAAGGGAAGTGAAAAGCGAGAGCCTTTTGATGGAAATGAATTCTGATTATTTCTGAACCCTGTTATTTAATTCATACAAATATCGAAGGTAATTGTAGTGACATGAATCAACATTCTATTGCTCGAATTCAGATGTTGCAATATCATTTTACAATCAAAATCCTAAAGGACTGGCATTCACTAAAGCGACTCCATAACCTTGTTTGTGACGCAATCATACACACCTTCTTCCTTACATGAGAACTTTGAATGAAAACTCGAACAGTATCCCCACCATAACTAATACTCCAAACCAGCGTACTCTCTGTAGAAAGCAGATAAGTGTTTGGCAACTTGCCACACGACTCGCGAGGAATCCGATACTAAAGTCGGCAACAACCTATCGCACGTCTCTGAACGCTTTGTGCAATCGGCCCCCATTATTCAGTTTTAGAATATCGATTATATATTTTCAGTTGTCAGCAATTTGGAATTGATTATTTTCGTGTCATGGAAAATGAGAATGATTGACACTGAGATATCGACAACTTGGAGGCAAGCATATCAATATACAATGGGTAGGATTTAAAACACAATGACATCATTCATTAAATAATATATACCATAACAACCTATCACAATATAACAATTGGTTCAAACAAGAATGACATTCACTAACAAACAAATGTGAATGCAGTAGTAACAGGTTAAAAACATGTGTTACTTATGTGCTAGTATTTGTAATTGTCCATAAGTCTTGGTGTGTTGTTGATATGATTATCCACAACCTGACATCAATATCTATCTTCATATGATATTCCATGCATCTGTATCAACACCACAGGAAGTCTTATAAAAATGCTATGATAATCTCTTCCATCGAAAGAGTTATTAGAGCCCAGAGGTGGATATGGTCAATCAGAGCAAGTAACATTTTATCTCCATCAACAGAGTGACAGAATCAGATAAGCTAAGTTCATTGTAATAGTGTAGCATCTCTTCAATAATCCACATCACACGAAGTTTATACCATGATGGATGTTAATGCTAGTGATATATTGCTTATACCTACTATACTACTCAATTACACAATATACAGCAAGCTTGACTGCAAATAAAAGGCCCCAGGACTGTATCACATCAACTGGATTTAACCAATAATGCTGAATATGTAAAGATCAAAATCTGCAGATTCCAACGCTTTAATCTTCTGTGATTGCAAATGACTAGCCTAGCAAAATAAATAAACAAATCATCAATATTGTACCAAAGTAGTGTTGAGTTTGATTCAGCAGTTACGATGAACATTTGAATCAAGACAATAACCAACATGCACCAATTCTCTTGCGTAATAGTTAACATTATGTTTGTGCTACGTCACCAGGGGATGTATTCATAAAGAAACTCAACCCAAGTCAGTTCGTAAACAATATCTGCCAACTCTAAGCTGGCAAAGAGCCAATACACTAATAACGGCAATCAGTTCACCCAGAAACAACTCGATTGGAGTTTGTTTCGTACAGAGAAGACAAATGTTCATTACTGCGTGTTCATTAGACTGGAAAAGTAACAAATGGCAAAAATGGACCGAAACTAGACGAAATACTTTGTGATTACTGAATTGTCTTCGAAGATGCTTATAAAATGAAAAGGAATAGCATGATTGCAGTTGTCACTGAATATAAGCTCCTTGATTCATCGCAACTGTACTATATTCTATGACACCAGGTATAATAGATGGTTTAGCCACCAGACAGGAGTGTTAATTACACACATTTCCGAGCACTATGAGCAATGTGAAGACATTGTTATCCACAAACATGAGCCGTTAACCACGATGAACCGTTGACACTTTTGGAGACGATTTACACTCCAACTAGGTCTAATAGACAGGGAGACAATAAAGGATATTTCTATACAAATAAAGGGTTGGTGTGATTCCACCACCAATAAATCGGTTGGAGAGGCATTTTATAGTCTGCTCCCTAGCTATCGCCAATTTTAAGTCGACTCAGCGATTTGAGGTTTTTTTGTTATAAATACTGTTAAAATGGCCAACTCATCTTGACGAAACAGAAAGCTAAGTTTGCGCACTTGCGGCCCCAAGTGATCACCGCTTACAACAAACTCGCACCTGACATTCCCCCGGTAACAGGTGTTTCGTTAGGGTCGTCCAGTCGGACCAGAACTCACATTCTTCTTGGCTTGACCCAGCGCCACTTGGCGAGCATTGCTGCCAAACTGCAGCGTGCTGATAGACTCTGATAAGTTGTTTACATCAGGACTAACGGCCACAAAAAGGCAAGCCTATTCACACAGAGGCAAAAACAGATGAACATACACAACTGGTTATTAACAACATGATCAGATAACATGGGGTATACACAGCGCAACATGCACATGAGAACACACACCTGTGCAAATGATAACACAAAACTACATATGTGCTACCTGTGAATATGATACCACAACGCTGTGCATATGATAAAACAAACAGATGATGACAAGTGCATGATGAAATCACATAATTCATGCCCCTCTTGTCCCTTCTACACACTGAGGACACCTGGATCCGCCTGGTATGTGTGTGTGGGGGGGGGGGGGGGGGGGTGGTATGGGGCAGAGGGGGTGGGAGAGTTACATTAATTTATTAAAGTCAATGGTCATCTGAGCTGATTTTTAATTTTATACATTCAGTGGACTACTAGCATGGTTTCTAACAGAAGGTGCAATTGAAAGTTAGCCAAAGTAGGGCTGGATGTATGGACAGGTCACAATGGTCAAGTCATTGCACCACATGGATGCATAAGGGTGTTTGTAATTGCAAGAATACCATTTCACAAGATTTGTTAAAAAGATGTTACAGCTTTAGAACAGCATTTCAGTTTCCATTTTGGTTAAAGTAATTTTCATTTTATTTATAACACAGGGGTCAGAGATAAGTGGGGTCCATGTGGAATTTGTGGGCTGCTAGCTTTCTAAATAATAAAACACACCATCTAAAGTTTAAGAATTGACAGACAGACTGATCAATGGATATTGGAGCAAAGATATATGATAATCTTATCTGAAAAGTAGAGCAAAATAAATTTGAAATAGTAGCCATCAGGACAAAAGGCTACCAAAACCAATTGCCATGTTGATTAAAGATAAATGTCAGCTGACCTTGGCATCACCACTGAGACTGGGCTGTAATATATGAGTCAGCTTGGAGTTCCTGTAAGGCACATGCAACTGTCCTGTACGCAGCGCTGTAAACACCTGCAAACATATGCTTCAAATATGAAACTAACCTTAACCAAATCAGTCATTATTGGGTATGGACACTTCCAGAATCAACACAGTTATATAAAGTCTATTTGATGTGAATAATGTTTGTGATCTTCAGTTAACAAGTATTGAGTCATCATGTGCTTTAACTAAATTAACACATGAGCCACCTGGCCAAGGGCTGAGAGTGATTTGTTGATGGCTGCTGCTTCAACTAGACGCTTGCCTTGAGCATCACTCTTAGATACCCTCTCTGATCCTGCAAGGTCACAGAGGGTGAGGACACCCCTGGAGGTCGCTCCTGATGCTTTGTCACAGCCTTCAACTGTTATCATGAAGACCAAATGCGAACGTGAACTGAAACACACCCACAGCTCATTATATTATCTTCTTGTAAAAGATGAACTTGATTGGTGGGTGTGAATCTCACATGTAATAACTTATACTGCACTCTTTATCCATAAATACTGTAATAGATCCTATGCGTATTTAGTATAAAATGTAGAAAATACAGAGAAAAAGCTGTTTCTGTCTGACCTAGTTGAATTCATCTTGGTGGCAGCAACACTGCGATTCTGTTCCCCGAGCTCCAGAATTAACTCTATGTCTGCCAACTGTCTCACCTCCATCTCTGTCAGACCAGGAATGTTCACCTGGTTCCCATGGACACGCAGCTCCAGCACAGGTGTGCTAGTGTTGAGTAGATCTTGGATGGCTTCATTGTAAATCTCCACCATGGAGGCCTGAAAATGCCATCATCTGTGTTCTTATAACATCATTACCTTGTTTGGGTCTAAGGTTGTTTAGATTTGGATATAGAGTTACCTTCAGTTTATAGTTGATATTGTCCCTTTCTTGACAAACTGTCAAGAGTTCTTTGATAGATCTGTAAATTATCCATGTGTGACTATCATCAGACAACATGATTTTGAAAGAAATGGAACCATAAACAATGAAAATAATATATATTTGTTCAATGATCAATTTGTACCTGACATTAACACCTGGATGTTCATGTGTACCCTGCATGGTAAAGGTCTTGCCAGAACCAGTCTGACCGTATGCCAAAATACACACATTGTAACCATCCACACAGGACGTTATGATGGGATTGGTGTCTTCAAAGATCTGTTGTATGAACACATTATATGAGCATTAAAAATAAAACATCCAACATAACTATTTCATAGCCAAATATGTATGACTCTGATTGATGAGGGTGATTCTTACCTCCTCCTGTGTGGACTTAGGAGTGTAAACACGATCAAACTTGAATCCTTTCCTGCCATCAGGAACCTTGATTTCACCACTTGAGGGGAACTCCAGGCAACAAGGCACTCGGTTGTCGAATCGGCAACGGGCGAAAACACGGATATTCCCACGGAGCTCTTGTAACTGCCATACACACCCAACAACCAAAGAGTAGTATCTAGATGTCAACCATAACATGCCAACACAGGTGTTACTTACTCCAAAATATCCTGTGACTTCAAAAAGAGAGGTTACTTTACAAGTTCAGTTATGAAGGTGCCAACATTCCACTCACTTTATCAAACATACTTGGGAATATTTTTAACATATTGATGAAGTTGAAAATATGATAACCGAATGCACGGCATTCCTGTTGATTGGAACATGACAAAGATAGCGTGAGGAAGTACCTTGTTATAGAGCAGCTTCCTCTGCAGTGCTTCACGTTGATAAAGGTCTTTCATCTCAGCAAGTTCTCTAGCTGTGTTGGAGTCAAACTTGGAGATATTCTTCATACTAGACCTCAGCTGTACACACACATGGCGTAATTCCTATAGACTCGTGTGTATGGTATGTTTGAAGCAGTGATACAACACCCTGTCTGATAGTCATAAGCTGGAGTCTACCACAGGGCCATCAAGTCATTCCTAATGGACGTGCCCCTGCGGGTTCGGGGGTAGAATAGGCTCACTCTATTTTGCTGCATGCCATTAGAGGGGGGCTTACAGGGGGCAACCTGTTAGCCGTGGGTTGCGACTCATGTTGGTGGACAATGGGATCCAGGTGGTTATCCCAGAAGGCAGCTTCTCATTCAGGTCAATCTTATCTCTTCATGTTCATCCCACCTTTCTAGGGGCCATACAACACATTAGTTTTGCTGTGCTGTTAAACCCATAACTTACCTAACCTTACCTAATGGGCCATTGGCCTCAACCTTTATGTGATATAGGTCTTCCCAAGGACATTCAATTACTCATTTATCTCAGCTTAAGCTGCATCTTAACCATTGACTAACCTGTGAGAGCATGGCCTGTAGAGCCTGTAGATTCTGTGATGTGTCTAGCTTTAGACGGACATGCTGCTGATGCAGGAGTTTAGTGTTATTGTTGGATGGCTAGTACCGTGTCAGGGTCAACATTGATCGCCTCTTCCTCCTCCTCCTCAACCACCTGGTACACATCAAAGCAGCTGCCAATGGGTGCATCAAGCTCAAATAGGTGAAAACCACTACACCATCAACTTGAGAGGGGAAAAAATATGAATTTTCTTTTGTCTTAGAATCCTATATGATATGTTATTTGTGATGTTCCAGTAGGTGATCTACATCACTGCGGTGTACCCTACCTGGGGAGGGGGCATTCCTCGCATGCTGTGAGATGTACGCGGCCGTTCTCGCTGCACAGCTTCCACATGAGCAGTGGCAGTGGCAACTTGGACAGTAAGATCAGACATTTTCTCTTCCAGTGTCTCCACCTACAAAATACAGATGTTTAACAGAATTCTTTCTCCACTCATATAATTGAGAAGAGTTTAGGTAATGAAGTAGTCATGGAATTAGTGAAGTATAGTTAGTCCTCACTTGTGCTTCCATTGATGTTTTCTCCTCCCTTGCTCTTAATAACTTCACTTCAGCTTCCTGAGCCTTATTTTGCTGTTTTACAAACCCAATGGAAGAAGAATGTCACACCACCATGGATGACAAAAAAAACCATGAATAGATGTTTGTCCCTCGTCACACAAATTATACTGGAAATAATGTGGGTGTGTATGAGAAGGGTGGGCAGTATTGTAATGTGGGTGTGTATGAGAAGGGTGTGTGGGCAGTATGGGTATCTTTGGTCAGTGTCTGGTCTCAAGTGTCCTGAAAGAAGGGATACAGGGGTTGTAATCCCTTAAAGAGAATCCAGAGACCAGAAACAATTAACTCTGGTGGAATGAATGTCAAATGAGTACGAGATTTGGGTCAATTTTGTTTTGGCTCACTGCTGTGATACAAAAACCTCATATGTTAGTCTTGTGAATTACACATGCCTTGTGTTATACAGCTTGCTCACCATGGCTTTGAGCTCCTCTGTCAATTGCTTGATCTTGGCATCTTTCTCTTCGATCAGGCGAGCATCTTTAGGGTTGCGCGCAGAAATGACTCCACCTGTGATTATCAGACAAAACATATCTCCATGAATGTCTTTCAGTACTAGTCCTGTGGCCTGTCTAATCAGATATTGGTGTGATAATATATTCTTGACTGATTTGCAGATGTTCTTTACTTAAAATAACATTTGTCAAAATGTGGAAAGGAAGCATGATGCTGACCGTCATCATTGACGGTGTAGTATGTGGCGATGGTGTCGTGTGGGTCGTAGTTACAGACTCGAAGGGAAGCCAGCATGTCATGGCGGTCTTCCCAGGTGGGGATAGCTTCCTGTATCAGCATCAGAACAATCACGTGCCAGGATTAGGTCCCCATATAACATTAATACATCCATAATATTTTATAGTTTTGTATACAACAGCTCTGAAACATTGACTTAGTCCAGCATTTCATTTCAATATTGTGGGTACAATATGGAAGACAGATATGATCTGTTTTATGATGTGTTTGTTTATATATTTTAAAGTTGAATCATATCAACTGATTCAGTTTGCGTACATGCTAATGAATTGGGAATGGTCGTCATGGAAATAATCACTGACTCCGACAATTATTTTTTCAACAGCCTAATTTGGAAGTCTAATTACCTCAATAGGAACAAGAAGTTTCTTGACTGACTCAGATCGAAGTTCCCAAGACACAGGCAATCGCACCCAGCATCCAGATTCCCGGTCAAAGTAGTAGTGCACATTTCTCTTCTCCTGTGAATGTTACGCCATCATTTTAAGGTGAACATAATAGAAATGACATCGATGACATGGATGCCTTCAACTAGTTGTTAGCACACCTCAAATATGTAAGTAGAGAGACGACCCCTTGTAGGATGATCAATGGAGCTGGCTCTGTCATCTGACTGTGCTGAAGCCTGCTGTTGCTGCTGCTGAGGTTGCTGAGACGGCTGGGGCTCTTGGGATCCAACTGCTTCAGACTGCTGACACAGTGATATACAAGTAAATGATGAATAGGGATGTATAATGAAAAGCAGTTTTTATTATTGTTATTAGAATTTATCAACAGTCTTATCATGAATTTAAGCTGGTGAGTTATTTCACTAAGCTGGTGAGCTGTCTTACGAAGCTGGTGAGCTATCTCACTAAGCTGGGTGAGTCTCACTATGCTGGTGAGCTATCTCACTAAGCTGGTGAGCTGTCTCACTATGCCGGTGAGCTGTCTCACTAAGCTGGTAAGTCATTGTACTATGCTGGTGAGCTGTCTCACTAATATGGTGTGTCCTCTCACTCAGCAGATGAGTTTTCTCACTTAGTGAGCTATCTCATTAAGCTTGTGAGCTATTTCACCATGCTGGTGAGTTGTCTCACCAAGCTGGTGAGCTATATCATTACGCTGGTGAGTTGTCTCTCTAAGCTCACTTTTCCCTCTCACCTGGGGGGTGCCTCGTGACTGATCTGTGACAAAAACACCCTGGTTGAACCAGCTGTCAGGAAATGGTTTCCAGTCCTGCCGACAGAAAACATCAGATACTGATCAACACGCCTGTCAATATGCGGAGGCGGACGTCATAATGTTTAATCAACATAACCTCGGGTGTCTGCTTATTTTTTTACCATGAGACTTGCAGTGAATACAATTCTGTGACTTAGATTTGCGTTTTATTCTGTTTATGGAACTCGGTGGATCAAATTAACAAAGGAATCAATTTAACATCAGACTTACACCTATAACTACGATATTTGCGCTTACGCTTTCAATAATATTGACAAAGGCAAGCAGAGGGGATCTCGGCTGAGCACTGGGTATGAAATACTCAAATAGTGAGGCTAACTGACTCACCATTGAGGGTCCATTATCCAGATAGAACCTCTGTCCGCTTTGATAAATACAGGTGTATGCCTCCCCGTTCTGATGATAGAACGTCTCCAGCACCAGATCTTCCTCACTGTTCTGAATCATACACACATGCACACACTAGTACATAATTATCCAAGGATAACAATGCGTACTTAACTTCGCACCAAGCCCGCCCCTCACATGACACGCCTGGTTGTGGAGGCCGACCTCAAAGACGTGGAGAAATAACGACGCATTTATATTGACGTTTAACAGACAAATCCACCTCAACTTTCTACCTGCACCTCTTCACCCCATCGCAACCGCTCGCAGCAAGTAACCGTTTTTCGAAGATTATTTTTCTTCTTTATAGGGCAGCATTCTCACGAAGTCATTCGGACGTATCGGAAAATCGTATAGTTATAGCGCAACAAAACCAAGACCGTAATGAAGAAATCTTGATTCGAGCGCGAGCAACATTTGTTACTGGTGTGACCAAATGTCGTCAGTTCCAAAATTGAAAGACAAATACTAGCAAATATTCAGGAACAATTCAACGACAATCTGCAGTTATAACGCTAGTATACAACAAGCTTCACCTACCAGGTAGTCCAGTTCTAAAGCGTTCATTTTTGTGACGAGGCGGCTTAATGATTATTTTATTGCACCTGTGTTACCGAACGATGGGCAGCACTGTCTCCCTGATCAACAACTAATAGACATCGGTTGCTATAGCAACAATACCATTGAGTGTGGTGAGTGTCGGATGGAGGCGCTGTCAAATTTTGCATAGGACCATAATAAAAAAATCATATGCAGAAAACGTATTCCTTGAGACGAAAAATACAATCAAGCGAATTGGAACACATTTTCAATAGTCATATATGCAAGTGAATAAGTGCACGCCACTCGTTATGTTATTAACCCCTACACGTGTTGCAGACAGTAACATATTGCCTAGGCAGGTATAAACCTGTTTCAGGTAACGATCTCGGCGGGATTCCATACCAGGAGCAGAAACCAATCCATTGTTTTATAATCGTCAGAGTGAAGATAGGGGGGAAATGACAAACCCAAAGGTATATGCCTTCTGGTCTCAAATTGGCCGATTCAATAGCATATAAGCCGGAAAGAGAAGACTCATGCAACGCAGTCGGCTTGTTGATGCCTCAACTCAATATTAGCGTGCACTTGTTTTCAGATCGAGGCCGAGTTATCCTAAAATTATATGACAACGCAGACAGAACGTTGTTACAGCGTCGATATTGAAACATTAGAGGTAAACAGGAGGGAATTCATGTCTGATTTGAACAGATTTACTCACAGAATACTCGGGTTGTCGCTGTTCGTTGGATATATTAGGCTGCTGTTGACCCCTACGGGACGGCGACGACCTTTGTTGGTTATTCCGTGTGGTCTGACCTTGGGAATAGTTCTGGTTGTAGTTGTTGCTATCGTGTGGCTGGTGGCTTACATTATTCCTTCTGTTGTTCTGGCTGACAGACATTTGATTGATAGAGTTATGGTGGGTAGACTTTGCTTGGCCTGGTCGTGACCTTGAGTTACCAGGATATGACCTTTCAGAAGGCGAAGTTTCGTTAACTTCTGGATCGTTTGCATGGAGCATGTCAACTTGCTGGAATCCTCTTTGTTGGTTTGGTGAATGTAGTGCAGTAGGTCGGCTGGATCGAGGTGTTTCGTTGGCCTCTACACTTGGTCTGCTTCCCATCATGCCACAGACACGCCGTCAACGAGACGACGAAAACACTCATATGACGCCCAGTCTACCTGTGGTTGACAAATTGGATTACATTTCTTGGACAATCGATTCTAGTTTATTTGACACAGCAAAAACAACGATGTCTGACAAGAGAACGATCGATGTAGACAAGTTATCAATAATTATTTCTTTACTACGTAAGTTTTAATAATTAAGATAATAGAAATGATATACATAGCTGGTTAATGCTGTAAAGAAAAAAATGATAGCCGGAGACACGAGAGGAAATAGATAATCCGGATCGAATAGATATGTACCTTATATGCGTGACCGCGGCTTGGTGGCACAACAAAGACACGTGTTAGGAGGCTTAAGGGAAGTTGGGGTGGGTGTTAGAGGTAGAGGGTGAGGGGTAGGGGTGAATGGCTGACGATGTGGCCGGGTATGTGGCACCTGAACATTAACAAACCCAGCATGATGCGGGGAGGGGAGGCACGTGGTAGACGTTTCCACAATCAATATGAAGACTATTCGCTGAGATTTACAAGGCAGGCTAGGAGCCCGGGGTTAGGAGGCCATAAAGACAAATATCCCCTTCATTCAATATCCCACACACATCATTGGTTTGAGTTGCTGTTTACCAAGAGGCTTGAACTATGTTAAAATGTTGCTCTTTTTCAATAAGAATTTACTCTCGCAAAAATATATACGCGAGTTTGATTAATCGGAACAGACGGCCTGACGTCATCACCATAATGCGAGATGCACGACCACACTGGTCTATATCCCGCGACTCTGGGGGTTCGCTTCCCTCCACCGCCTCAGAGTATGCGTGCAATACATGTCGCTACAACCAAATCTCCGTGGTTCGTTGGCTGGCCAATCCCCGGCCAATCAACGCTCTTGAGCTACGTTCACGCGTGGCGCCCCATCACTTCAGCGTAACAAAGATTGACCAACAGTGCGTTTAGTCGGCGATCTCCGAAGTTAGCCAAAGGCGTTTGCAAGGCGAGTTTCAATCTGTTATGGCGATTTTGATTCGAGCGGCCAGGAAGCTGGCTGCAATTGCGCCATTTTTTTTTTTTTAGTTATCTGTCCCAAGATCCCTGAGCCAGAGAGAGTTGTGCCAGTCGGGGAGTGGGGGCTCAAGCGAATGGGGATCTATACCACGATCACACATCATTTATCATATCCACCACAGGCACTATACATACAAGAAGCCCGAAAGAAGGAACGTAATATGACTCGAGTGTCTGTGACACCCACACTGCTATGGCTGGCCGTCGCGGACGTTCAACTGTTGCGCGCAATTTAATGTGCAGTTGCACGCAACTTAATCAACCAATCACAGGACAGGAATAAGTTGCGCGCAACTAAGTAAGCCAATCAGAGATCTGGTATTAGTTGCGCGCAACTAAATAAGCCAATCACAGCGCAAGAATTAGTTGCGTGCAACTAAATCAGCCAATCACAGTACAAAAAATTAGTTGCGCGCAAATAAATCATCCAATCAGAGGTCTGGAATTAGTTGCGCGCAATTAAATCAGCCAATCAGGGGTCAGGATATAGTTGCCAATCGCCAAAATATTTACTATACATGCATTGATTTCGCAGTAGGAAAGACTTACCATCCTATTTTCGTCAGATGGGCCACCAATCCGAACCGCCGACCTGATCGGCAACTCCATGACTATAGTGGTTAAGCAATTAAATATAGTGGTTAAAACTACAGCAATAGGGCAACAAAGTGTGACGTCACGTTGCTGATGAAGGTCCAACCTGGCTCTTTAACACCTTTGCGCTGTGGCATTCTAGTCATGTCTGGGAGGCGATATCTCGGTGACTATGATTCGGAGAAATATCAAACTTACTTGGTTATTTAGAGAATCATCGTATGAATGATTTACCAACTAGAAACAATTTTAAGGACAAAGTAATAAGCGTCATAAGCCCTTGTCTTGTATAGCAATGATATAGGGACCCCCTATTGTTGGAGCCAGGCTTGCTGTCTTCGCACCTTTTTTGGTGGGCGCAACATGAGGCGGATGGGATTATGATGACATAACTTTGTAGCCAATGTCTACATCGCTTCGTAGCCCTGTGGCAGAATTTACTGACTCTCACACACTTCTTTGCACCTTGGACTTTATGGACTGTTGACTTATGTATTTTGCTCTTATCCATGTCAAACACTGCCAGGTTGTTGCCGAAAGATGCCAGCGGGGTCCCATTGATAGCATAACGATTCATTTCAACTTTTTACCTCACATAAACTGGCGATAGAACTATGATGTGGTCAAATTGGTTTTAGACTTATGTCAAAAGCAATGTTTAAGACATTTATCGAAGACTTTTCGTTCTAATCATATTCGAAGTCAGTCTTGTGATCAGGCTAATGAAGTGTTACGCATTGAATTATCAGTGAGTGAGTCGAACCATCAGATGTGGGGTTTATTCGACTTCATGTGATTAAATCAATATTTCTTCGTATCTCAGACATGACTAGTACACCACAGAGAAAAGGTGTTAAGGAGCCAGTAAGGAAAGGTATCAGCGATGTTACATCACACTTTGTAGCCATATACTGCATAGGGATATCATGATAGTGGTAAAATTTTTGAAGGCATTTTAAAGTTTATATGGGAGTATCAAAGTTTATTTACTGGTTAATGCCCACATCAAAACTAAATACGACCAACAGCGACGCGAAGGGAACAACAATGAACGGGGAGAGCAATAATTTTTCAATAGCTTTCTTTTCGGGGTTGTAAAGGATGATAATATTGGGAAATAGAGGGGACCAAAATTTTCCCAGCGATCGTATATAGTAATATACAATTGATTTCAACAGCGAGGGCAACCACGGGCGCTCGGTTCCCGATGCCAAGCGGCTTCCGAACGCTGTTCTACGCAGGGATTTGCATTGGCCGGCTGGCTGCTATCTTCTATCTATACATAGAATATAGCGGCCAACTGGCCAATGCCAATCCCTGTGGCTGCGCGGCTCGACGCTCGGAAGCTTGGCATCGGGAACCGAGCGCCTGTGAACGCAACAACTCAATGGATATTCAGCAAATGAATCGGGCAACGATTTTGGATTGCAGCCACTCCCACCACACACCCACCAATTGTCTCAACACATGTTCTGTTACATCATGGTGTAATTGAGGGAATGCGCCCGGGGAATGCACACCCCGAAATCAAAGGTTCCATCAGGTTGCGGGTACCGTGGTTTATCGCCTCCCGCGCGTGATTGTTAGTTTAATCTAGCCCTACAAGACGTCTGAGTAATACATGTTACCGTTACGACCGGAGCTAGTATCACACTAGCCCCGGTCGAGCGGTGATATACCTCAGGCGTCATGTAGGGCTAGTATCAAACTAACCCCGTCAGGTTCGAATGTAGGTAAAGAAACTTCGCCTCTGACAGGGTCCGCGCTGTTTACTACTTTCGCGACGGGGTATGTTTTTTCGGCCTCTCGACTTGTACGACGGGTTTTTGAGCCTCATACTTGTACGACGGGGTATGTTTTTCAGCCTCAATCTGTACGACGGGTTATACATCCGCATAATACCTTGCACGACGGGGTAAGCTTTTGGCCATTTTGACCTTGTACGACGGGAACGGGTTTTCGAGGTCCCACGGCACACCCCTATCCAGAATAAGGCCAAGTGCCCCCCCCCCCCCACACACCCCTGGGAAGGCCACACTATGAAGTATGATTCATTGATTGAAATCGGCAGGAAACACACATTGATACAAATTTAATCAAAACGTAGGAAACAATATGTCATCTTATACCTACAGTCGGCCGCTATATCTGTTGAAAAACTGTACCAGTGGCTTATCGCTGAATAATAAAATAATCTATGACTAGAACAGTAGAAGATTACCTAAATTTTATTCCTTAGCCGTCCCCAGAAGGTCGTTTGCTTGAAGCAGATCTCTCGGTCACTGATAAGTCGCCATCAATGTTTTGTTAGTTCAATCATTATCTCCGAAATGCAAAAGAAACGCTATTTTCAATATGTTTAACTTCTTGTAATTCTCACTCTGAAATTATTACCGTGTCGGTAGTTATTTACATTGGAAACTGTCAATATCAGCTCTGCGCGATATAGCTATGTATAACATAACATGCCATGCCTCTAACTTGTCATAACGTTTGTGATCTCCCAATTTTTGGTGTCATGCATTATGATGTTGAAATTTGATTTTAGTTTATTAAATTGCTTGACAAAAAAACACCATGATCCCAGAAGAAGTCTGAACAATATATTCAAAATTGTATTTAGCCCGTCTTCTTTCGAGAAACCGGCAACTCAGCATTGGACAGTTCAGGGACCTGTACAGTTCTGTGGTCTAAGTGGAAAGAGCAAGGGGGTGTGGTTTATTATAATTAAAACAAATATCACTAAAGGTAGAGTGATTGTCGGATTGCACCCTTCCCATAAATCTAGATATTTATGATTATGCCTTTAACAGCGTTATTCCCTGGAATTTTAAATCAGTTTATCAATAAAATGTAGACAAAGTCGCCCCATATTCACCATCCCGCTAGTATTTCTATAACACACTGGTTTATCGGTTGATGCTAAAAATAGTAAAAATAGTTAAAAATAGTAGGCTAGGAATTCCCCGCGGCCGAAACTCGGATTTAGTCAGCGTAGTTCGTCGGTCGTTGTTGGTGTTTTTTTCGTGTTTGTCATCAGGTTGCATGTGATTGGTCCTATCCTCTTTATTAATATCATGCTAACATGTTACGATATTATCATGATTTCTGGCCCCACTATTGAGGGACATATTTCGGTGGTGTTGAGTGGTCAGCCAAGTATGAGTCATTCAGTTAAGTTGATCCGTTGATACGAATGTGGTGTTGACAGCCATACGCACACAGGGATTCATTCATTCTGGTCATACGCAATCTGGCTGTTGCGTGAAACGAGATCTGGTTCACGGGGTGAACTGGTGAAGTTACGGTGCAATCGGTTTCGATTTGAATCCTAATTGAACATCATTTAGGTGTGTACCTTAAAATACGAAATATTCTCGCTTGAAGCTTTTCCCTTTTCCCCTTGGATATGAATAGTTTAAGTTACAAATCGACTACGTTCAATGTCATAGTCACTTAGACTAAGAGCTAGACAAACTTAGTAGACAAACTTTGCATAAAATCATCCATCGCCTATTTTGCGTTTTATAGTACCTTTGTCTGTCTTGTCCATTTTAAATCAGTCCAAGTGCTCTAAGAAAGCACTGTTAATTCAGACTGCAGGAAGTTTAGGTCTCAAAGAGAAAAAAAAACCTTGTAAATAAATGTATGAGGAAGCTCTTTCATTAAACTTTGTGTCCAACATGGACTTATGTTGGGTTATGTATACTGTTTCCGTAAGCTGTCTTAATACATCAAACTTATTTTGATGTTGCCAGATGTTTCTGCTTTGTTTGCCTTCCTGCTGACTTCTTGCTGAGTTTTTTTTTTCTAAAACAGTGACTAACAAAGAACTGTGTATAAGAAAGCATAACAGTTTGTTATTGGAAAACTGCAATTATAACAGGAACTTGGGGATTACAGTTTGTTTATGCCTTAGCTTTTACGCAGTATGGTGGATTAAGTTAAAAATGCTAACTGTTGGGTAGTTGAGGGAATGTGATATTGACTCCACATTGGCTGTTTATGAAACAATGTTTAAGAAGCATAAACATATTGATTGTCCCTTTTTTCCTCATTTGATCGCTTTGTTATAATTGAAGTCATATTTCTTTCATGTACTTGCCATCACATGGATAGGTTTGCATGAATATGAATCCCATACATCTTGGTTATTCGACAGGCATTGGCCCAGGAATGAGAAACTAACTCTTTCTTTCACTGATCAAACTTGATGTTTTTATGCCTCAATGCATTTTTACCAGACAAAGCAAAGATAAAGCTGAAGGTAATCAACCAGTGCACGGTTGTTAGTTTCCGTTCCAAAAATATCACTATAGCCCGGTCACTGGCCCGAATAAACATTGATAAATGCACCGAATGCTGATGAATTTTTGATCATATTACAACTGCTCTGTCTCTTACACCAAGCCAACAGTGTCGTCAAACCGACTGGGTTTAAAAAATTTGTAATTCTATTGTTTAATCTTTTGGTGGCAATAACGAGTGGTACTAAAAGCAAATAGCACTAACAATATGTGAAATCCACTGGCCCAAATGGCTGGGTTATTGGCTCCCTTTCTGTAATAGCCTTTGTTCACTCATCTGCCTGTGTGGTAATAGACCTGGGATGCTCGTTTGACAGTACAGTACATTTGTTCGATTGAAATTTAAAAATCCTTTTCATTTTTCCCCTTCCAGAATAGTTAATATGACACAGCTTCGTGGATCTGAGAAGTTTATCTGGAGTCTTTCAGATGTACTGGGACAAGGGGCCACAGGAGCTGTGTACAAAGGCAGACACAAGGTAGGATATTTACTTGCTAACTCTCTTAATCTGATTGGTCATGGTTGTAGTTTCTATTGACCTCTTTATTAATCCCTTCCGCATTGGGACTGTTTTAATGCTTGTAGGAGACACAGCTATACAAAATTGTTGTGCAGTGTACCAAGAATTTAGAAGATAAAATGATAATTAACAAATGATGAATTATAGGAAATATTCTTCCATATTAAGAATAGTAAATTTTATTTAGAATTGGAATATCAAATGGTCATGATATTTTAAATTGCACATGATCCATGTTTTTTTAAAAATGAAGTCAGATTTGTTCTTCAGCAATCTTATACCCACCTCCATCTTGCAAAAAAGTGTTTTCTTCTTCAGCCTCCTTTCACGTGTATTTGTTTAAATCTCTTGTCTCCTATCACCATGTTTACATCTATTTGTCTCATCTGTCCATATTGTTGACGAGAAGTGAATATTGAGTGGATGTGATCCCCTGACTGTTATACATGTCTAATGTTACAGATGTTTCTAACCTATGTTTTGAATTGTTATGTCTTAAGCAACTTATGTTATGTCTCATTTATGAATATGTTATGTGATAAATGTATGATGTTATCACCATGCTATAAATTGATATTGTAAATTATTGATGCTAGGAATGTCTCATTTTGCAAATATTTTCAAGCATGTTATAAATGATGCAAAATTCTTCAATTACAAATATTTCACTCCTGGCTAATGTTGTCAATGTCTTATGTGATTGTTTTTGAATAATTTAGTTGTCTTTTACTATATTTAACTGATAATGTGCTGTCTGCAGCGCACTGGCGATGTTGTGGCTGTTAAGACATTTAACCACATGAGTCAAATGCGTCCCAAAGATGTACAGATGCGTGAATTTGAAGTCATGAAGAAACTCAATCATGAGAACATTGTTCGTCTGTTAGCCATTGAAAATGAGGTAGATTTTAAGCGGTGATCATTTGCCATAAAGGATGCTACAATTAATCATAAAAGCATGAACTGTTGAAATTTTGCAGTATCCTTATAAATATCCATGCAGAGCAGCATGTATTTTAGGATGAGTGAACTCTGACCTTTTTGTGTTGTTGCTGATCAGACAGGGTCACAGACCCAGGTCATCGTCATGGAGCTGTGTA
The DNA here is from genome assembly GCA_034190875.2 of Urechis unicinctus. Lineage (NCBI taxonomy): Eukaryota > Metazoa > Annelida > Polychaeta > Xenopneusta > Urechidae > Urechis > Urechis unicinctus. The sequence goes on from CM067343.1 coordinate 43,809,866, forward strand.
CGGGGGGCAGTCTGTACAATATGCTGGATAACCCTGTCAATGCGTATGGTATCAAGGAGGAGGAGTTCTTCGTTGTACTCAATGATGTCGGTAAGTCTCACAGCAATCACTCACCTTCTTGTACAGTATTGTGATAACTGAATACAAACCAGGTGATTGAATAACAATGGATTAGCTATGAGCTGTTGCACTAGCTGATCTTGTTTTCTCATAGAATTTTCCACATTGTTGTTGAATGACCTATTGAAAGATTGACCTGCATCTGTAAAGAGAATGATTCATGACTGTTTGCTAATGTGTAGCATCAGGGTTGAAACACCTCAACGACAATAATATGGTTCACCGAGATATCAAGCCGGGTAACATTATGAGATACATCTATGAAGACGGCCGGTGAGTTGGGAGTCACAACACTTTCATGTTTCTATTGCCTGCTCCAACATGCTATGAAGAAATTACAAACTTAAATGTACCCAACTTACAGTTGTTTTAATGCTCTATCCAATAGAGAGATTTGAGCATAATGACCGTCTTTTATTCACCATATCAACTTCAATGTGCATGTCATGTCAGGGCTCGACAAGTTCCAAAAATATCAATAGCCTTGTTGGGCCAGTAAGCAGCCTGAATCAATGGCCCAAAACTAAAATCCATGGGCCCGAATGTAAGTTCATAAGTGCACTGAATGCTAATGAATTTTGTAACGTGCATCAAGAGATCATAACCTATTGACCTGTTTTTTAAATAACGCCCAAAAAATAATATGCAGATTACTTAAATTATCAAGAAATAACCACAGAGCTACCAACCAGCTGGTAACTTGCAAAAAGGAGTAATTTAAGAAATAAAAATTGCAGATCTACAACAGATCCCCCAGTCTGATGAGACCCCCTTTCGACTTTAGTCGGCTACTTTTGTAACTACAGCATTTTATTTGCTGACTGAGATGTAATGAGCTAAGTTCATGGTTAAGACAAGAGAAAGGTTGATAGTTGACACCCGAACAAGCCATTGTCATAGCTGACGTTAAGCTGAGTAGAAGTGGGGAGAGATGACGTTCACTAGCTTAATGGTGAGCACAGTTCATCCGTGTCGCAAGACTTGAATGATGTGTTTCTCATCAGGAAAAGCTGTTGGTTTTATTCAATACGTATCAGATAATAACTACTGTTGTCTCTTACACCCAGCTAACAGTATTGTCTGACTGAGTGTAATAAACTTTTATTACCAATGTTTAATTTTTGGTGACAATTACAAGTGACAAGCTGGTTGATACTAAATGGAAATAACACTTTCAATGCATGAATGGCATGATCTAGCATTCATTGTCGCTCGTTCACCAATAATTGGCTGTACATTACAACTTTTGTTTATCACCCGTGAAGCTCAAATCAGTGGCAGCATAAAAAATCACAGCAGAAATATTGCACTTGCCAGATCGGGCACACTGATAAGGAAATCCACTGGCCCGAACGGCTGGGTTACTGGCCCAGGCTATCTAACTTGTCGAGCCCTCCATGTACAGTAGCTACTGCACTCTTCTGCAGTACAGGATGTAGAGACCGCATTGGTTGTTGTGCCCTCGTGTTGTCTTACCGATGTTGGGTACTGTGTGGGACAGGTCCGTGTATAAGTTGACTGACTTTGGGGCTGCTAGGGAACTGCACGAGGAGGAAGAATTCATGTCTCTTTATGGAACAGAAGAGTATCTAGTTAGTACATGAGGTTATGTTGTTATCTATTGAAATGTGCTTCTACCGCTTTATAACGTCAATGGCAGTCAAAAAAGTTGCTACCTCTAGATTACATAACTTCCGGTAAAAATTTGCTTCTTCCTCTAAATTACATTACTGCCAGTGGAAGTGAACTACTGCCTTTATGTTGCATTACTGCCAGTAGAAATGTGATGCTACCTCTAGATTATGTTACAGCCAGTTTCCTGTCGCCTGTTATTTAGAAATGTGTTAATAATACATCTTGACATCCATGCCTCTATAATATCACGTGGCTTGCTTGGCAGTATCCTGACATGTACGAGCGAGCCGTGCTGAGAAGACACACTGCCAAGGCATTTGATGCCTCTGTTGACCTCTGGAGTCTGGGTGTCACACTATACCACTTGGCTTCAGGCCAACTGCCATTTAGACCATTTGGGGGAAGGAAAAATAAAGAAATGATGTAAGAATTGCTTCGACATGACCAGCGTATGCTTATCGACTCCTTTATTGTGTTGAATTGGATGTGTATTGAGGTTGTTGATGTGTTGTGTGTAGGTACCACATCACAATCACAAAGGAATCAGGTGTGATATCTGGAGTGCAGGAGGAATTAGATGGACCAGTCAAGTGGAGTAAGACACTACCCTCCACCTGTACCATGTCCAAGTGGGTTGCTCTTTATTTACTGATGCACCTCACACAGGCTCCCATAAGTATTTAGGTATAGGCAATGTATGTGGCGCATAGTACCAGCAGGGAGGTTCTGAGATATGTGTGTGATTGTCTTTGCTTGTGCATGGTAGGGGTGGTAGGAAACTGGTGCGGCCCCTACTGGCAGGACTCATGGAGTGTGACGCCAATGCCATGTGGAACTTCGACAAATTCTTCAAATATGTGAAGCATGTCTATTCCCTGCTGGCTGTTCACATATTCGACCTGTGCCATGGTCAGGCTCTAAGAGTGTATGTACAGAAAAATAACAAGTAAGATCATGTTACTCTTAACTTAAAGTCTATGTTGTATGTATTTCGCCTTAATATCAATGCCAACCTATCGACGTTATGATGCCATGTACGTTATGACAGCCTCACAAAGATCCATGAGGAGATAGCTGAGCAGACAGACATTCACCCTAGCCACCAGAATCTGCTGCTGAACAACTGCCCCCTGAGTCAGCTGGTAACTCCACTGCGCCCTGTTGAAACCTACCCCAAGACCTCCCCCAACAACCCCATACTGCTCTTTTACAATGAACCAGCCAATTGTCCTCAACTCGCACAGTTTGAAATCCGTAAGTAAATGATAGTGTTTTATGAAGTGTATGTTTTATATCACTTATTTATTTTGAAAAATATTTCCACCTTTATTAAGTGTGTGTACTGTCATATAATTGTCATGAGTCAAACTGCTTTACCCATAGGTTTTTTATAGACATGGTTAACACTGCAGTATAGTCAGGTGAATCCTAATTGAATTAAGACCCACTCAATCACCAAACTGCCTCTCTATCCCTGACCTCGTTATGGTTTCAGCTGCCACACCCAAGATCTCTAACACTGTGGACTTGGATAAGGACCCTAGTTTGGCCAAGACCATCACTGGCCTCATGTATTACCTCAAGTCTGGTGTGGAGAGGTTACTCTCCCTACAGACTATACTGGTGTTGGCTGCAGACATGTACTAGTGAGTGATTCTCCGACAAGTTGTCGCCCTTGTTATAGAGTTAGTGTATAGTGCTAGAGGAGTAACCATGGTGTCACTGAAGGGGGAATTCTGAACATCACAGACAAGGTGACAACCTGTCCAGCCCTGCAATATGTTTTTGGTTGCACATATATTGGGCGATAGTCGTCTTATTCTGGGGCCTGTTCGTGATTGAGACACATCTTGTGTATTGTTCACACCCCTCCCTGTTTTTGAAGAACATTTTTCAACCTATAAAATAGTAAATGGATAAAGGATGGTGATTTATATTTGTATTCGTTTCTATTGATACAATAATGATTCAGAGAGTTTATTTGTGGTCTGTTTGTGTGGTTACAGTTACGTGTTGAAGTGTAGCGTAGATAATCTTCACAATCAGGTGGAACAGTTTTGTCGTCATTTTGCTGAGATATCGGTGCGTCTTCAGTCTTCTGTTACTAACCAGCAGCTGCAGCAGCAGATGCTCGATCAGATGGTGTCTTTACACGGTGCTAATAAGAAGTCATTTCTACAGCAATTGGAGTGCTGCTCCACTGCACAGCTACGGGGCAGACATGAACAGGTACAATCATCACTAGCCTACCGCTGCCTTGATGTGGATAATTAAATGTTAAAGTCCTCGCATTGTTGTCGAGGATGAATGTGATATTCTGTGTGACAGTTGTCGGTGAGGGTGAAGGAGTTGGAGGGAGACTTCGGCGAGTTGTACCAGACTGTCGTGGTGGCTCAGAGTCTACGACACCAGTGGAACAACTCAGAGCAGTGTAACAAGGAGGGGGGCTGGTGAGTGATGTCACAAACCTCTGCGCTACTACATCTTATTCTCACTGCTACAATGGCAGAGTGGATTGATGTGAAGGGACATAATACTGCCATGTTATAAAGAGGTCCTCATGGAGAAATGTGATTGTGTTGGTTCTTGTCTTCAGTTTATCCACTTCCATCAGCCTGGCGGAGACCGTCAATCAGACATGGTCCGACTTTAAAAGGGATCGCAGTCTGAAAAAATTATCATTCAACGAAGATCAAATCCACCGATTTGAAAAGTTAGCAGCATTATTTGTAATGTAATGTGGTGTGTTTCTTAGATTTTTTTGATGTACAGTTGAGTATCCCTTATCCGGAATTACGAAATCCAGAAACCTCTGAAATCCTGAATTATGCCACAGTGAAATTTTCCAATGTGAAGATTTCAGGCTCGTATTTACAACTTATGTCCTAGCATGTATGCTGCAAGGGTCAAAATGAGATTTTAATCCCCACATAATTGCGTTGTTTTTGACGGTTTTGTTAGATTCCCTACCCCAACTTAAGGCGGTGCTACCCTTGCGACTGTTAACATACCCTTTTTTTAAACGAAAATATTTGGATTTTTATGGGCGAGTCAATTTTTACAGTGTTAAGATAGTGGATAAGGGGGTGATTGTTTTGAAAACCGCAGCGTTATTATTTACACATGGTTGTACTTGCAAACTTCCGCGACACCTGATAATGGGTGTGTACCGAAAGGCATTCCGAAAACGGGAAAAATCTGAATCTGCAACTCACACGGCCCCGGGAATTCCGGGTAAGGGGTACTCAACTGTACAATATAATTGATATATAATGCATAAATATAGGTATCCAATTCATGGTGGTTAGTGAACTATGACATGTATCACCTTAAATCTCTACTGCCAGAAACCGTATGCGAGCAAACTGCACCAAGAATATATCTCTTGCTATGGACCATTGTTATGCCAACTCGGTCAAGATGTTCTCTAGCTTCAACAGCTGGTACAGGTCAGTGGCGGTTCATGCTCTTTGGTATAGGTCAGCGGTGGTTCATGCTCTCTGGACATGCTCTAAGTAACAATGCATCGCACTTGGAGATTTCTGTTGTTGTTTTCAGGAAAGCCTTTGGTGAATCACAAAAACTTCAAAATACCAAGCACAAGCTGTCAGAACTTGGCACTATGTACCAGGCGTTTATACATGACCTAGAGCAGGTACATTATAATTGCCTCTCATTCTTTATAATTTATTAGGTTATTCATTAGCAATGTAAAATATTTCTGTAATGTAGTGGTACACACGTTAAGATATGATATGTGAGAGCACTCGTTGACCCCTGTTCTGTGTGTCTGGTACATAGACTGAGAAGAAGTACAGCTTGGCATCCACTGCTGTTTTGAATGGACTAAGCACTAGTAACAACAAAGTAACTTCTAAGACAAGTCCTGACGAGGGGACTAACAGGGATGCCCTGGCAGTGGTCCTGCTGCAGAAGATTGTCCATGGGTGAGAATTTCTTGCTGTCAAGCTACAGGTCCCTTTCTTAGTGCCTGTGTTCTCTTGGGTACAATGAAGATTGATAATGAAACTTTTATTTCAGGGTGGATAAAAGTGGGTGTGTTACAGAGGAAACCAAGTCTGGGGTGGAGTCCAATACCATTCTCTTGGATCAGTTAGTCTCATTTCATTGTTCAATATTCGATTTTTTTGGGTGTGTTCATATTCCACAAGTGGACGTTAACATGGTGAGGTTGTCTATTCTTGCAGACTGGGCCGATGCATAAGTCCCAAAACTCGCAATGCTCATGGCGACGGTATAACATCATAGCGTAACGAGCACATCATAACGCGATCGTATGTATGGTTTAGGATGACAGCCACACGTGTTTGACATCATAGCGCACACTTACGTCGACAGACAATCAACTCTAAACTCGCGCGTCAATCTGTTGTCAGTAATCCTTCATCGATACACAGGTCCTGTCACCAAGCGTGTCAAGGTAGGAGAGACCGGGGATATAGCCGTCGTACCGCTTGGTGCTAAGTGACTGACCTAACAAATGACTCGCATCACAGATGTTCTACAACAAGCAGGTGGTCTAGCAACGTCGGCTGACTCATCAGTTTCCGCTCTGTGATAGCTACAGTGTATACTGTTATATAGCTACAGTGTATTCCGTTGAGGAACTGGTTGGCTGGTGTCGTCCCCGATAGGCACCTTCCTGTGTTGAATTGATGCATTCATCTCCTGCATTCATTGACATTTCGATAAGATAACCAGCTGTGATGTGTTGAATATAATTGTTTTTATTGTTTTAAGATGAAACCAATGGTGTGAAAGCAAGTTACTAAGGGTGCATTGATTTCATTACTTCTGTTGAATGAACCACGTTCAAGTCCTGTTGTCTATTATGATAAGTAGTAAGATTATGTTACTGGCGGAATATAAAGGCTTCAATGATTCTTACTGCATCTTTATATTTGAGTGATTTTGTGTGTTTGTTTCACCTTGTGAAATGGTCAAATGGGTTATGGGTAAGCCTGGAGTAAATGACTTAATCCTGCATTTCAGTCAAATAGTTTATAGCTACGCTAAGAGGGTTTACTCAATTTTCAGCCCTTTGTGTTGCTTTGTCATAGCGTCCCTTAAAACCGCGTGGAATTATCTGATGAGTTATCGTGGTTGCCTCGACCAATAAGACGACTCCATGTGTATTAACGGCAGGCCAGTAAACGGGAGTTAAGATGGTTTAAGCGAGATTTTTTGTGAGCTGGTGGCGAAATCGTTGTCCCCCTTGGGTTTAGGTGTTGGTTATCGCATGGTCACGTGGGTGATATGGGGAAAGAACACGAGGAGCGTCCGAGTGTCTTTCCCCATATCACCCGATCATTATACACGCGTCGACGCGTGTTCGCGTTTGGGTTGAAGGGCTACTCTGCGCAACTAGAAAATAACATATCAAGAGCCTTTACTAAAAATAGACTTTGCGCACCAAAAAACTTACCCCCACTGGCCGGTATTCTTCAATAAATGCCATCGATAGTTCGTTTCCGAGAAAATCGCGATACGATGTCTGCCATTTTGGAAAATATTAATTCCCGCGATTTCCCGCATTGCCTTAGCGTCCCAAGGGGGGGGGGGGGGGCACTTACCCTAACTCGGATAGGGGTGTGCCGCGGGACCTCGAAAACCCGTACCCGTTGTACAAGTTGAGAATGGGAAAAAGTATACTCTGTCGTACAAGGTATTATGCTAATGTATAACCCGTCGTACAAGTCGAGAGGCCGAAAAAACATGCCCCTTCGCGCGGCACATTTATACTATATCTATACACTTAAGTGCCCCCCCCCGGCATAGCATTAGTCGTCGTCTTTCTGAGCATGCGCAATGCACGTGGTCTTGAAATTGAAAACAAACATGTTGCTGGGTTTCTGACTTTTTACCGCTTCCCAAATTGATCGAACTATAAAAAAAATACCATGGATGAAATCCCCCGCCGAAAAGGGATAAAATTGTCCGTAAAACATCATTGCATTCTATAACTCCATCACTTGTGTATGTTTGGTGTCTGGTAGTTGTCTGAATCGATCTAAAAAAAATCGCGTTGCGTCGATTCCAGAAAGAGTAAGACGTCAGACGTCTTGTAGGGCTAGCGTGCGACGTGCTTTGGCAGCGGAAAGGCTCTGCGGAACGATATTTCCCTCGCTCTCATCAAGCGCACTGACGTCAGCCTTGTATTCCCACGTGCTTTTGATTATTTCACGGTAGCACCACTTAACGATTGGAAGCGCCACAGAGCCATTCGATGTGAACTAGCCCAAAAGACCAACGTCAGGTTCTATTTATCACCTTGTCGGTCCAACAGTTAAACCAAAATAATATTGTCGATGCATTCGATCAACCCAGAACTCACCACTTTTTTCACGAGTTTCAGGCGATCAATGTCGAAAGTTATTATTTAACTCGGTTCGAGATAATGCTTCACATTCCTATCGTCTGCGGAAAACTATATTTTCGATAACTTTCCAAGTTTACAGGTTTTTCCGAAATACAAGCGTGGAGGACGATATCCCAGACAGCCCCAGAAACTTACGATGTAAATAAGGCGGTGAGAACATAGGCAAAAACTATAGCTGGTTATTCCTGTCACCTTTTCCCCAAGTTTTCGTTGCTTTCTTCGTGATTCGGTGTGATATTTGTGTGACAGTGAATGTTAGTGGCCTTTTCTACATGTTAGACAAGGTCATTTTAGCTTTTAGCTTCGTGCCACAAATAGTCCCTGTGAACCCGCGTCTTGTGAGCTGTCTCGCCTATGTTCCCGCTGGTCAGTTTCCGCCGCCTCTGGCTCAGATATTACCGTTTGGTGTGTTTTAGGCTAAAATACTTATTCACAGGATACTGTTGTTGCTGAAATTCAGCTTCTGGTCCAATAAATGTTTGGTGAGTTGATTTAATTAGCTAAAACTAGGTAAAGCAGCGGAACTCGTGATGATTCCGTTGACTTACGCCGGGAATATAGCGTTGCGCGTCAGAACTAAGAGGGAGTGCATGCAGCACTACCCGTACATAGTTCGAAAGAGCTAATGTGAACCCTCTTATCGTGGCTATAAATCTTTGTTTTAGTAGCGTGGATGGAAATATCAAAGAAGTGATTAATCTTAATCTTTGCTTCTTGAGATATTATAATAATGATAGATAAAACTATTGAAATGTAAATAAATACGATGTGAAAATGGGGTATGCGGATTGGATGGTTAATCATCTTAAATCAGATATGTTGGCGCCTATGACAAGAATACCGTTAATTCTCGGCGCGTCACATAGGGACCCATTCGTTGCATTTGCATTATCAACGATCGGTGGGAAATCACGGGAGGAAATCTCGACATACTGAAACAAAATATATTCAACCCGTTGTACAGATGGGAAGAGAAAAACGTACCCCGTCGTACAACACGAAGACCCAAAAATACCCTATCGTACAGATTGCAGCTGGAAATACAAGTCCGAGGCCCGTCGCACGGCATATGTATATCTCCATACACTTAAGTACTCACCCCACCCCGGGTCAAATTAACGTGAACAATACTTTCACCGTGAATGTCGGCACACTTTATGGTCGTAGTGATGAAGACGAGACGTCAATTGAATGGTAACTGGAAAACGGATGTTTATTTCGAAATGAGGGGGGTACGTATTCCGTATCCCGCAAGTTAGAATATAAATTACAAAACTTATTTATTCAAGTGCGTCGTCAGCAAGCGTGGAGGTACAGTTACCATTATCTTTAATTGAAGATCAAACGTGCTGCTGTTAATTGTTATGGGAATTGACGGGTTTGGAATGCTTACTTCAAAGGGCTCTACTTGCTTCACCGGGACTATTTAATTTGAAAACTGAATAATTACTTCAGATATCAAAGTTTGGTATATGAGGGACGGGAGGCGGGGGGTGGGGGGGGGATTAAGTCTCCTCAATGGTTGACGACGCCTATTACGGGTAACACATAAAATGTAATTGATAAGGACACTCTGATTTGTGTGGCATGGATCTTACCATCTGGCGTCGGATGCCCGGTGTGTGGCGGATGTGGTCGATGTTTATCCTCATCCATCCCTCTCGCCGTCGCCAATTCTTCACTTTATTATATCAATATCACATATTACGAGGTCATGATGTGTATTGAAAAGAATATAGAACCATCCCCTTTTCTTTGTTAACAAGTTGAATATATAATTACAAAATTAACGACATTCTAGATATATATGGATTTTGGGAACTAAGGTCCCCACTGAGAAGAGCAGGGAATTCGACTAAGATAGAAATGGTAATGGTTATGTTCGTAGTGATATCGCGAAGGTGATGGATGAGGATGATTGTGATGCCTTGGCAGCTCCCCTTAAGGACCAGCGCCCACCTGGCACAAGCCCGTATCGCAGATCGGACTGTGAAACTCACGCAGCTGGGACGTAGATCCAGCACAATTACAGAGATAACCAGTCGGGTGCATCCCCTTTCGGAGATTTGACCGCCATTTAGCTTGATCTTCCGGGCAGCCTTTCAGATTTTCACAGCCTGTGAGTCGAAAGGCGACGCAATTTATCACTACTTCACGGAACCGACTGAACGAATGCGAAATAAACCACCTTCTACGTGGCTTGTATATTGATATTTGTTGGTCTGGACGCTCTCTATCAACGACGAAAATCGTATGTAAGTGTCGATATCTTAGCTGTTAATTAGTATGCATTTAAGGGGAAATTATCCGTTCGATTTGATGTGCTACAGCACAGTAGTCACAGCAACAGGTTAGGTAAGCCTAAAATGTTCCCGTGTGGATTCCGTAAGTAAACGAGATACAATCGTTGTCGCAGCGATTGAGAGCTCATTATATACTATTTAATGCGAATCCAAGCGTTTGTTGAGTTACCATTTGTTAATTTTCGTCTGACCCCACCATCCCCTCAAAGCACATGGTATCCCTTGTGGAAACTGTTGTTGAACGAACTTTACTCCTATTGAAGTCACTATGAATTGCATTCATTAAGACAACCATTTGCATTGTTTTTTTGGGGATCTAATGTTGCTTTGTATGATGATTGGCACTATCAATTGTATAGCGTAAATGGTAAATTAAGACATTACTTTATATGGGATAACATATTGCAATCTAACGATTGTGTTGAAAAGCAGTCAACCATTTGCATTGTTTTTTGTTCTCATTGGGGATCTGGCTCAATGTTGCTTTGGTTTTTTATGATGTTATTGAAAACATAAATGCATGACAAATAATACTATTCCACCAAACGTGGTGCTGAATTATGCATAGAAAATTGTAAACAGAAAAGGTCAAATATTGTGGCACTAAATTAAGACATTACTTTATATGGGATAACATAGGCACATATAATATAATGAAGCTAATCGTGCATGGTATGAAATTATCAACAGACATTGTTGAGTTGTGTCTCGGCGTTGCGGAAAATAATGCTCTAGAATTATAGATAGCATGTGTGCTTATTACCTTACCTTAATGCACTTCCGACTTTGCTCCAATGCGATAATACAACGGCGTCTATAGCAGAAGAAATGCAGAATATTAACGACAGATGTTTTTTGCCGAATTTATTAATTCTTTTCCTGCAATTCGAGGGCCTATGTAAGTTTAACTAAATATAATCGTCGAAGATTAACTGAAGAGAATATATTGATTCTTTCACACTCTAGTTCTAGAAAGAATCTCAACTGCAAAATCAATTAATCATCCGTTGCCAATGCCTATTTCGGATGTACACCCATGCGTCTTGTATCATTCATTAACACCGCTTTGCATCAGCGGTTATTGTGAAGGAAGCATGATGAGATGCGTCTTATCACCGCATTATGATTATTAATGGTAGATAGAAACAATATAAAGGCTTATATTACAAGCCTATGGCATTATTTTAAAGCCACATTGTTTGATAAGCAATTAGTTCTAGCAAAGGGAAAAAGAAGGAAAGGTCGACAAAGCTATATTTGTGATCATGCATTGTAGTATGTAAGATTTCTACCAAAGAGCAAAGAATGACGCACGGAAATATGCAATAACTGTCTTTCTCGGAAATTATTTCATCATCAATAAGTTGGTGTTTTCATCTTCGGAATGCGAGTTTGGTTTCGAGGTCACAGAATATTGTCTTGAATGTAGGACATTCGGTCATATCTATGAGAGCGATTAACGTGTTGCTCGGTAATGCTCGATTATTTACTAACTGCTTGTCATTTCGAATGGCCATCCATTTGGAAGCCAAACTATGAAACCGTCGAGCAAACAGCAAGTAGATTATCGAAAGGCGCAAATTCGTGGTCTGAAACTTTACTTGTTGGGTAATTTATGGGTTCTAAGTACCAGTATGTCAGTTTTCACCAATAACACGACCACGGCGGGGAAATATGCAATAGAGAGAGATATCGGAGAGAGAGAGAGATAAGAGAGAGAGAGATCTTCGGAGAGGAGAGAGAGAGAGAGAGAGAGAGAGAGATTGTCTTGAGAGTAGAGAGATTCGGAGATATCTATGAGAGAGATTAACGTGTTGATATATATGCTCGATTATTTATAACTGAGAAGGTCATTTCGAATGGATATCCATTTGGAGAGCCAAGAGAGAAACCGTCGAGAGACAGCATAGAGATATATGAAAGAGCAGATATATAGTGGTCGAAAGACTTTAGGTATATAGGTAATATATATATGATATGATAGAGTACCAGTATATATAGGTATATAGTATATATTGGGATAGACGGATATAGATGCATGCATGTACATAAAGATACAGATGTATATTTATATAGAGGTATATAGATATATATATATATATATAGAGATGAGAGATGATATATAGACATATATAGAGATATATATATATATATAGATATATATATATATATATATATATATATATATATATATATATATATATATATATATATATATATATATATATATATATATATATATATATATGTCATTATGTATATCAAATGTAATCTATAGCAGGTATGAAGTAGCAGCAATAACCATAAGCCTCAGTTACAAATAAATTTGTGGTGGTTAAGAAAAAGGCGAATCAAAAATGTAAAGCCACCATTGTCATTCATAACAAACAGTTTAGTAATTGCTTACCAAGCATAGAGTGTCCCGGGCGTAACCAGCTAGTATTCCAGTAATGTCAAGCTATAACTATTGGAGCAGACCAAAGAGCACACGAGAGGCTGCCTGACCAGACGTTCACAATGTTAATACATATATTTTTAAATTTGTTTTAATACAAATCGAAGTCATTTTGCGCAGAAAAAAAAATAGGTCGCCAATTGATTTGTGAAATTTGGCCAAATATACTACATGCGACAAAATGGTTGACTGGCAGATATAAACAGCGGCGTAGGATGCTTCGATAATTCCATTTTATTTTTATTTCCATACAACTTAAAGATTTTAACGTTTCGAGGACAAATACTAATGGTTGCTCTGCAACAGCTACGGAATTCGGCTGTTTAATTGCCCAAAATTAACGTTTTTTAATACAAGTATGAGGTTCAAAATGTAACTGTGAGACAACAACGTGTAATATATATATATATATATATATATATATATATATATATATATATATATATATATATATATATATATATATATATATATATATATATATATATATATATATATATATATATCTATATATATATCTATATATATATATATATATATATATATATATATCTCTATATATATATATATATATATATATATATATATATATATATATATATATATATATATGGTATCATAGGTGGTAATGTGTCCGAAATTGGGTTCATATACGGTGGGCCATAAAGTGAACATAATCCAAGGATACTCATTTTGTAACAGATAAGTATTGTAGAAGAAGGTTAGCTGCCACCACAATTTACAAGGCGATAATAAGTCACATCTATGGGGCTGATTTCGTGGTTAAGAAGTAAGTGGGATATATATGATCGAATGCGAGAGATAACATGTCATCATTGCCTCATCTTATGAACAGTTCGTCGCATAAATGCAACATATAGAACGGATAGGAACAAGTTAAGTATGACCAACATAAACGCCTACTCAGGCAATATTCATACAATGTAAGAGAATCGTTCATTAGCACGCCAGTGACAAACCCCATTGCTCGTCAAGGTTGTAACTGCTTATTCAAGAAAGGACATATAGCATCGCTGATATCTCGAAACATTTGTCTAAGTTAGTGGTTCTTCTTTGACTTCGGTGATATTATAAGTTATGTGGTAAGGCTAACGTGTATCACATGGGAATCCCCACCCTGAGCCTGGTGCTCGTTACATGTTAGGCTCAGCAGACAGTCCAGCCCCTCTTGAGCAATAGTGATGACATAAACCATTCCTTTTGCGTGCGAACTAACTGAATTTAACCTGTTTGACAATCCAGACATTTCCAATATAGTGGATTAATAACAGTTGGCGCACTGTAAGAGACCACAGAGGAGGAGCACCAATTCGATTTATACCTGCTACCACATAGCCCGGAATTGATGTTTGTTCGTAATACGATAATGGGAGAATCGTCAGCCCCGAGTATTTTATCAAAGCGGAAGAAAATCGTTTTGCTACTGTTTTTTTAACCAGCTTTAATCTGTTTATGTCTTCATTGCACATCACAGCATTATGTGCTGCATCTATTAAAACTGTAAGCCACAGATGGCTGTATGTAGTGCCTGGGATGATGCTACATCAAGTAGACGTAGAGAAGAAAACACCGGATGATGCTACATCAATTAGGCATACAGACGAGAGAAGCTACATCAACTAGGCATACAGAAGAAAATACAGGATGATGCTACATCAATTAGGCATACAGAAGAAAAAACAGGATGATGCTACATCAATTAGACATACAGAAGAAAAAACAGGATGATGCTACGTCAATTAAACATACAGAAGAAAAAAACAGAATGATGCTTAATCAACAAAAACAACAACAGGATGATGCTACATCAATTAGACTCATAGAAGCAAAAACATATAAAAGACCTCCTTGGATATAACGTCAATATTCTGCCAGATGAATACCATTTAGGTCTTACAGATGGATCATCTTCAATCATTCATTTACCTCAATGTATCTGCTTGAAGTTTTGATGGGATAATGCATTGTGATTGCATTGCTTATTTGTCTAGCAATGTTGTTGCATTCTGACAACTTGGCTTTACGAGCAGCTAACGGCTGCTAAACAACGGTTCCTATTGCCTCGGGAAGATGAGCAGAAAATTGCGCTTTTAACGGGTCTCCATATGTTATAATGCCCCATTAATCCCGGAACCAGGTTATGGTGAATATGCTGGCGCCGACAATGAACGCGACGCTTATAAATGAAAATTCATTATTTTGCCTAGCAATTCAAGGGTCTATACTGGTACCTGTAACTGAAGTTTCCCGATATAGAGTTTGAAAGCTCTTGTCGTGTGCAGTTATCATGAATATAGCTCATTGGGTCCGTCGTTTTGCATTGTGATTGATGATATAAATATATCTACGGATTACCAATTTGGATTTGAAATGTCGTAGATGTTGGATTTAAGATGTTCATGCGTGAGTACATTGGATAGGCGCTGCAAATGGCAATAGGCGTAATATTGGAAGCCTACTCAGTCCTTATTCAGGGTTTGTAAAATATCAAGCGGTGAATCAGTATGCATTGCAAAGCATGTAATTGGATCCAACAATACATATGCACCCAAATGCGTACTTCATGGCATTATCCTACCACAGGTAAATCTTTGCAAAATAACTCATCCACGAAGCCAGTTAGTTGCACCTTCTCTTTATATCAACAGATGGGTTAAAGTTTGCTGATTAGTTAAAAATGCTGCTTTGGAAGAATAGTCGTAAACCCTATGCACTCGTAAACCATATGCAGGGCCCCTGTGGACCATGGCCCCCCATTACCCTTTGGATCATCGATTATCGGCGCATTGACACAGTTCATATTCATTTGAAGCAGCTGAAGTCATATTCAATATATGTGCATGACACACATTTAGAGTGTTATGAATCACGGCGATATATCCATCTCATGTAAAACACAACCAGTGATTGGTAATGCTACATATTATGTTTAATGCAACCAGCTCTAATGGTCAGAGCTGGCTAAGAATGAAAGTAGCGACTGACTGTTTTCAACGAATACATCATATAATTTAGATATTAATTGTGGTTTTAATGTTCAAAGAAAAATGTTAATTAAACCGCTTCCAACACATGGTGTATAATAACGCTGTTTGGAGCAGAAATTGAAATGTCCCAGTTGTATTGTGTTCTCTTTAGTTTATTAACTTATCATTACAATTAGAAAACGTTATCTATGGGACATCTTATTCTTATTGATATGTGCATTTTGGATAATCGTCAGGTTGCACGTCGTTCTCAACAATGTATTACATCGTTGTAGTTTCGCCATATTGCTGCTTGATTTTGGTCCCTATATCTTAGCCAATTAGTGGGTCGCATACGTATTGCCCTAGCTAATTAGAAGGTCACAAACATGAGTTGATGCGGAGCACCAAATCAAATAGACTCGAATATGGACTTGCATAGCCTCAGATATTTGCAGAACCTATTTGATCGGAGGGTGGACGACTTGATCGCTTTGATAAATTCTATTAAACCAGCCGATCGCAATTCATCCGTGCTCTAAAACAGTCTTCGACTGTGCGAATGGGTTGCACAAATGATGTGTTCAAAATTTAGGTCAACTGCTAGCTGTTATTGACGTTTCCTAAAATTGAATTATTCGAAAGCTCCAATAATCTGCTATAATTATGCATGCATCGCATTTTGTCCGTAGTTTTGCATTGTGATTGTTGATACAAGATGTCCAATTTGTATATGAACTGTCGTGAATTTTGTGCTATAAATGTTCACCCATGCTACAAAATGTGTGCTAAAATTGTAATCGACTTGAAATTGGAGGCGGTCTCGCTTTGGCTGACAATTTGTATCATAGTTAATAATACATAATTAATTGTATTGTGGCGGCGATTCCAGGCTATTTTTAGTCAGGACAGATTTATATGAGCAGCTTGCTGACTTTGCCAGCTTTGTGTGGGCTTTATAAACTACTTTGCTTTGATTCAGTATGTCTGGCAAAAAGGCATACTGCTTTTACATGGTGCATCGTTTTTAAATACGACAGACACTTTTGCATACTTCCTTATATTATTCCCTTCAATAGGTAACGGTAGCAAATATGTAGTAAGTGCACACGAGTTTAAGCTTTAGGATAACTCTTCTGACAAGCCATACAATGCTGCATATAGCTTGAACAACTTATAAATGCTTCGAAACATTGACTAGTAACACTAAAGGTGGCTACTGTTTTGTTGGTACCGGATAGGAATTGTTGTGCATGGTATTCATTTTCCGCTGTTTCGGTTATTTTTAGCAGTAATTTAAGTGTCGCAGTACGAAGTATTTATATTATAATTACAAATCCACTGAAGATACAGAAATAATTCATTTTACATTCAAAGCCATTTATAATAATGTAAGGGCATTGTATGTATATATTCAGACTTTCTATGTAGTACGAATCAAAGGGCATCAGTGTTTCAGTTTAAGTATTTAACATATTATTCAACTGCAGCTCTTTTCACCGTAGTAAGCAATAGGCAGCACACTTATTGATCTAGAGCTGCATATAAAAGCCAATAATTACATTTAGCAAGAGCTTCGTTGCCTATTCAAAACCTACATTATAGTTTTATTGTCAAGAGAAGAGTATGAATGTCAGGCTACGAATAATCGTTTCATTACAGTAGACTGCTGTCGCAATAACAATGATATATGGTGTTCCTGACTGGTCTGTTCGAATACTGAGTGGAAATTTCAAGGAATATATAAGTGGCTTGTCTGTTTAATCAGGTTTTATAACACAGTAGGTCATAATTCAGTCTATCACACCATTCACCTAGACCGAATTAACGGAAAGAGAGGCACAGAAAGGCAGGATTAGTATTCGTTTATTATTCTCTCTATGTTCATGTTGATTGAGGGGTGACAGAGACTGAAAAGCTGCATAATGGTACTGTTCGTTTGTTTGCATTTTTGATTGACCAACAGGCCAAGTAGTGATAAGCAGATTTGCATAGGTAATGGCTGCTCATGCGTTTGCCGTGTTGCTCCATGAATGAGTAATTTCTACCACGACCGTCACTAATCTCTTTCGGAACGCAGGTCTTTTGTGCGCTGCTAATATTGCTCTGCACACTGATCACATACTTCTAAATTTGAGACGAAAGCATCACAACCGTCCAAATATATACCCATGTGCCATGCATCATTCGTAAGCATTGCTTTTTATCAGTGGTGTCATCTAATGCGATGGAAGCATGCCATGCGTTTTATTATCACCTTTTGATATATACACAGTCAGCGTTATGGTCTAATGACATTTCACTAACGTGACATTCTTTGCTGTCTCTTCAAGAAAATTGGATAAAAACCCAACGGGCTGAAATGTTTGTAAGAAATCTTATATAATTGCACTTTAAATAGCGTGCGACAATGTTCCTTATCAGCAATTAGCTAGAAAATATGTTGGGCATGGAAACAACGGTAAGGGACTAGCTTGAATAAAAAGAAAGCTAAGTTTATAGAACACACAGAATTGTAGGAAATGGAGTAGCATCCGATTGGACAAATATTTTAAGCGTTTTGCCCTAAGGGTCATGCTATCAATGGTAAATGCCTTACCTGGGATGAAGGAGAGTTAAGAAATATCATACCGAGAATGGTGAAAATAGCGAAGATTCAGATTAGAAAAACGTCATCAGCAATTTTCCGCGATGGTCAGTTTTGTTGTCTCACCTTGGCATTCTACTTGATGACACAGACTCTTCCGATATTTCGAACTGAATCTACTGATGATACTGAACGGTATTCCTTGATAAGCCCTCAATCATGGCACATGACGTAAAGCAAATTTGCACACAGAATAGGACTAGAAAATGTATGACAGATACAGTAGCCAATGCTAATTGCGTAGTATCGGACAAAAATACAAGAAGCGTGAATGTCAAATTAATGAGAATCTTCTCCTTAACTTAGCAAAAAATACAGAGCATCAGTTGAAAAAGGAAACTGTTCTTGGAATGATCAAACGAACGTTCAATTGAGTAGAGAATGAGTTTTTATCAAACTTTTAAAATCATTTGTTAAGCTCCGTCTAAATCAGCAAATCAGGCATGGCCACCAAACGGTCAAAATGACATAGACCCATTGGAAAGAGTTCGTCGCTGGTAAATCTGAAAAAAAGTTTACATTTATTAGTGCTGTCATTTCACAGAACAAGGCGTATCCATGGGCATCTATGAAGAGTTTTCAGTAGATTAGATTACGTCAGTGATGGTATGTGTTTATATCTGTCAGCAGATGTCTGACAGAAACTTAGAAATGTGGATCTAGAAAGCGCTGTTTGAAAAGAAGGCCTCGAGGGTAGTTTTGACATTGAATTCGACGACCTTCCAACTCTTACTCACTGCAACAGACTCCCAATGCAAAGTTACCAATTTTCAAATAGCTCGAATCTGTTGTTTTGGAAGAGAAGATGGACATGCAAACACACAGACAGGAACAAACACTAAAGCACACATACACACACACAAACGCACACACACAATCTCACACACAAACACTACACGCACACATTCAAAGACGCACATGCACACACACAAATAGCCATCACACAATACATCAACCCAACCACATCACAACAACAGGCACTAGTTCACAGCTACTCAAACACAAACTTGCAATTCCTAAATATGATCCCGAGGTATTGGAACGTATAGATATTGCCTCTTAATCACGTCAAGGGGAAACATAAGTCATCACAATTATTTCCATTAGACAAGATATTGTTGCAAGCGCGTCCATGATTAGATACATATATAACTATATTTAGTAAAAGCTGAATAATATCGATCAACATACTCACTGTGCTTGCTTAAAGTGTATATTTATATCACTTCTGAGGGAGATCCATTGAGCGCACGGGGTGACTCGTCGGTCTAGATTGGCGGCCGTGTTCTTGCTGTATGAAGAAATATTTATTATTAGTTATGGCCGCATAAAAGCAAGAATGTCACCCACTACTAATACAATGCGCTCTTATTTATTTAACCAGGCGTCAGCGTAAATGCTTCACACGCAATAATCATAACTCATCAAATTTGCATACAGACGACATTCACTTTTTTTCTGTTATGTTCATATCGGACAGAGAGCAACAACACACGGTTCAACAGCAATCCTGCGCTTGATCCCCCTCATGCAAATGTTTCCGCAGCATTGCACCATACTTTGTCATCTACAATCGATATTGTCTGCAACAAGTTCTCACTAGCACCCATATTCCTAGCCGCAGTGCTATATAGACTTTGCAAAATGTTATCCATGAAAGAACAAGCTTATGAGATTCAATCATCAACATCGTTAATCTGTGATCTTACGACATTACTAATAAGACATCTTGATTAAAATCGTAAGCAGGTGGCCATGAAGCATTAATTTTGCAACCTATTTTGGTTGGCTATTGAAAATTTAATAATAGCTTGTGCAATTAAACTGAATAAATATAATGTTGCTAAAATATATCAAAGCCAGAATAATGTGCATAATGCTGTTAACGCATGGTTACGATTTGTATGGGGTATGTGGCGGTATATATATATATATATATATATATATATATATATATATATATATATATATATATATATATATATATATATATATATATATATATATATATATATATATATATATATATATATATATATATATATATATATATATATATATACATATATATATATATATATATATATACATATATATATACATATGTGACCCATGTAGATGATCCTATTATGATAAAATAGCTACCCCATTTACTCTATCTATTAATTGTTAAACTGCAAAGTAATGCACTTAGCGGCTGTTTGTACATTATATCAACTGAATGATAGGCACGAGGTGTAAAGTCAGGCAATGACGCAATATGTCTGAGCAAAAAGATTTTACTTGAAAGCCAGCATTTGCAAGTCAAATGTAATTTCAACCCTGATACCTCTAAACGAATTGGATAGCTTTCAATAGCTGAAGTCTGTACACGATGAAATTTGAAGAATTTATTTCAACAATGTTGTTGCTTTGTGTGTTTATCATTACAAATATAAAATAAACTCACACATACTGTCCACGGCGGAATGGTTGTAACAGTATCAATAAAGGTACAGATACTGGTGAGATGTGTTTTATGAAAAAGGTAATATAAAGGGTTAAAACATTTCAGCATGCTAGTTAATATAGGTTGATATAAATCCCTTTTAAATGATTAACACAGTTATATTTCGTTCCAAGACAACCATTCATAACATGAGCAGATCACCAGCACCACATTATACGCAATAGTGTCGGATTAGTATTGTGATCAATATGGCTATTCGGGGTATAAATAGGAAAGCAATTTGGGTTAAATTACCACCATTTCGGCATGTTCTCTACAAACTAGGCAATATTTAAGATGAATTTTGCGGCAATTTCGTGCATCTTGTTTTCAATTTTGACCGATACAAAGAAGATGTCTATAATCTATTAATGTTATTGGGAACACCAAATCATCACTACTCACTATTTTACGGTCGTAACGTTCAAACTTCGCTCGTTTCAGCTTTGAGTGTATTGCAGCGTCTACCGAGTGGTATAATTTGTTTAAAATTCACTTTCTAAAGGCCATTAAAATAGCCAGTGTCACCTATGGGGTCGATATTTAGATAACATTGCTAAATGCAATAGGAAATCGGTATACGACGTTGTTTTCCGAACAAAATTATGATTCGTTTTTTTAGCATTGCTCTTTTAAAACTAACAACTCTTTTCAATCGAGGTGCCCTGTTGACGGTTGCACAAGAACAGGGTTAATTGGGTACATCAAACACAAACACAAAACTTCCCAGATGTTGTGGGTGTGACGAAACAATCTTGTAGCATTTATAAATGCAATTGTAGTTGCTAGGGTTCCTCTAAGGTGTGTATATGTTTCAACATCCTGCTTAGCATGGAAAAAAGATTGATGCTACAAATGTGGTTCGGTGGCATGCTCGCGTTTGATGCATGTGAGCTGTGTCTGCCTTTTTACGGTGACTCACAGTCATTGTGACCATAAGCAATGATTAATGCACTTAATAATCTTGCATATATATATATATATATATATATATATATATATATATATATATATATATATATATATATAATATATATATATATATAATATATATGTTATATATATATATATAGATATTATATGTATATATATATATATATATATATATATAAATAGATATATGTATATAAACACATATATATATATATATATAAAAATATATATATATATATACATATATAACATATAAAATATATATATAGGGTTATAAACAAGATATATAAATATATATATATATATATATATATATATCTCTATATACATACATATACAGTCATTGTGACCATAAGCAATGATTAACGCACTTATAATCTGTGTATATACACCTGGATGACATACCAGCTTTTGCTCGCATTGTGTTTTGCTTAGCTTATACCTTGTTCCATTGTAATGAGTTAATTACTTTCATATATATAAATATATATATATATATATATATATATATATAATATACATACATATATATCATTGTGACCATAAGCAATGATTAACGCACTTAATAATCTGTGTATTTATACACCTGGATGACATAGATACCAGCTTTTGTTCGCATTGTGTTTTTGCTTAGCTTATACCTTGTTCCATTGTAATGAGTTACATTACTTTCATATATATATATATATATATATATATATATATATATATACATATATATATATATATATATATATATATATATATATATATATATATATATATATGTAAATGCATCCATTCGGTGCGTTAAGCAAGCAAAGGTGTACATTTGTGAACTAACTTTATGTGTAGTTTAGGTCACCAAATGTGACCCCATTATTCTCATTTTTCTAAATGCTGAAAGGTGGGATATATTGAATCACGACCGACTGCGTAATAAAATCTCCTTCAACTATTTAGGCTGTTACAAACGTACTGCACCTGATCTACTTTGCATTCAGGCAGGTCAGCCAGTTGCGCCGTTATCACTGATGTTAGGAGAGCCGCCTGTGCTTTTTAATAGTTCAGTCGTGGCTCTGCTTATGCAAATTCTGTCCTTGACACAATGATTATATTGCAAATGTTAAATAGCATATATTATCCTTGCCTAATTCGCGCCTGTATATCTACCGAATGACAAACAAGGTTGCATTTCCAGACAGTATGGTGGGGGAATATTAGTAAGATTACCAGTTACATAGTTTAGATAGTTGCCTAAAGCTGAATAGTTTGAGCGTTTCAGTCAGAAGCAATTGTCGGTAATTAACCTCTACAAGTGCTTGTATAATGAGCATGATAATTTTACAGCATACATATTGTGCCCATACACACACACTCTCACATAAACGCAAACACACACACATGTACACACGTTCACAGACGTAACGCACGCTCACACATATATAATTATCTATGAATAACTATAACTATATATATATATATATATATATATATATATATATACATTCATATATTTATGTATATATATATATACATATATATACATTTATATATGAATCCATATATATAAAACACATATAGAGATATATATATATATACATATATATATAATTATATATATGAATATATATATGTACATATAAATATATATTTACATATATATATATATATATGTATATATATATGTATATATATATATATGTATATATATATATATATATTTATACATATATATTTACATATATATATATATATATATATATATATATATATATATATATATTTATATATATATGATTGAACATGGTAACATATGTAAGATCCTGATGGTAGTCATAACACGGTATGCACATAAACATCCATTTAACCTGGTATTGTACTCTTAACCAACAAATCCGAAAATCACCCTAGTACTGTATATTCAGGCTTCATTAGAAAAAAACCATGGGAGATTTGGTAAATGTACTATGTATTTTGTTCTAACGTATAATTTATACCATTTTATGTGCTCCTTGGACGAGTAAATCACAAAACCTTTGTACGGACAGAATATTCAATGCATCCGGTAGGAAAGCCGATTAAGTCTCAGGTTGTTCTTTCAAGATACGACAGCGGGAGAATTTCAATTTGATCTAAAACGTCACCTTTTTCGTTAATCATAATATCCATAAATTAGTTGGCAAGTTCAAGATGTTGATTGATTCTGGTTACGTCATTGGGTAGTAAGAGTACTAAGGTGTTAAACACACACACATGCATTGCTATTGACACATTAAAGACACTATTGAAAACGTTTCTCATTTTCCAACGGAAACTGAGCTGAAATAGGCAATGTATTTGTAAGGAATGTCGTTACATTTGATTTTCGCCCCCCCCCCCCCACGACTTGGTTACGACACATAACGTGGGTAATTATACTTGCTTTACTCGGCATCCTCTAACCGCAACGACTTTCAAGGGTAATGCTGCTGATAGAATTACGCGTGTTTAAAAGATACACCACTTATCAATCTGTACAAGCTTGAAACTCGAAAGTAAGGGCTTAGACAAGTAGATGTGTTTGAGCCATCTGCGTCGTGTACGTCGTAAATTTGCCTCGATCCACTAAAACGCGAAAGCTGCCAGGGTTGGAGTAATCTTATTTCGCATCTGTTTCTTTATGAGTCACCAGGAACGAGCAGTCTTACGCTTCGTGGATGGTTGAGACAGTAAAACGCCACGAATGAATTGTGGCCACTTTGCATAAAATGTCCTTCTGTTTTACGACGCATCTCTCGTGATGGTAAATTATAACTCCCATAGACAAACATTACGCTTGACGGGACGAGTTTGGTCATAACATTACATGTCTTGAGGAAGATAATTGATATCTGAGTTTGGCTTGGCTCAGTATAAAACATAGGATGTACGATACCATCGAGCAGGCACAGAAATGTTATCTTTATAGTATGAATGTTCATCGTGTGTTAATTAATGTAGTTAAAGTGCTTTTATCTGATGACAGATTACGCTGACATGGTCTCGTTAACTTTATAACGAGCTGTCTTTAATTGGAATATTGGAATGAGCTTAAAGAAAAGACAACTTAAGAAACTCACAACTAAACCCTAAATTTGATTACTTCACGATTGTAGCTTTTTGCCAATACAATCCAATTCCTGAATAATTTCACGGTCATGAAGTTATAATGCAACATTTGAACATAAATTGCTTACCTTGCCATTAGCGTTCTATCGGAGCGCTACTGATTGAAATGGTACATATGGGAAATAACACATTATTAGGTTTTTCACGAAGCAAAGATATTCTGTTCGGTACTTCATCCATGTTTACATATAGATAACAATCGCAAGGTGAGTTTATGGTAGAAAATACAACGAATCATCTTATACTGACAAGTGAAAGCTGACAAACATCTGTATTGGCCGAGGTACGGGCTAGTTTGGCCTCAATATGTCAAACGATCATCTAACCAAACAATCATATGAAATCATTCTTGGATTGGATAATACCGACTGCCATTTTTATAAGAGCTAATTTCGAAATTCGCCTCTACGCGATAAAATTATAACAGTCGTTCCCTTCACCGTAAAAAAAATATATAATATTGTCTGGACCGACTGGTGACGGCGCTTAATCATTTAGCCTTCTTCTCAACCATATTGAATATTTAATGTGCCGAGTGTCATATAAACGGTTACAAAAATTGCCACGCTTATGATTAAGGTGTGTCATGTATTGAAGATAATAAGCTGTCAGAAATAGCTCTGTGTTACCATGTGTTATATTGCATCTGAAACATCCCAAATACGAAGACTGAGAATCATCTTCCACATGAATCATATAAGGATTAAAACAGACACTCTCGGATATCGCTATGTTACACGAACTTAGAGAATATTTTATTGTTAGAAATACTTATCATGCAATGACAAATCGCTCGTTTTCAGTATAACCATTAAGACACTATAGCATTTGTATGAGAATTCATTACCTCATCTTGCTCCTTCTGTTGCACAAACGAGGCACATGGAGTACTTTTGAAGCAACTATGTTGTGTTTTAACGGATGAGAGCGCACGGAGCAACATGGGTGTCATTATGCGTTTTTATATTGATTACTCCACTTCCAGCACGTGATATGTAATCATGCTGTTCGGTGCAGCGCATCACATTGTGTCCAATTTGTGATGCACAGATTAACGCAGTACATCATCTAGAGCTTACTTTACATCAAATTTGGAAAACGATATCCATCCGTGATTTTATTCAAACTGATATATATGATTAGATAATCATCAGACTGCAGCTAATTTTTACCCCGAAGCATCTTTTGTGTTGTTAATAAAACGTTCGTTATGTTACCCAGATAAAAGACAAAAGGTTGCCATAGAATTCGCATGACTTGTAGGATACATTGTAATGACTACGTCATACGGTTTTTTTATCGATAAGATAGTTTTGTTTCCGGTTAAAGAGATATCAAGTTAAAAAGCAAGCAATTTGTGATTATTGCAAATCATCTGATCTTTTACTCAGTCCAGTTAAAAATTATCGGTGTTAGGCAATCGCATATAATTTTGTACATCATACCAAAACCTTGGTGTATTTGAACTGCAGGGATTATGGGGGTAAGGAATATGAGTAGGTTCACGTAGATATCGGGATAGATTAATGGCGCGGATTAGGTTGGGTATCTTTTGCAATGGGTTTTACAGCATCAAAATACAAATGTTTGATATAGTGGCTAAGGGATGTAGATGGGTTACCATGGGAATGGAATACAGTAGGGTCAATGCGAATATTCGGGTGCCTTTATTGCAGTAATTACACATATTTTATAGCCCTTTAACAAGCCGGTTAATGGCCTGAATTATGTTTTTGCAAAAGCGACCCGCCAACACACGTTTGTGGGCGTCTTTTTGGGTAAATAAGATTACATGTATATTCACCTAGGCCTTGCAGCTTCCAAGGGATTTTTGTTTTACAAGCAATCAATGTGTGTTTTTCCCTGGGGGATCATAGGGCGCATAGTAATGTCATCAATATCTGCGGGTGCAGTCGTGATATAGAAGTGAATGGGGCCTATATTTTCCCAGGATCGTTAATAAGAATCCGGAAATAAACTGGTCTAGGTGATGTTTTTCTCGCCACCTTGCAGAAGGGCCTATGCAGGTTAACTCCCTGTTGTAATTGATGTTTCCCGAAGAGAAATTATTTGAAAGCTCTTAATGCTGTTATTATCCAGGATGCTCCTTGCTGTTTTTTTCTGACCAATTGATGTAGCATTCCATCCTGAAAAAGAATTGAATCCTAAGGACGATCACAATAAATTATGTATCATGCATAATTATTACGATATCATTCACCAGCAAAAGGACTCCCAGCTCCCAGTTTCTCTCGATTGCCATGTTATCGTACATTTGTAATGTACACACGGATGCCAAATTTTACAACACAAAATCTACGACATTTCAAATTCAAATTAGAAATCACACGACACTTTATATCATATATCACAATACACAACTACGGACAAAATGAGCTAAATTCATAATAGCAGCAGACGTTAAAAACTTTCGAAGAGTTCTACGTCGGAAAGCATCAATCACATCTGGCTTATAATCTCCACAGGACCTTGAATTGTCAGTGATAGGGTTTAAGCAACTCCACATTGCTTTTAGAAGCATTACCTACATGGTTGGCGCCAACTTGTTCACCATAACCAGCCATAGGGTTGGACAAGGCACAACATACATATAGAGACATTTTTTGATCAATTGTTGACATATGGTCAGAATACTGCAACATCACAAGAAAAAAGATAAAAGCAATGGTACTGTGTTATCCCACCCAAACTACGAGAAGATCACTTAATGTAGAATAAATATTGTATGTTATCCATTTGACTAAGTCATGGGGCATATATTTTGCAGGCTGTTATCCCTATATTTAAGTGGCCTGATTAAGTCGGCGTTAAGAAAATGAGCAAGTTGGCAGATATCTTACAAATATGACCATATATTTCTATGAGCAGTATTGAACTTGGATAAGGGTCATAATGATACACCTAGTATAATGAATAAATTGTCTCTTTCTCTTCATCTGATTTTAGATTATAATTGGAATTGATTACTTTGTATTGTGACTTTCGAAATATACTCGAAGATATCTGATGAACAAACGATCGGATCAAATTGAGCAACGCAAACGATTCTTCACAATATAAACCAACAGAACAGGGAACTATGATTAAAGGAACAACTAGACCGTGGCGATCAATTGGGTACTCATTAATGTTTCCATCATGTTCATATTTCAGTTGTATAAGCTTGATGGTGGTACGGGTACATTTAGTTTTTAGTATGAACTGTGATTTTCGACATAAGATGCCGCAATAACACTGATGTATGGCGGTAGACCTGTTTGAATACAAATTTAGAATAACTATGAATAATTAAGTGAAATAATGTTCGAATAGCTTTTATCACATCGCGGGTGATAATTCAGTTGATCACACATTCACATAGGTTGAGTCATAAAAAAAAAGAAAGAAACAAGACGGCGGGATAAGGATGTATCGCTCTAATTATTTTTATCAAGGTGTTCATTTATCTGTTACTGAGGAAAGGGTATTATGGTAAAATTCGTTAAGTGCAATTCGGATTGAGGGCAAGCAGTGATAACCATGCAAGCATTGATAATGGGTGCGTCTATGTAGTCATACCAAATCAACAGCTTCTTGACCGTACAGGCACCTGCTATTTTTAGTAATCTCTACCACGCCCGTCTTCAATCTCATTCCCTAACTCAGCTCTAATATGTGCTGCAAATATCGTCCTGTGCTCTGATTACACACTCGAAGAAAGAATCTCAACCACCAATCGGATCCAAATAATCATCCGTTGCCAATGCCTTTGCGGAAAAAGGGGGACACCCATGCGTCTTGTATCATTCTTTTACACCGCTATTCAGTTGCTGTCATTGTGTATATAACAAGTTTTGATGAAAAATACTATTCAGAAACAGTGAGGGCTTTTTTGTTGGCGAATGACATTCTTTTAACATCACGTTGTTTGATAAACTGAACAAGTTTCTATATGTTCATGAGAAGCGGAAACGATCAAAAGGAACATGAAGCTCATATCAATGTTCGAAACTGCAATAATGCTTTCCTCGTTCTATTTGATAATATGAAAAGCATCATGTAGGATTTCCACAAAAGAGGAACGAATGACTCACAGTAATATGCAATAACTGTCTTTCGTGGAAATTATTTCATCATCAATAAGCATTTTCATTATCCGGAATGCGAGTTTGTTTCGAGGTCACAGACTCGAAGAATATTATCTACTCAACACAACCTGTGATATAGAATGACCATCTGGCAATCTAGTTGCAGATGTTGATGGGTTAAATTTTTGGTCTAGAGGCGTATATTCGTCCTCTGCTGATAATGTTACTCTACAGTAAGAACTAAAAGCATGGGTCATAACTTGCAACAATTCTTGCATACAGAATAAGAATGGAAAATGCTAAATATGCGATGCTGATGTTGCGGAAAGGATCTAGTTGTTACGTTATATCAATTTAATTAACCAAGTAAATAGTGCAGAGCAACAGCGGCATAAGCGAATATCTCAAAACAATGGGACGGATGTTCAATAACCTCTCCAAACATATGCTATCAAAGTATAAAGGTCACTTGTTAAAGCTGCACCTCAAATAGCTTATCACTTGTATATCCGATTTCAGTTAGGAATAAGTTAACATTAATCAGTGCCGACATCTCACAACACAGGTTCAGCACACAGAGGCATAAACTGAAATTTAGTAGCTAGCTACAGTCATCAATGGCCTAAACCTGAATTTAATTGCCTAGTCATATAGAATAGACTTGTGCTGAGTAGACCGCCCGCAAACACGTATCATAAAAATCTATTTACCCAGAACCACGTTTCAATGCCCTCGTACCGTTAATGAAGTCAACTGACAAAATGATGTAACTAGGTATAGGTGATCGATGTCCAACCATCAAAGTATGCTCAGATATCACCGTCGCCATGTCACCCTAGAATGCTTCACTTAATAAGCTCAATATTATAAAGCTGATATTCCAGCTCCTCAATAGCTACATCATTATGCCAGTGATGACAGAAACCATTCCCTTTATGTGGGAACTAATTGAGTATAACAACTTGGACAATCCAGACATTTCCAATAAAGTAGATTTAATATCAGTTGGCGAGAAGTGCCGTAAATTTGGACAGAGCACCAACTCTATATAGACCTACTACCACATGGGCATTGTTTTATATGGGATTCTATAGAATAACTTCAAGGTAGATGACAATGCCTGAGCTGTTTTTGCTTATAATTTTTGTGTAGTTGGCAAAATGTCTCGTTTGTGTATTCCTTTCACGTCATCGGGAACACCAAATCATCGATAATTAACCAGGCCAGTAACTAAGCATGCGCAGCTTTTCCATTTGCAGTAATTGGCGCTCTAACTGCTCCCATTTTAGCTTCGGATGTAGTGCAGCGCCTACCATGTGCTATATTTTGTGTATAATTCACATCCCTTCACTAGTAAGAAATTGGACTTTACAAAGGCTACACAAATAACCTGGACCACCTGTACTCGATCGCAGGGAAGTATTTTTCCAGACAATGATCAGTATGATTAGTGATGAAATGCACCTGTAACACTAAGTACTCTTTCCACCCAAGGGACGCTTTTGACAGATACGCATCGATAGCAATAATTGGATTATTGAACCACCTGTACTCGATAGCAGGGAAGTATTTCTCCAGACAATGATCAGTATGATTAATGATGAAATGCGCCTGTAACACTAAGTACTCTTTCCATCCAAGGGACAATTGGATTCATCGCGAAACATCAAAATTTGCAGATACTGCTGGTGTGACGAAACAACCTTGTGGAATATATATTACAATGAAGGTCGAAAGAGAAAGAGAGTATATTCACATGGAATCCTAGTGACCAGTAATTCTCTAAGGAGTGTACAAATATCCTGTTTAGCATAGGAAACGCATATTATATGTTTGACGAATTGCACACAGCCAGATAAGTCATGTGCTTTGCTCACTCTTAATGAATATGGGGTTCTTGTTGCCTTTTTACTTATAACTCAATTGTGACTAACATCTATGATATACACACCTCTAATTCTGAATATATACAGTTGGGAGAGGCACGAAACAACATACTAATTGCATAAGGAGCACACACTACTGCTTTATTCCATTTTAATGCGCTATTTCTTCCATAAGTAATAAGGCTAATATAGGACTATAACCGCGTGTTTGTTAAAAATATAATATACCCACAAATCTCAGTAATGTTAAGTGCAATCAGGGTTTGTTTGTGTGATATCCATTTTAACCACTTTTCCGAAATATATATTATGGGGAATTTTATTCTACTAACAGCTGATCATTAAGTAAACAATACGATTCAAGTATAGCACCATGAATGAATAAATAAGCCACCATGGCCACAAATACCATAACGATGGCTTGAATACAGCCTACTTTATAGCATCATTCATTTGAAATATGCTGTGTAAATGCTAACTGAGATATTTACAATCTTCATTTTACCCGCAACCGAAGACTTGTTATATAGTGACCACAAGCGTCCCGTCAATGAAAAGGTTATTTGCGATAGTTACATTGCATCAATAGATTATCCCTGTATATGTTCCTCGAAAATGCGTAATCACTGCATGGTTTCTTTAAAAGACATGATATGAAACATAATTGCTACGAATTGATCTGAACGTAATGCTGTATAAATCTTTTGTCTTTATGCGCTTATGCAGTAAAATACCCACATAAGCTCTGATATGTACACGCAACCATACGGATATTTGATTAAACAATTAATCGTCAATTTATCTGAATCAGATAGCATTTTATAACTTATACTATCTTTATGAGTATGCCATAAGTCCTTATTGTATTGTTGCAGTTCTATAACATTCACATATAACTCATTGGTGCGAAATTTTAAACCGAGTTCCAAGATAGACAACGCAACTGACGACCGAAATACACTTGCACTACCATAAGCATATTTGCTTTTTATTCATAGTCAATGTGGTGAATACATTTTAACATAACTACCCTATTGCACGATTGTAGATTGCAAGTTTATTTGCGTTATAAATTTGATTTGAGTGTAATGGGCTCTAAACGATACAAATATGTAAGCTTTGCAAGTTGGTAATGTCAGTATGACTACCAGACATAATTCGTAGTAAGTTAGTACAATAATGTGTGTATCCGGTTCCAAATGTATCCCGACTAATAATGAATATCAGAATGCATATTACCTTCATTGTCACGATAGGCGTATTTTACAAATTGATAAAGTTAAAAGGTGTTATTGATCCTATGCCACATTGGTAAGCCTTGGTTCATAGCAGCGAAAGCCTATGTAAAGTGCTAAATAGCTCCACTCCACGGTATATAGTCACATATGTTAATAAAGATAATACGTTGTATTAATTATGCATATGTATCTTTAATTGTGCAATGTATGACATTCCACCTATCAAATCACATGCCGCACTGTATCTTGTACCTATAGATACAATGGTACATGCATAATATAAACAGTTACATTCTGAGTGGTACATTGTGAGGTAAGGTAGGTGAATTCAAGGCATTGTGCACACGATGACATGACTGATCACAACTTGAATCGGACTGTTTGTCGGGTGATGCCAATTTAGACCAACAACACGAACACCAGATTCAGCAACAGCAAACATCATGACGAACGATTGTTTCGAAGTAGAGAACATCACTTCAACCAGGACAAATTTATTGATTGGATTCTTACAAATAGCTATCCACTTCACGTAATGTGACTACAGACAGCTTCAAAATTTATCTTGATCATAGAAATGATGAAGACCGGATATAGGCGTCCTATAAACTGCAATTACTCATTCCCTTAGAAATTGTGATATTTTTTTATTGGTAAACTAAAAGGATTGGCATGATGTGTAATTGATAGTCAGACTTAATGGAATGATTCATCACTGAGGTTTTCCTGGCGTGAGTCATCCTGCTATATATTGTCATTAGTGTTAGCGTTTTTAAAGATTTGTGTAGTGCAACTTGCTGACCAGCTACATAGATTTTGTTACGTTTCGATGCAATATGGTGCGCTTATCATATGTAACGGTTTATATTTATGAGGTATAGGTAATAGGTTTGTTAAAGTGAAGCTTTATTCGTGTATGATTCAAACGATTATATAAAGTTTAACATAACTCATGGTTAATTTATTGGAATTGAAACCAAGCATTTAAATCGACATGGAATCAAACCAGATGTACTGTAAATCCATTGGCGAAGCAAATGTATTATTTGATATGCGTACAGACTGTTATTTTGCTAGTGCCTTTAAATAATGGAAACGATGTGTAGAACCGTTAGAGCAGTATAATCGAATTGATTGTTCAAGGGATAGTTTTGTGTATTTGAGTCCTATTGTCAACTCTCATCTACTTGTATATTGGAATGGCTTTATTCAGTCCGTCCTGGATGTTAGATTGCAACAGTATTATACTGCTCTTTTGCTAAATTTCGCATTCAAACTTTATGACACGTGTGTCACTGATACCAAAATCCCCGTCTTCATACTGCAGGCATGAGACAGTCCGAAGTGCCAATAAACGTGTATCTAAATTGCTTCAGGAACAGTGAGAGAGTAAATAGATCAGTTCAGTCGCAATATTCTTGAGATGTTGCCGCTGGAATTAAACACTGCGTCATAAGATCAGGAAAAAAAACTTGATCCGGTTTGTTCCAGACATATAAGCCAAATGCTGAGTGGTGGGTTCCTTTGAATCTTGACGGACAGTGTAATAGGATCTGCGTTAGCCATTTTGGGCTGCTATAAATATATTGCACCTTATCTACTTTGCATTCAGGCTGGTCAGGCTATGTCATTATGAGTCATTTTATGAGCGCATCCTGCGTTTGTAAAGTGTTCAGTCGTGACTCTGCATTCATGCAATTGCTGCCCTTGACGTTACTTTTATCGTGGAAGTTGAATAGGACACATTATCCCTACTGAATTCGATTAAAGCCGAGTCTGTATATCTGCATAGTAATAATGAGGGATTTATTCACTAAACGTCCCGTGTGGGAATATTTAAAAACGAATAACAGCCCAATTTCTGTTTGTTGACCAAAGCTGAATGAGCGAAATGTTCATTTACTAAATCATAGCAATATATTATATACATTTTATATATATGCGTATATTTGCGCGTAACGTCCCGTGTGGGAATATTTAAAAACGAATAACAGCCGAATTTCTTTACAAATATATATATATATATATATTTGTTGACCAAAGCTGAATGAGCGAAATGTTCATTTACTAATTTTGATCAGATAGCAATATTTATATATATATATCATTAATATATATGTATATATGCGTGATATTAAATGTGTATATCTATATGTATATATATATATAATATATATATATATATATATGTATAAATATATATATATATATATATATATATATATATATATATATATATATATATATATATATATATATACATGTGTATATATATATATATGTATATATGTCCATATATATATATATTTATATACTGTATAAATATATATTTATATATATAGCATTGTACATAGTACATAAGATGATACTATAAAACACTGGTTTACCGGTCACTGGAAAAAGATGGCTTCATATTGTCATCAGTGGGTATTGTTTGCTTTGTTCAGCTCTGTATATATTGCAGTTTAGTAGACAGCGCTCTTGTAATGTTAGCAGATTTTCTTACTGCATGTGACAGACGTTTGGAATACAACAACTGGTTTTGATTACAAATGACTATCCAATGCAAACGTCGATCTGCATACGGTTTAAACAAGTGCACGAATTATGTTGGATTTCATCTACCCGGTCATGATTTACTAGTCTGTGACACATCTATGGAATCAGACAGATATGTCTCATTTCAAGAAGAGCACTGATAATGAAATGATGCTGCAGATTGCTGTAAATTATTTTAACCACAAACGTTCGGTCTATTTATTGATTCACGCTGAATGTGTCTTAAGTAGAAAATATATGCTAAGGATTGAGCAGAAATTACACTGCGATATTGGTTACATGTACTTTGAAAACGTATGTTTTATATTAACCTTATATTGTTTTATGTGACTGGCCTATATAGGTGCCATCAATGACCATAACAATACATTAAGTATCACATTTTTCAGCAGCATCATATCGAACCGACGAGCTCATGAATAATTAATCACCTCCGTGTGACGTCAGACCCGCAATGTTTTGCTTGCGAGGCGCTATCTGCGATGCGATTCTCGCAAAATAGGCCATTGGCCATTGTTGCTTGGCAGGGCGAAGTTTTTCTTATAGATTCGAACCTGAAATGACCTATCTGATAAAGCGAATGAAGACGCCGGCGATGCCACTGCTGCGCCTTGGGGTCTTAATCAAGCGGGTCATCCTGCCCAGGACATAGTATGGCTGCAGAACAAAGCTAGGTATGCTATATCTGATTGCATTCATGAACCAGTTCATCGTATGTGTTGATATATAACGCGTGTGTTAATCCATTAATTTTACAAACAAAGTATGTATACCCTCTTTTTCTGAACATATTTTTAATACAAACAATCCGAAGCTATTGTTAAT
This sequence comes from Urechis unicinctus, assembly GCA_034190875.2. Lineage (NCBI taxonomy): Eukaryota > Metazoa > Annelida > Polychaeta > Xenopneusta > Urechidae > Urechis > Urechis unicinctus. The sequence continues at coordinate 43,845,559 of CM067343.1, forward strand.
CGATTGAAATGATAAGTTCAAACATATCTCGTATATTGAGTTGTGTGGAGCCTGGTTAACACTCTAGCCCCATAAGTCTATTTATTGACCTAACTTACAGGAACGTTTGTATAAATCTCAACTCATGTTAGAACAAAGCAAATAGTATGCAACAGAGCTTTGCAGCAAATAATTCTTCTATATCAGTCATTGGTTGTCTGATCAAGTGGTTGCAAGGATTCACGACTCATTTCTGATTAGCTGATATAAATAAATAGAGATGCATTTCAGTGAAGGCATAACTTGACTTAAGAAAATAAAAATCATGGTATTATTATCATGGTCAGTGTTACATCTGAGTTTCCATGAATGTACACACCTGAAACATATTTGTCATATAATATGCCATCACTAATACATACATTAATATCCTCGTCACTACATCATGTTACAGGTACCGATGTAGCTTCTGTCAACCAATGGCGGAGGTAGAAGATTATGTATGCAGTGTGGAGTCATTACCTCCCTAGAGAATAGCCCCATTCCAATTGGTTGCATAACCTACCATCCTGGTTTCAGACCAATCTTTGTGAACACTTGGACCTTGCAAATGGCACATTTCTCCTTCAGACAACAACAGGGGCACATTATAGATACAGATGTACAAAGGTGAACGATTTTGTATCTTTATTTTACTAACACATACATCTGTACAAAGGCTTACAGTCATTACTAATAATTTCATTATCTTTATTGAAAAACATTTGAGCATGGAACATTGTTATGTTACAGGTGTTACAGGTACACAGCATACCAACAGTTTCTTCCATGGTGCTAGGGACATCTGGGCAGAAGATAAGAGTTCCGTTACCATCCTGTGCCGTTACAATAATGAATTAGATATGTTGCTCAGAAAGTCAAAGCGGGTTCCAGCCATTTCTTCCTGGCATGTGCCAGCACTGGTGTTGTCAGGGTCATTGATAATGTGACAGACTGGCTTCGATCCAATGGGTGTAGTCATCTATGGAGTCTTCAGTACTAGGAGTTTGATCAGGTTCAACGGAGAGGCGCCCCTTGAACATCCAGTGACATATATATTTTTCAACCATATCATTGTCAAAGCTAGCCACAGGTGCTTCTAAAATTTGTATATCAATGAAGAAACTAATTATATTAGTGCTATTTGGATACAATATATGCACAAAACCAAGAAACGCTCAGGGTCTATTCAATATTATATGTATAACAATTGTTCAGTGGCCATAACCACTTCGTGGAATGCATCAGCTAAATACATCTTCTAAAGTATCATATTAATATACTTCCAGTAATTTGCTGCAATGTCGTAATGTATTGTATCTTCTTAACAAGAAAAGAGACTATTATATTAATATTAATTTATCAAGAAGTTCATCGAGTCTCACCCTCTGTTTCTCTCTCTTGATATAGGCAGGTCTGCTTTTCTTAGGGGTGGGAGGGGATCTCTTTTCTCACCATCCTTTCCAGTTTGCCTGACAGCGGAGGCCTTCGCAAAAAGAGAACGTACAGCATCTGGCTTCAAAACCAGTAGACTATCCAACCAAGCTCTTCTCTAATTTTCAGTGCTTGCTCAAAATATCCCTCGGCTAAATGCAACCGAGCACACAAACGTGTACTTGCCCGGCCCCGGCCGTTTGTCTCGCGTTCATTGTACCTGACCAGTCCATTGTTTCTTTACATCGTCCTTATCAGGAAATTTGAACAAGCTCACGCCGTTCAGACCTGTACGCGAGCAACCTCAACACAAGAACAATTAACCATCGTGTCGGTCACAAGATGTGTATAAACGACAAATTACGTCTCTGAGAACGGTATTACTTTGCTGACGTCACACGCCTGGGTCTGACTAAGATCATTGCTGCGGTAGTGATTTGTCGAGCGCGCTAATTTGAACTAACATTTTATCAAATTTTGGCCTTAACAGATCAGATGCGACGGTAATTGGACCGGTTTGAGTTTATTGATCACATTATGAATGTGAACCTACCGTTCATTTAATCCTCAAATCCAATTTAGCAAGATCACTGCGTCCTATTAACAATTTACAACGTGGTTTTATTGTCAGGGATAGAATATTCAAAGATGCAGTGTCACGAGTGAAACGATCACAAGTACTGACCGTTCTTGTTAAGTCCCTCAGAGATAGCAGATGATGAGATCGAATGTCAAGCATATTCGTTGCTATTATATTGCCTTTACCTTTATAACTTGAGCGGTAAACATATAACATAAGCTGCCATTGACCTACAAATTTACGGCGTCATAAAAAAGAATTATAGAATAACGGTGGTTTCCTTATCCATTCATAGTGATTGAAGTATGACGCTATTTACATTTAGAAGTATATGGCACATACATACATATATACATACAACCTACATTCTTGTGTACATACATACACGTACACTACATACAAGACATACTTCATTATCATACATACATACATACATACATACATACATACATACATACATACATACATACATACATGACAAAGAATACATGCATGCATGCATGCATTCATGCATGCATGCATGCATGCATGCATGGGTCATATATGAATATACATACATACATACATACATACATACAAAATATATTCATACATACATACATACATACATACAATTTATGGACATACAGAGACCGATACACACATACAGCGGTCATGACAATCACATAAGTGGGTGATACAAGTACATACATACTGACGTTCATACATACATTTCGGACATACATACATACATACATACATACATACATACATACATACATACATACATACATACATACATTCGATGACCATGCACATACATACATACATACATACATACATACATACATACATACATACATACATACATGCGAACGCCGATAATTAGTGCGTTCCACTTGGTACGGCATTACTAAACGATCTAGCACCGTATGAGGAAATATGTGGAGGTTTTTTACAGGGGACTTGAAATTGATAGATACTTATCTATAGATCGTTAACCCCTTGGTAATCAGCAATAAGTTCCTGTAGAAAGCTTGGCGCGGTTCTTGGTATATAATTTTTTTGGTATATAATTTTTCAACCTAAAGAAAAACCAATGAAGCATGATGTGTTGCTACGAACATACCCTAGATTGGATATGCACTAGCACAAAGAAGTTCTGTGTGTTCGGTTTTACAGAGTGTGGTCCCTGAATTAGACTTCACACTACTGCTAGACTCCGCAACAGAAATAGTGGGTAATGACTAACGACAACGCGGTTTTTATGTATTGGTCTCTCTGGATTTCCGAATGATCATTGTCCTCAGTTCGTGAGGTCCTTATGTACCATTTCGTTTGGCGTGCGACCAAAAGGGCGGACGCATCATTAATTCATCACGAATACACTAAGGTACATGTTAATTATGTAAGGCGAACCACCTTAAACTTGAATGGCCCTTCAGTTGGCCACGACATTAACATATATACATTCGATAAACATTACGCAGGAGATGACATGTTAAGTGACTAAAACTTAAATGGCCTTCCATTTGGCCAAGAAATTAACATACATGTATAAATAAGACCTACCCCCACCAACTATTTCTAAACTTGAAAGGGGTCGGTAACATCAAGGAACTTTACACTCGTCACGTGGTCTGGTGGGGGTAAACACAATCACTTTAGACTGTTATGATTTTAGACCGCCACATTATGACATATGGTTCTACTCCACAGGGGGAGCCTGGTCTAAGTCGTCAATCATAACAGAATGTTCTACCCGTGCTGTCCGTTTGCAACAAGGCGGGCGACAAGCCAAGATGATATAATTGCGTGGACAAGAATTTCAGCCGTGGATTGGTTAGGTACTTTATTATGCTCCCTAAAAAGAGATTGAGTTTATTTCATAACATGTGGTTTTCCCGTAAAAAGTGAGTCCAACAGAATGCCGAGGTTTTTGGCTGTTTCTGAGGTAGATACGGTCATATCGCCAATGTTAACTCGACCAAACGACGGCTTGTATTTGTACTGAGATGCAAAAAATTGAATTTCAGTCTTATCTTCATTCATTTTTTGAAAATTGTTTGCCATTCATGATTCTATTGGTCGGATGCATTCTTCTAATTTGGTTTGTGCATCATCCGCATATTGCTGCGTAGGAGCAAATGTAAAATAGATTTTGGTATCATTAGTTGGTTAGTCGTATTGCATCCCTCGTTTATTTAAAAGATTATCAAGTGGTAATATGTTGGCAGTAAATAATAATGGCCCTAGGACTGATCCTTGTGGCACACCACATGTTGGTTGGTGTGTTTCGGAATACCTTCCTCCCAGATGGACTCATTGTAAGCGGTTCGAGAGGTATAACTTGAGCCATGCACCGTAGCAGGATTTCCTAATCGGCAGTATCAAACGCTGCCCTGAGGTCAAGAAGCTCTAGAGCAACATCATGGTGCTAGTCAACAGCACAAGCAATGTCATTGAATACTTGGAGAAGTGCAGTCTCAGTACTATGGGCATGTTTTGTAGGCCGTCTGATACTTGTCGTCGATTGGCTAATTTATAGTCCTGAAATCGATTTGCTACAACCTTTGCTGTTAATTTGGATATAAAGCTTTATATGGTCTATAGTTTGTTGTCTCTAATGCAGGATTCAGATTGCTCTTTTTAAGCAATGGTTTCAGGATTGCAGTTTTCCATCTTTCTGGCACAGAACCAGAAACTATATAGAAAGAGTGACCATGTGTGTAATAACAGGCAGAAGGATTTATGTATTTTTTTAGCAACATTACGCAGAGACCATGTCTTGTGAATTGCATTGCATCTTCGCTAATTCAAGAATGCAGCCGTTGTTATTCATCCAATTAAATGTATCTATTTTATTATCACAATGTTGTTTTATAGTCAAGGTACGCATAAATGTGGTGGCACTCAATCACCATTTACATTTGTCCTTAATTTACTGTTGATTAGCATTGCAAAATGACTAGGTTGAATGTAAGGTAGATCCCGAGCAATGCAATGTAGGTGTCCAGATTATTTGTGCAGGTTTTATTGCAGTGTTTTGATTTCATCTATTGTTCCATACTCTTACTGTATCAAATCTCTTTGTAATATAGCTTAACGATCATGGTGAAAATTCCTGGAGAGTTGTCTTGTTAATATATGTCGGTAGGTAGTGGCACACAACGTCGTTCTGCATATAATGTATTGTCAATAGTGGTTATTATCAACTGAGGTTTAATATAAGGCACATCTGAATCGTGACGTACTATAGTCTTTCGTTCTGTCGTCAATGTCAACTTGCAAATGGGATCGCTTAAATAGTTCCCCTATACAAAACTATTCAACTGTTTCTTTATACATTGAATAAGGATAAGAAAAGCTATACGATGTTTGCTTCGCATGCCAAGGACATTATTCAGAATTGGCGGTACAAAGAAAAAGCAAAGACATAATACGACGTACCGTTCTTTTCAGTTCCGTACAGACGTACCAAGGAACATTCACCTGGGACTGAATGCAACTTTCTGATAATTTATATTTGCAAAGATAATGGATTGTGAAAGAGGGTATAGAACGTACTATTCTAGAGCAGGTGAATCATACTCAAAGCAAATGAGATCATGAATTCTCAGGCGAAAATGTCGCAGCGGCTAGAATTGAAGTCTGTAGTAATAACGGTTATCAGACACTTATATCGTATTAAAACGCATGGTGGCATTGCACAACAAAATGCAGTATCATCCAAATATTTCTACACGCTTTATAACAAGACCACTTCTGTTCGGAAATAAACAACCCATTTGAAAGTGTAGTTTACAAAATTAATAGATTTTATGATTACGCGTCATACCATGTATAACTTGCTGAAACTTCAAAGGCAATTAACAAGATGTATTGTCCCTAATTATCGTTTGCGGCGGAATAAGACCTGTGTAAATAAAGAGAATGTTCAAGGTAGTTGGATTTAAAGTACAAGGTGTGTTAATATGGCTGAGCTCCCTTATGGTCATTCGTCAGAAAAATTTATTTGGCCGTTATTCACAAAGATCCATAATACTGAAAAAGAAATTAACACCGACACATATATTACTATAAAGCAAGTCACATATCCAGTCCGTCTTCCATTGTAACTTAACGCACATATTTCTGTATTGCATAAGGTAGCATAAAACAATTATTTCTGTCTTGAAGTTGCACTTCATATGAATCGGTGTCTAAAAAGCATGTTATATTGTTGCATCCGGTACTTAAGGTAATACAGAGGAAATGAAGCATTGGTAGTTTCCTTCCCACGCAATATTTTTTATTTTTGCATATTAATATATGAACAACTGATGTTGTAAGTTGTGGGTTTAACTGTGAAGTCGTTGGCATAAGTTCTCCCTGAATCAATCATACATAAACACAGCAAATAAATGATTTTGTTTAATCCTAAAGATATATATGCTTAAAATGCCTCTTTGATAAATGTAGCTGGCAATGATACAGTATATGATCGAATATCTTGTCAGCTTTGCTGTGGGAATAATTCATTGCAGTTAACAATTTCTGTACACAAAATCGTATCAGGTCATGAACATGGGTTCATAATCCATATAGCGCTGAATGAAGCAAAACTGAACCCACTCAGCTATCATCAAACTAAAATAATGGGCTGTGGTTGTTGGGTATTGCTTAACATTTGCGTGTTTTGACATTGCACGTTACGTTATCGTCTCTTTGTGGCAGAATCTTTCCACTGCAGATCAGATGTATTCGTAATGAATGCATGCTAAATGTCAATTCAATTTACCTCGTGGGAAATAACTATAATAAATCAGTGAACACACAAAGGTACTGTCCAAGGATTGACAAATCACCATTCAGCCTCTGTGGTTGCTTCATGCTGTAAATGATTCCAAAACCCATTTGTCTCAATTTGGATTATTCTCTTTGGTGAAGAAAAGGAATTGAATTACTTCTAGTTTGGTTAATATATATATATATATATATATATATATATATATATATATATATATATATATATATATATATATATATATATATATATATATATATATATATATATATATATATATATATATATATATATATATATATGTATATATATATATATATAAATATACATATATTAATTCATATACAGCTCTTGGCAATCCTAACCTCTAGGTCAGCTACCCTTGGGATTGCCGGCGGATGACCCAATAAACGGTGTGTCGACGTGATGTATACGCATTTGTCGTCGTGCCAAATTTATAGTAGTAATTACAATGATGAGGATTTATACAAATGGAAGTATAATGTAACTAGGAAGGGGAAGGGTACATTCGATATATTACGCTGCATAGTACATAGAGTAATGCGGCGGATTTATCTGATTCTTGCCAGTATTGGATGATATGCGCTGGCAATAACAAGTGTTTTTATGCGACGCCACGCTTCCGGGTGCCGAGTCGCTCGATCTAAAATAGCACTAGCGACTCGGCACTCGGAAGCTTTGCATCCGAAACTAAGCGTCTATGAAAACGCAGAATCTCATGTGCGCTGACAACATGATTTATCTATAGAACATAATGCATGATGGTAATTTGATTTTGTTGTATTTGGGCAGATATCTCAATGAACTCCAACCATGTCGGTTTGTGGACTCTTGGTGTTGTTTAAGCGCCCAATATCGACCTTAAGAGCAGACAATAATCGAACAAAGAAGATTTTACGTCTTCGGGAAATGACTAGCATTTTCTTGGTGATGTGTTTTTAATGCATTTAGTAATCAATAGTATTGCATATAGTAACACTGAAACGATCTGAAAATTGAGCGTTATTATACATGCCATTTCTCATCCCAGATTATTGTCTGTTTTGCTATATGTTGATTCTTATATCGCGTATTTCACTTAATCAGACTTTCCATTTTTGAGCATCACTTTTGCAACAGGCTAAAATTATCAATTCACCACTGCATTCGCACGAACTATAACAGATATATACATGCTATAGCGCATAATTAACAACACGAAGGAATGCGCAATACACAAAGGATACATGGAAATTCATATTTTATTAACCTTGTGTCACCCATGGCCATGGAGTGTCGTTCACAACCCATTTGCGGTTATTGCTTTATGTCGCTGTTTAAGGCGCTTGAAGACGGACCAATATTTTTACTGCATGAAGTTTTTGAAATGCATTTTCCTGCATTTATGTTTGAGTAATATGAACGATCCTCTTAACGTACTCTTCTCTACACCGGCCTCTAATGGACACCTTGAATTGCATCCCTAATGTAATTTTGCTCCCAGTTCCTCTTTTGGCGTATTGTGCATATAATAAGTTCACCTGAGGACTGAATATTGGTGTGTTGAATATTTGTAATGAAATACACTAGTGTTTACGGTATTTTATCACAGCAAGTTGGGCAGGACGATTGTAATCCCTGTTTGATGATGTAATACAGAATTCAAAGACAATAATCGGCGAGGTGACAAATGTATCTGTCAAATGTATCTGTCAAACGGTCAAAAACAAATTTCCTGATACAAACAAATCACGCAGTCAAGAGGCCGTCCGCCGACGGTTTGAGCCTCGAGGCGTTGTTGTTGAATATTCCAATTTAAGTTTGTTTAGTAGGGCTTGCCAAATTTTATACACCTACAGCTGGGTAGGGTTAAACATAAATTGGATAAAGCAAGCATCGGTCAGAATTGGTCCTTTCGTTTTTTCTGCAGCATTTGAACGCAATTCAAGTCACACCAAGTGTCCAGAGCGAGATCCTGAACGGCTTCCGTGTGTGTTATTAATGTATTCTTGGTACTATATGTGCTGGTTGAGCCGCGCATTTTGACGTCCCTTTGTATGACTCCTTGTTGAGTGAGAAGCATTGATAATGAAATTCGGATAATAAAACAAAGATAACTTGGCCTCATTAGCTATTCAGGGTACCGAAGATTACCATACAATCATGAACTTGTCTACGTTTGCCGTCAGCAAGCGGATTAAGCATTTAGCAGGAGAACCCAAAATCATTCGCAATCTACCATCAGGTTACCATGATGAGGTAGCAAACAAGAGCAATTCCAACAGCTTATTGAGGCCACTTATGCTTGCCAATATCCCCATCAAAGTATCGCCTCTTCACAGAGCTGAATCACAAGAAGGGTGTAATTTTCTTTTACTCCTTTATTTCTATGTTTTCGCAATCGTATTTCCCCCGTCCTTTGTATGCACTACATAACACATCTGCGGGGGTGTGCCGATAACCATTATATATACCTGACCTTGAATGCCTGTAGTTCAGTTACGGGACCTAATGTACAGGATCAAATGGGTAAACCTCTCTATTGCATTGAATTAGTATGTCTTCTCAGTCAGCGATGCGTTAGGACGAATGTTTTGATCTTATAAAAACCATAATGCAATTTAATATAGCCGGTGCATCGCATAGTTATTGAAAACTGACTTTATTTGTAAATTAGCTGGTGTATTAGACTGTGATATATTGATACCTAACCCCGCAATGTTACGACGAGGCTACAAAAGACAACTTTGATCTGTTTAAAAAGTTTTAAAACATTGTATAACTGGTTAGCCTAACAGAAGAACCATTGCAAATGGCAGTTTATTAAATGCTATACTGTTGGATCGCAGCAGACATGTTAAGTCTTGACTCCATCACGATGCTAAATTTCTGAAAAGGCACAAATTCGTAGAGATAATTGCACAGAACAAGTTACATGTAGGATTGTATAAACTTCTCATTAACCCGCAGGTGAAATTAACGCTTATTAAATAAATGATCCTGTCGCTCGGCGGCATATTTCTTTTAGTATTGTATCGCGTTCAAATATAGTGGCTACAGTTCGTTCTACGGGTTAATTATCGAACAAACAACCACTACAAAACATAAACTGTCGACGAAATCGATAGTGTAAGCATTGAGGTAATTAAGATTTCTCTCATTATGCACCGACATTATAAAATACAACAAACAAATAGGAATCACGCGCAGCAATAAATAGCGCATTGTCCAGAGAAACGATGCCATCAACATCATTTTCATTTAAGGTTTGCGGTCTTGTTTTCCATCGGTGAAATGCTTTGACAAAAACCCGGTGATCTGCCAAATCTTAATATAAATTTCCGAGAAATCCACATGGTTTTTGTTTCCTGTCACCGTGATAGCTAGTGCTCGGAGTAGGTTCTCCTCGGCATTTCCGGGTGCCATCATGCAAGAGCTGCGCATATATTTCCGTTTCCGGCGTTGAAAATTCGTATCACACTAGGTTAGCCGTGCGGACGGGAAGAACAATTGCATCAAGAAAGCTATCAACAACGTCGAGCTTAAAATTAATTCATCAAAGAAAAGCGGCGACAAAGCTTTTGAGGTTAATATTTTGATGCATGCGCGCTTTCGATACTGTTGGATAGCAGCAGACATGTTAAGTCTTGACTCCATCACGATGGTAACAAAGGCATATGTGCGGCAAGGCTGTGCCCCTAAATGCCGAATCGAACGCGTACCATGCTTTTTTTTATCTGTTTAAAATAGTCCGGATTGCGTCTACGCACAGCTGCTGCCTCGTTGAAAAAGATAAACATGTCGAAATGTGCTCATAGATGTAGTCAACACGACAGCAATCGTAATGGTAGTCCATGTCAGCTGATTACATTTCTTGTGATTATAGGTGCAAATTGTTCATTACCATCAAACCATGCGATGAAACCAAGTAACTCGCCAGGTTTATACCTTCAAGGTATCTGATTTGAATTGTAAATTTGTGTATTGCGTTGGAATTGAACATCGTAGAACGTCTATTCAGACGTCTTGTAGGGGTAGACGAGGACATGACTAGCCGCTATAGTCGTCACTTACACGTAAGAGGATGAATAGATAGTTAATTGATCCTACATCGAATGCAATAATAAATAAGGCAAACTTTACATTCTGCAGTTCATTGACAATGATGTCACAGCTGCTGGATACCGCTTTGAATTCGATGGTACTGCGTCCAAATGATATAAAGACTTTAATATCCATTGATTATACAACTGTGGCGTGAATATAGAATGAAACCTGATTGCAGCAATTCAATAGTGTCGAGGCTCCCAATCCCGCGGATATACGATGCTTTTAAATGGTATTTAAACCTCGCTTGGTTTTGAAAATAACCACCACGCAAGCTGGAATACCAAAATGATTGTCAAACAAACCCTCACACACACAAAATCACATAAGATTTTGTGTCTGGTATCAAAAACGACAAAAGCAAAAAAATGATTGCGAACCCATAGCACATGATGCAAATTGTCAATCAAGTTTATTGTCAGTGATAGCATAGGAGATGAATGACCTAAAATCTTATATGCTTTTATATTCTGACCATAATTATTGTACGTTGAGTTCATTACGATATGTCAATTGTTTTCGTCCATTTCTGCCCATTAAATGACTACATAGGCAGCATATAAATATCAGACATTCCTTTCCTCTGCTGTACGAGTGATAGGCTGAACACTCAGAAATATAGTATCAATGGTTAATATAGTATCAATATATTAACAACGTATACCATGACTGAACAACAGTACAATGAATTGAGAAAGGGCGTTCAGGGATCCGATTATTGTCAGCATATATGCTTTGCCTCTCTTGGCTAGTCATATGTAGAGGCATATAATATCCAGCACAATCTGTACATTTGAAAGGATTCTTCTCAAAGTTGTTTTTAAAGTGCCATCCTTGATAGTCTGGTGCTGGGAAGTTATCTCGTACTGTTGTAACAGCGCAGGCTGGTAACGGAACTCTTATCTTTTGTTCAATATGTCCCCAGCACCAGCGAACAAACTGCCTGTATGCAGTAAACCTGTAACGCCTGTCAAATAACCAAGTGACATTGTTGATTTATCCATGCTCAACTATTTTTTGTCATACCAGTATCAATAAGTATAATGAAATCGTAAATAATGACTGCTAGCCTTCGTACAGATTTATGTGTAAATAATAGAAAATATTGTCACCTTTGTACATCATTATCTGACATGTGCCCATGCTGTTGTGTGTAGGAGAAATATTCCACTTGCAAGGCCCAAGGGTTCAAACAGATTGGGCTGAAACCAAGATCCTGGGTTATGCAACCAATGAGAATGGGGCTGTTCTCTATGGAGGTCATGACTCCAGGAATCTCCACACAGTACACAGATTCTTACACCTCTGCCATTGGTTGACAGTAGCCACACAAACACCTGTAACATGATGTAATGATGGGAATATTAATGTATGTAATAAAGGATGACATATTGTATGGCAAATATGTTTTAGCCTCTGCATTCATAGAAACTCTGATGTAACACTGACCACGATGATAATATAATACCATAATCTTCACTTCCTAAAGTCCAGTTATACATTCGTTTATGGGCTAACTGACAATCCAATGAGAAAACAGCTGTGGTATTTGCTCTCCTATATATATTCTACCTCAGAATCAATCTACATCAAATTTAAAAAATATTGTAATCAGCCTTTGATAAGGCCTACTTTAGATAAAAGAGGATTTATTAACAGCAGCTAGTCCGAAATTAATTTGTTTGCAATTCGTGTGGAGGAGCATTTACATTTACATAGTACAACTTTGTAAACATGAACCCTTGCAACCACTTGATTAGATAAAAAAATTGTGGTATCTCATGTTTGCTGTCTGATATGGAAGAATTATTTGCTGCAAAGCTCTGTTGTATGCAGTTAGGAAAACAGGTTACATATTTGGTTATGGAAATTTATGGATTAACTTCGTTACACGCCAACACATATACGATGAACTGGTGCACAAGTACGATCAGACATAGCTTACCAAGCATTGTTCTGTAGCCGCCCTATGTCCTGGGCAGGATGACCCGCGTGAGACCCAGACGCAGCAGTTACATCGCCAGTGTCTGTTTTCTCCTCTTCGGAGACGTCGGATTCGCTCATTACTGGTTCGAATCTGTAAGGCAAAACTTGCTCTGCCGAAGCAACGATAGTTTGCGAATGACCTGTGTCATACCATGTCTATTCGTCGCTCTCCTGAAGTGATGAAATAACGAAATTTCCAGCAGCCATTTCTCGCTAATCGTAGTGCAGATTGCGCCTCGCAACAAAAACAATTCCGGACCTGACGTAACGCGGAGGCGATGAATTATTCATGAGCTTGTCGACTCGATACGCCGAATTCATCTTTAAAGTCGAATTTGGATCCGAAAGCGCGCATTTTGACAATTGACACATAGACAGAATACGTACTTCTGGGTTATATTTCCGTAATCTGGCAAAAAAAAAATGACATGATTTTTCGTGCGATAGACACTTTAAATGCCTATTCCACAGACGATTAATCGTCAAGGTAGAATCATTTTCACTGAGCAAAACGACATATATTGAATACACAAGTAAATCGTCAATCAACCCTACTTTATCGGCTCGGGCAGGCTCGCAATTTTTGAGCTTCCGCTGCCTTTTCTGTAAGCGAACTCAAGATTATAGGGGGAAATTTGCAGTAATCAAGTGAATTCAATCACTCCTATACAAATTTTTGCATATATATATAACAACCTTGCGCATGTTTTATGCTTATTTGCTTCGTATAATTCCCGTGCATACTGCTTATCACATCATATAAAACACCAAAGTGTTAGTGCATGCCCCATTGTTTCAATTGCATGCATGTTTAGAACACCAGATCATGGCAAAGATAGATTTCTCCCTTCATTCGTTATTGTGTATGGTCCAATATTCTTGCATACAATTCACAATTAGCAGAAATAAGAAATTACACGTGCAATGCGCGTGCTTAGCAATTAATGCAATCTGCGTTTATTATTCACTCTACGAAGCGTTATTTGGTAGGAGGTTTTAGCTAATGCATAACTACGCAACCGCTATTTGCCAGGCAAACATTGGATCACACAGGGTGAGGGACACCCTGGCTGATGTGTTTTCACAAGCACTTGGTGACAATCTCCTCTATGCGCTCCATTTGCTCCATTAGATAATCATTCTTAGATTCCAGATCTCTCACAACATCCTCCAGTTCCACAAGGTCATCGAAATCGATCTTTAATTCTATTTTTCTCTGTGTATTGAGGTGGATCGATCTCATTTTCGCTGATGTAGAAGCAGGAGCACCCAATTTTTTTCTGATGTCTTCTAATGTTTCGTCTTTCTTACGTTGGATCAGTTCGCTGTTTTCATTGATTGAAACAGTCTGGTATATTTTTACAGATCTAGTCTTAATTTCCCCCTTCATTTGGGTATATGTTGTGACCTCAGCTAAGACGAGTTTAAACTCATGATCCAAGATATTGCTATCTTCAAGTGCTGTTGATACAATGTCAGTAATGGTATTCAATTTGCTCTGTGCCAGAACGCGAATCGGATCTGATCTGATGTTTTTTAATTAATGGTCAGTCGCCGACTGATAAATTTTCCAGCGATTCCAAGAAGCCCACAAGTGGCCCCAATAACATGGTTCCTGGTTAATATAATAACTGCTTTGTTGGACACGATTAACAACAATAGTTACACCTACAAACACAGGCCATCCGCTAGTTTGAAGCCTCATACGCGAAATTCGGCCGGAAGGTGGCATATGATATCCATGGTCAACACCGCTGGCACCATCATCAAATGACAACTCGTTCATTCCATTAGATGCTGATTCATAAGATACATAGGCAAGCCAAGACAGGTAATCCTAATTCGAACTAGCCGATTACCTTGTCTCGGTCAAAGAGGATCATATCTCTACAATTACTGTAATAGTGGCCTACTTCATACGTGCGGATCAACTAGGGTATGGTTCTTGTCAGATGCCAAGGAAATGCTTCAAAACATATGAAGCCTTAGCCTTATTGATGCCAAATGTTTTGACTATAGCCACACATATTGGAAGCTTTCATCATCGTGACTGACACAGGAAGGACCGCGATATGATTGTCGATGACGCATCGAAAATATGCTGTTTGTTTATTTATCATATCATGCTAGCTGCACGTGTCGTATCATAGGATGTAAACAGCACGAGATAACCAAGCTGTCGGGCGAGTCTCAATGTACGAGTGCGGTAGCAGCTCGATCGTCCATACAAGCACGATTAAATGCGATGTATTTATCAACGCCGATTAGCGACAGTTGACAGAAAAACCATACTAGTCTCTGTAATAAGGCTGGTTATTTCAGCACAACATTTAATGTAACTGGATCTCGCCTATCACGATCAGCGAAAGTATCTTTCAACCTTGCTGGGTTTGATATTGCTCAATGTTACCTCCTTCGACACTCAAATAATTTTTTCACGGAATTCAGACTGTAGAGTTGCATCTAACAACAACCCATATACTATGACCAAGTATAATAATGTTCATTGAAAAGGAAACTACCTAACGATATGTCAATAAAGGTGATTTCACGTTAAAGCGACCATGCACTGACCATAGTACATGGTCGTAAATGTCCCCATGTTTGTTTTATGCAAGATACAGCAGCGCGCGATTCCATGTATGTATCCTTCAACAGAACGGCAACAAGTCGCTCTCGTGTATGCTACGCTGGAATTGTAATTAAACGCACGTGCTATCGATTGACAAAACAGTCCATCCCGTTCCTTTGTCCATCAGTCATCGATTGCTGCACGGTTAACTCGGGGTTGAGTTTGAGACTACATGCGAAATTCATATGCACCTGCAGTCCTTATCAGCCTCTTATAGATATCTGTGTTTGCTGTGTTGATGCTGTTTTCATTTGATCGGATCAGCAGCTATGTAAGCGGTGCGTGAAATGTAAAGGACAATTTAATCTATGTTTTATAACGCGTATTGATTGTTTGTATGGTCAATCAGCCATACTGTTTACTTCGCGTAAAGCATGAATCATTTTCCTCGTTATATAGAAATGCTATACTATTAGATATCATAGTGCAGTGACGTATGTGATATAAGAAATGTAAGCTTATAAGCTTATCCAATAATGCACTGATGCTATGGAAAGATTTCATTTCAGCGCTAGTATATGCTTGATACATAAAGAGATAAGATATAGTATGGCTGATCAATTACAAACACTTACTGCAGGGGTGGGGGAGCGGAGATGACGTTGAGGTGAGAAAGAGGAATGCGGTGGGTTAGGTAGGTAGGGGAGCAGTGGTCAGCAGATGCTCGCTTCCCAATTCAGCGCACGGAAGCTTTGCATCGCGTCCCGAGAGCCTGTGATGCTTACAATTCTTTGAACAGGATGAATCTTATGCAACTATTGGGCTTGAATCCTTGGAAAATTTAGCCAGAGGGTCCATTGTCCCTTAGAACATTTGGGCTAGTGAGAGCCCTGTAGTTATCATTTTGACAGTTGTTCCATGTCTTCTGTCAACATTTATTGCCAATCGATATCTGCTGTGATAAATACATCACATTACTATCGGGATATCGAGCTGCTACCATGCTCATACAATGCAGACTATTGCGACAGCTTGCTTCTCGCGTGCTGCGTATATCCCATGATGTGGCATATGAGGTAAGCATGGTATGGTAAATAAACAGAAGTATACATTCAACGTGCGTCATCGTCAATCATATCGCAGTCCTCCACGTGACCGTCACGTTGATGGAAGCTTAAATTATATCTGGCTTAATTCACACATTTCATCATCAATAAAGGATACACTGCGCCTCCTTCGTCGGAAGTAGCATTCAATTATTGGAATCATTTTAGCATCATTACCTCGACACCAGGCTAGCACCATGCCTGGGTTGATCTACAGGTATGACGTAGATCACTATTTCAGTGACAGCATAGATCGGATCCTCTTCGAAGGAGACACAGCAAGCGATTGGTTCCAGTTTGGGTTACCTGTTGTGGCTAGCCTCGGTATCTTAAGTAATATCATATCTATATATGTTTTCCACTTTCCTGACATGCGCTCCATGTCGACGCTTTTCCTCAAGGCGATCCCTCTGTCAGACGCTATGAATTTACTGTGTCACATATTGTCTCAAACCCCGATGTCGTGGGTACATCATTTTTACCAAGTCAGCGAATTCACCAAATTCATCCGAATTCTGCGACTGAAGCAAGTATTGAAGATAATGTCAGTGGTTTATTCGGCCATGTTGATCTGGGAGCAATTTACAACAATGGCTTACCCACACAAGCTGACCAAGTGGGTCATCAGTAAACGGGATGTCAAAGCAGTCTTCATTGTTTTTAACCTGTCAGTGTTGGTGCATTTGGTGACATTTTTGAAATTCACTACGAGAACATCGATTATCGTATTTATGAATCAAACTCATCACATTTCAGTGTCAGAATCTGAGGTGCAAGAGATATGCTTTCCCCTTATCTATCGGGATAGCACTTACCATGTGTATGAGAAGTACCTGTATTTTATCCTTTTTCGCATGCTGCCGTGGTTCATAGCTGTGGTTGCTTTCATACCAACGATGGCCATCTTTATAAGGAAAAAACGAGAAGGCACAGAATCGCTTCCTACAGTTCTTTCTTCAGAATTAGTCCGCAAACTGAATAATGGACGCTCCTTGTGTACTGTTTTGATATTGACGCTTTAGAAGGATATACCATTCTCCTGTATATGATACTGTTGCCAGATATTCACTACCCTACCATCTCTCCTGAATGTCGCTTACGGCCAATGGACAGGCGTTATTACTCCATGACTGACGCTATGGCAGCCCAATACAGGCTGCTTGATATCAGTGCGTGTCTGGCGAAGCCTATCATTTGTTGTTTTGCCCACACAACTTTCAGACGCATACTATTATCGTGCCTGAGATTGCAACAGATGAAGGCCATGAACACATCGCGTCAAGTGTTCCTTGTTTTGGATTATAGGAGGACGATACCCCAAGAACGCCTTCCATACGACACAAGAAGTCAGTCGTACCCGACATAGCCATAGAATTATACGAGAGAGCCTGCATCATTCATTTGCTAGACTTACTAAAATACATCACGTCTGCAGGAGACGCTTTTCTATAATACTTCAAGCTTGCTCCTATTCGTGATCTTGCAGTTACCTTTTATTTGAAAAACATACCATACCACACCCGAAAAGAGGAAAGCCTCTTAAATTCCCCCCACAGCAGAATGGTTTACATAAAAGGGGAATATCATGATATCCGTTCTGATAACCGTTCATCGTGATTAATAACGAACTAGAGACACGTCCGAGTGCATTATTTTGTGGCGTTATCTTTCTCTGTTTGTACTTTTTCAATCGCCATCGGGTCACTTTGTGAATTTAGCATTTAAGGTATCAGTCTGGCAATCAACACCTCACAAACATTGCACAATACCTCGCTTACGGCTAGCGAGAATTGAGGTCTCCCCTGGTCATCAGTTGTGTCGCTCTCAAATGTTCACCAGATACGACTGTTGTACATATGTGCACGTCGCTCTAAGTTGTGGTCTGGTTATTGCTAAATACACATCGTTTTCTCATTTTCATTGTTAATGGCAACGGAACAGATTCACGCAATTTTCCATTGTTCTCGAACATAAATAAACAATGAAATGTCATTACCGTAGCTATTGCTCGTCACCAATAGCAATTACAGTACGGGGTATAAGGCAATTAAATAGTTTCTAGCAATATTAATGATTAAGTAGCAATGTTTATGATTTAGTAGCAATATAAATGATGCATCAAACCAGCTAATCCATACCGTATGATTTTGTGCGACACCACTGCCTAGCCATATTATGTCGGAGGATTTATGATTCATGTGCAACCACACAGATAGAATGTAACAAGGCTTATGATTGAAGCGCAACCACACAGATAGAATGTAACAAGGCTTATGATTGAAGCTCATCCATACCTTTGTATTTCAGAGGATTTATAATGCAAGTACAACCACACTATAGTAAGTATTGAAACAGTCTGGTGCGCTTTTACAGATCTAGCCTTAATTTCCCCCTTCATTAAGGTATATTTTGTGACCTCAGCTACAACTAGTTTAAACCCATGATCCGAGATATTTCATCCTCATGTGCTGTCGATACAATGTAAGCAATGGTATTCAATTTGCTCTGCGCTAGAATGCGGATCTGATCATTTTTTTCACATTGATTGTTAGTCGCCGACTAAGGAATTTTCCAGCAATTCCAAGGAGCCCACAAGCGGCTGCAGTAACACCCAAGATTGTTGCAATAGAAATAGCAACTACTTTAGACATTATACCTACACCACTTGCGTCCACTGAGTTCACTGCACGACTATATTTCTTGTACATAGCACAGTATTTTGCAATTCTTGTCAATATCATGCAACCGATAGAAGTGCCTTGAATTCTCACCAGGCATCTCCGGATACAACGGTGCTGTCGGAATGGTTGGTTGTTGTTTCATACTGCTGTTTTATACGTAAGTCTACCTGACTAGTCCAATAAGTAGTGATACTACTGACTTTGATGACTGGGAAGCATTACCATGCGTTCTGAAACAGATTTTGTCATCTGCAGCCAACTCGAGAGGTATGGTAAACACTTTCACATAATCGTTCCTTTGTTTGGTCACATAATATCTACTTTCTTGGGCACGATCAACAACAATAATTACACCCATAAAGACAGCCCATCCACTCAGACTAGTTGATAGCCCCATAAGCAAAACTCGGCACTAGCATAGGATATCCATGGTCAACATCACTGATACTATCACCAAACGACCATTCATGCGTTCCATTAACCAACGGGCCTCTTTCTTCTGCCCAAATAGTAATGAGGGGCTTCAGTGAGGGCTGGATGTGTAGTGCATCAATATAGTTTTGTTTAACATATTCAGCGAAGTCCAGTGAGTGATCCGTCTTTTTCTGTTGAGGTCCATAGATACTGGCTTTCATTGTAAGGTCGTTGTTGTCCAATAGCCGTCCCTTATTATCCCGTTACTGAACCTTCAACCCATTCACAGCTTTGAGACACGATGTTCGTGGTTATCATATCACCGATCCAGCCACCCTGAAAGCCCACAACTTCCAGAAGCATAGTGGGCGCACCATCAAGCATGTTGTGCTTGGTACTGACTTAACGTACATGAATATAAAGTGGATTAAGGTTGCTAAAGTTGATGGGCCGGTCACCTTTGTAAGTACCTTAAAGAAGCCAGACTGTTATCAAGACCCAATATTTTAAAAACACCATCATCACATCGTCCCACAGTCCCATCAGGAATTGGGAGGGTAATAGTCTAATCTACAGCATCAACCCCCGAAGTAGACTTATAACTGCAAACACCCCCTGCATAAGTTTGAAGTTCCAGAGGCCAGGGTTTAAATGGGCACCTCTTCCTTTTCCTGCGGTTTCAGACCGTCATGCAATGGCCGCCTTTGATTCAATGTTGTACCAGCCCACAGTATACGTGATTGATCTGAGCCATACTGCTGTCAAAAGCATTTTGCAGGGGCAAAGCTTCACCGATTTGAACATCAGACAGAGTATGGTACATAGTTAACTATGTTGGCCTATCAATTCAATAGAAAAAGCACACATAAAGCAGGTGGGGTGTAACCGGCCAGTGAGAGAGCAGAGGGCTTAACAAAACCAAGCATTTAAGTCGTTTACAGCGGAGGTACATCCAGAGCAAACTTCCCTGAGGTGTTCAGTTATCATAAGATGCCGTCTGTAACTGTGTAAGCATGTGCGTCAAAGCCAAAGCAGTTCTGGCAGTTCCGGATAAACTTTACAGTCTGGTGTGCAACATGCGACAGTGGCGTGTCATTCCACGACAACCTCAAGGCTGAGGATCCCCTCGTCCAAACTCTCCATCCGTTTGTTGGGCACGCACTAAGCAAGACTACTTGCAAGCCATATCACCATTATGGCATGTACTTAGCTATGCCAACCGTGGCACTGTCAATTTGGACAAAAAAGTTTAGCAAGCATCAGATGTAACGAACATGCCACTTACAACGAATCAATAGGACCCGGCAGAGAGGGTCACTAGTGAACGACCGATCCGTTTGTTGGGCAAGCAATATGCATTGCTACTTGCGAGCTATATAACTGCTATAGCATGGACTATGCTCCACTATGGCATGCACTTTGGTCCATTATAACATGGACTATGCTCTACTATGACATGTACTAAGCTCCGCTATAGCATTTTCTTAGCTCCACTAACAGCGGCCTTAACTACAGCTAAGCTCTCCCATGGCATGTACTAAGCTCTACTAAGGCATGTACTTAACTCCGCTATGGCATGTACTTAGCCCCACTAAACGCGGCCTTAACAGCAGCTAAGCTACGCTATGGCATGTACTTAGCTCCACCAAGGCAAGTACTTATCTCTGCAAACCGCGGCCTTAACAACAGCAAAGCACTGTCAACTTGGACAAACAAATTAAGTTAGCAATCATGTCATCATAGGCAACGAACATGCCAACAAATCAACAGTGCCTGACTGTGTGGGTTACTAGTGAACATCGTACAAAAAACCG
Source organism: Urechis unicinctus (assembly GCA_034190875.2). Classification (NCBI taxonomy): domain Eukaryota; kingdom Metazoa; phylum Annelida; class Polychaeta; order Xenopneusta; family Urechidae; genus Urechis; species Urechis unicinctus. The sequence goes on from CM067343.1 coordinate 43,867,036, forward strand.
CAAAAACGTTGCTGCAGGGCGGAAGGGTGCCGCAGTTCGAGAAGCAAATTAGGACAAGCTTCTGATAGAGCTCCGTGATGCTAAAGCCACGCTTACATCAGACAAAAAATTTGCTGTGGAAAAAAAGCCTTTGGTCATGGAATACTCTCCGGGATGTCATCGACGCTATACGCGAATATTACCTGATTATAGGCAAATCCATCGATCCACTGGACTCAGAGCCCCAGCTTTCAGACGTTTACGTGCTCTCAGATAGTCAAAAGGGACGTGAGGTGACGTTTATTATCCTGGGTATGGCTGCGACTGGACTGGTTGCGTACAGGCTTGCTTAGTAAGCGGCTGCGTCCAGTTGGTTTACCTTTGGAGACACGTGCTCGCGTATGACAATGGATTGCACGACTCGTCATATGCAAACCGAGGATTTCTGAGGAAGTTGCCCGTGGTTGGCTTGCAAAACAAGCTATATTACAAATCTACCTGCCAATGCCGAGATAGATTCCCAGGCCAAAATTTGATGTGTCTAGGCCTAATGGGGTTCGCCAAGCCGATCACTTGTTACTTTCTCATGACCTGAATCGCCGGACTTGCAAGTGTGTCCTCACAGTTGTTGACGTGGCCTCACTCTACAAAGCAGCTGAGCCGTTGACTACAAAAGAGGCTAAAGAGGTTGCCCGTCCATTCCATTGACCTAAACTACTTCAGGTTGACCCCGGTCGGGAGTTCATTGGAGCAGTGAACCAGATGCTGAACAAGCAAGGGGCCCATCAGGCTAGGCCGTGTGGATGTCCGTCGATATTAGGCTATATTGAAATGCTTTAATTACACTCTTGCTTAGCATCTCTTTGGACGACAGTATGCCGTGGAATCTGGGAAACGATCGACTGAATATGTTTCGCGACTGCAGCTGTTGTCTCTGCAATAAACACTGAGGTAACCCGCTTGACTCGAAAAAAACTAAAGATGGTATAAAGGTAAAGCAAGTTGCACAAAATCTCTCTCCTGTGGTCCGTGGGCGATTTGTAGCACTCAAAGGGCAAACGCTTTTGTCTGGTGTTGGCGTTAGCTACATCTACCATCCTGGTGAGCTGGAGCAAAACCATCGTCGTCGTGCCACTGACCCTGTGTGATCACTCAATGTCTACCGGATTTGACACTCTGTCACTAAGCCCGGTGAGCCTGTGGTCTTCAATTTGTTGGATGGACTACTCCAGGGCTTTGTAAAGAAGGAGCTACTTGTGGTGCCACCTGACACTGCCGCCAGATGGTATTCGCAATAAGAAATTTAACACTATATAGACAGGAATAGTAGTATTGGCGAGCAAATGCCCTTGGATATTGCTGGGGAAGCCCTCTACAGGCCCTGTACACTGGAGTTTTGTAAATTACACATATATAAGATGAAACATGGAGTCGTTAATTTTTGTACAGTTTTTCAGAAGTATGCATATATTGTGGGTTTGATAAAATTAACCACAGACTTACGTGCCTACTTAAAAAGGATTACTGCACAACAACCTAACTCACCATGGCAGGTGTACAATGCCTTGCACGCAAAGAGCCAACTCAAAACCTTTGTTTACAAAGGCGTGCGAGCAGAGCCACTGTGAAAGCCAGTGTCTAAAAAAGAACGGGGATGTTCTGCTGTGGTTGTCAACAAGGGTCAAAGTCCGCTGCAGTCTAAAACTATAACCTTTGGGCCCTTCTCTCTGCTGTTGATTTTCACTGGTTAAAAATATCTTTTAAGACATATAGATAGACATGCAATTACCTTGCAGCTCAACAAAAGAGGAAAAAATACCCAGGCTCATAACATATGCTTGTCACAAAGTATTCAATTACGACCTGGCTGCACTGCATATGCACAAGACTCGCCTAGTGCTAAACCACCCGGTGTATGTAGGCATGTACCCTCTCGACATATCCAAGCACCTGATGTACGACTTCTATTCCAACGCAATAAAGTCTAGATATGGTAGCGACCTGGGCTTTACACAGACACAGACTTGCTGCTAATGGAGATCCGCACAGCTGACATGTATGCAGATATGCAGGCAGACCACACCCACTTTGACACCATTAACTACTCACCTCCACCCCGACACCAAAATGAAGGTCTTGGGCAAAATTAGTGTCCCAGTGTGCCTATCAAGAAGTATGTGGGCCCCAATATGTACTCGATTCTGATGTCTGACAAGGTCGAGATTAAGAGGACAAAGGGAGAGAAGAAGGTTGTGGTGAAGAATCACCTTCGCCACGCACAATTCACAAAGAAGCACTTCCGCCATGCTGTGAACATAATACGCAGTAATGGTCGCAAGGTATATGGGAAACTTGTAGACCAGGTGTCACTATCCCATTTTGACTCAAAGCAGTAGATAGCCGCGAAAGGAGTTTGCACCTTGGCCTACGGTCATGTTAGTTAACCGTCAAACTAACATGAAGGGTCAGACCCGCGTTAACCTGTGGGGGGGTCATCTTATTAAACATCTTAAATCCTGTAAAAGCGGAACTGATGCCCGTTAGTTTAAGAAAGTAGGGTGAACCAGAAGCGTATATATATATATATATATATATATATATATATATATATATATATATATATATATATATATATATATATATATATATATATATAGATATATATATATATATATATATATATATATATATATATATATATATATATATATATATATATTTATATTTCGATATATATTTCTATATTCAAAAGTGTATGTATACATATATGCATATATACATATGATGCATAAATATGTAATCATATATATATATATATATATATATATATATATGTACATCTGTATATATATATTTATGCATATAACATAAATACACACACACACACACATATATATATATATATATATATATATATAGATATATATATATATATATTGATATATATATATATATAGATATAAATATATAATATATATATATATATATATATATAAATAAATAAATGTGTAACTATATACATTTTAACAACTTTATAAATATAAACATATAATTATGTACATATATGCATTTATTCATATAAATATAAATGGCGTGTTTATATATGGCTATTAATGTATATATACTTGAAGTGCTATCCGATCAGACGACGGACCATTCGTCTTAAAGAAACGATTAAACTGCGGATTTGGACAACACCAAATCTAGTTTTTACTGTCTTGTGAACAAATGTGTCCCTTGAAACCTTACGTAGGATAGAGAATCCGTTCATGAAAGACGAATCGTCATTGATATAAAACGGAAAACTTAATTACATGGACAAAATAATGTTATTTGGAAATTCTGATAATTGCTTGATTGGTGCTGTCACTGTGGGAGAAAGCGCAGCTGGCAGTGTTCTATCCTTCCCATGCGTAGGCGATCTTTATTGTAAATGATAAATTGATTGCTACTTGCCACATGCTAGGCTGAGATATTAAAAAGACCCAATACACTAGAGTGGAGATATAATCATGCTCTAAGGATACAGAATCAACAACGTTAAATGTTCAAGCCGCTTGGAGCTATATTATGTTCAAGTATCTTTGTTTGAAGTTATCCTTAATATATTACCGTTTAATACATATAAGCACTTTGACTTGCCAGTAAATAATCCGATGTAAATTGACATGCTTCAGTTAATCGAGTGAATTACCATCTAATGTAAATCCAGATACATCAGGTGTTAAAAACACAAATGTCAATATTAGGATTTCATGTGATGTGTCAGCATCTTAATCAATCCTCATTTGTTGTCAGAAGGATAAGCTAATAATCCATACATAGGGTTTTGGGAAGTCTCTAAATTAGAGCACATATACATTGAATAATAATAACACACCCTTTCCGGGCCTTGTTTTATGTCACTGTTTGAGCAGCCTAAAGGTAGACCAACCCTTTAATAATATATGATTGCGTCTACATTTTCGATCAGTTATTTTATTCATCCCCTTACAGATACTTACACTGTCTAGTCTGCTAGATTGCTTGCAAGTATTTCATTTTGCATTTTGCGTTATGCTCGTTCTCCTGAGACTGGAGGTAGAGCTGGCATTGCGAAAACCAACTATTAGAAAATGGCTGATTGAGTTGAACAGTTATATGTTATAAGACCGCTTTCTTCAGCTCACTATCACAGCTTATCAATAACAGTTCAGTACGAAGGCTTAAAATGCTAGTACCTTAGTGGACATTGTATAGACATTGGTTGTTTTTCACTTAATACCATCAAATACAGAAGCATACTTGCGTTCCCGACCAAACCGAAATGGAAACTAAATTCTACTTAGATTTTCCTTTCAGCATGTATATATTCTTGTGTGATGCTGAATTGCAAAGGCACAAAGGTTCAACCGTCCAGTGGTATAGATGTTGCATAAAGGTTATTGCAAGACCGATGAGCTATAACTGCAATTGTCTCGAAATGGCTTTTTTATCACAATAATACGACATGCTTGCGTGGTATTATTAAGTGAATGGTCGATAATTTGGGGAATATAATGGCTCTCATAATGAAATAAAAATTCGACATTAACGTTACATATATAATGTTTCAATGTCGTCTGTCATCATGTCTTAATCCTTAATTTCTCATGCAAAGGCCCAACCAAGGTACTACAATGGTATCGCCGTGGATCTCAGTGAGCAGTGACACATGGGACCAAAACAGCACATCCATTCATTGCCGTCGTGATGAACGCTTGCAATACATGCTTCAAATAACTACAAATGGAATCGAATACATTATGGATGCTGCGCACCACTTACTCATCAAACATCAAATGATGACACTGCAGCGCAGGTCTGATTGTTGACGTCCTCATGACACCAGCTCGTTGCTCAATGTTTACATGCAATTATGGTACTCGTATTTGAATGTCAAAGCTGACAAACTGAAAGGCTTTCAAATAATTCGGTAATCCCGTTCGTGTTGAACTGTAAACAATTACTAATGAAGAGGTTCATCAAAATAGACGGATGAAGTGTGCTGTTTACCTAACTAACTATTATTCTACTAAGTATTGAATATATTAATCGTAACCCTTTCAATATACAATTCAATACGCCTTAGTGCTCTTGCGCAATATATCACCCTTTATAATCGACATGCAGTCACCTTATTATGGACAGTGTCATACACGTGATTAATGTATGCACTCACTCATCGATTACATCTAGACAGTGAATTTCCCGACAAATGCAATGGAAAAAAGATTCACACCAATTAATGGGTTTGACACACCAACTGTTACATAAGAACCAGTATACCTCAATGGCATATATGCTACGCATACTGCTGACGATATACTGTATGTGCTGATGAAAAGCATAATGCAAACCGAGACGATGTGACGATTATTGCTGGTTCACATGCTGTAGACATCACACAATAGATCAAATCGGATATATGTTACCTATATAGGTCACATTTCAAAACACGTGTTAACATATCATTTAGCAGCAATGATTTATACAGCTGATCCAATCATTGATTAACCATGTGTGCCTCGCTACCTAGGGGACGTACATTCCCATAGCTCGCTGTATGCACCGTTTTAGCTATCTAAGTGCCTTCCGAGTCTTTGTGAAGCAGTTATTTTCATTGATGTGAGTGCATCCACCGACTGGCCACTCTGCAATTTCACCCTACAAAATCTATATATCTGCATCATATATGATGTGTACTAGTAGTGCATGTTAAATATCCTATGCTTTCGCGAATTAGCTTTTGATGAATCAGGTTTACCACTGTTGCCACTGAGGCGATCTTGGTGCATCGAAATGTTGCACATCTATTTCCCCCCAATAGCATATAAAACGAAATCCTCTGCAGTTTGAATGAATGGCATGACAAAACTTAATCATCTAATTTCAACACGATAATAAGCAAAAATGCCGATGAGTGGGTGTGTTGTTCTGAGAAGTGATTTATCTGGGCAATTCTTGTTTTGCAAGGCACCTTAGGCAGACTGCCGATGACGTCATACTAATATTGTCGACGAAATAAACACATCCTATGCCAATGTCACATGGGTGATTAAGTGGGTGCCAAAATGTCACCCCTAAATTGGCTTTGCTAAACAGGTGTTTATTTGCAATTGCCAATGTGCAAATATAACACCATTAATCACAATCCTGACGTCGGAATCAAAGATCTCACGTACTTGCCGCACTCGACCGCTTTAAAGTATCAGCAGTACATTGATCCCGTGAGTTTTGAAGTTTGGATGCTACAGGATACAACGTAAGATATTTAAAGAATAACCATTCACACCCATTGTGAAAAACACTACTCATAATCGTTGGTGAGGATTTGTTGTATGCTCTGAATATTTTTTGGACTTTATCCGGTGCATGGTTGGGATAATTGAATGAAGTATCATCACTAATAACCGTGGTTATTTACGGTTTTCAAATGCGGTCTGTTGGATTTACAATGCCAGATATGACTATTTAGAAACGTTGAATGTGAATTTGACGAATCTCTGAAAATGGCTGAGATACGCTGTAACGTGATATCTTCAGAAATACTTAAGCATAGTCAATTTGTCGCTGCAAATGCTGCACCCTCGGCGAATATTGATGTAGATAATTTATCAAGATCGTAATAAAAAGGACTAGTTAAAGTATAATACTGCGTTGGTAAGGTTCTTTTGATCACCTTCAGGCCAAACCTTATGTCGCCAAATATCAAATATATAAGAAGACATTTAGTCCCTAATGTGCTTTAAGAAGTCCAATAGGCACCACGCATTAACGGAGCACACCGAGCCCGCACCTAGCTCTCAACACGAATCAGCAGTGCATCATAACGGTGCCATGCGCAATACAGTTTGATGACGGTATCCAATAAAGTCTTGAACTACCGTACAGTTTCACGTTGTTCTAAATATCAGCATCGCGCGCATGTTAACAGCGTGAACGCAAGTATGAGCGTCTACGTCTGCGTCTGATTCGATGGTTATTGAAGTGGGTCGAAGAGATGGTCTATACGGCTTGCGTGTTTATTGTTGCGGTATATACAATGGTTTTACAAGATCTACTAAAACTGCAATAAATGTATCACTATTCATTCCTTAAACAACAGAAATGGAAACAGAAATAATGACGAACACAGCTGTAATTTGTTCGTTAAACTAAATTAAAATAGGCTTCGAGCTGTAGAAGATTCACACTATTCTGTATCATTTATGGTGCAGTAGCGTTGAAAATCGTGTGTATTGGATGATTCTAATGAACCAATGAATGTAGAATAGGATCGGGAAGAATATCAGCGCATATCACATTATTTGCAGACAAAATGATCAATAGTCATATCCATCTGTCTATCATTTACCAATTCCATCACATTTAGGATTGAAATACATGAAAATGATAGAAGCAGGCAAATGCTTCTTTAATTGCATACAGCAAATCTATGTAATGCATGCACGTGGAAAATACTCACTCTGCTCTAGTTGACCAAATGCAATTCTAAAAAAGCTACACATCATATACAACAAATCAGATAATGGCCAGCGAGTCTTCCAGTTTGGTTTGCACTAACATTGCTCTGTACGGGTGTCGGATGTGCTTCTGACTCAATTGTGCTGACCTAGCAGACGATTCAATATCCACACAGAATGGCACACCGCCGCAGTTGGTTCATCACAGATGAAATTGCAGAGTAAGGATACTGCCGAAGGTTTTGATGAAACACTTTCTACGAAAGGCTAACATCCCCACTAAAAGCACAGGTGTTACTATGTAATTGTTGGTAGTGGTGGCAATGGCAGCTAGATTGGTTTAGCAGGGCATATAAGCCGTGCAGCAGTATATGCAAAATTGTGGTCGAACAAATTCTACGATATGCATCCATTTCGAGATGGATTTTAGAAGTAATATGATAATCCTAGACTTGCTGTTATCAATTAGTGCCTTTTCTTTAAAATCACAAGTATTCTGTAAACAGCTCAATTCTTTAATATAAGACATCTATACCCAGGGCATCGCCTATTGCAATGACGCTTGCACCCACGTTTAACGATTATGATCATACTTGTCATGGACGTTGCTCTTATGCTTTTTAAATGGCGAATGGTTTTGGAAAGGGTTCATGGCGAGGCAGCCACACGTTTATCTCTTGTAAATGTTACAAGTCAACATGCCAATAATAAAAGTTCACATGCATTGAATAAATGGTGACATCACAGCAAGTCGTTCAGGTGTTAATTGCGTATTGCATACAATGTGGTAAAACAATGGATAACTTTAGTATGGCTAGTCGGGACGGTGTATCGTGACTACAAACAATTGAATTTACTTTCGGAACGTTGTCAGATAACATTCACTCTGCGGTGCACTTATCTGCCATTAAATGTCCAATGGTTAATCGTTAGAGTAAGGCGATTTGACCAGTTATTTGGAAACGTGTCAAGCAGCAGATAAATGTTGTTGGTTTAATACTTGCTATTATGCAGTCTCACGTTAAACCCCTGGAATAGCAAAATATCAATTGTTCAGTAGGTGAAAACACCAGTGCACAACCCATTATTTGCTAATAACGGATGCTTGCCTACTATTTATAGATTCATTAGCGTACTGGACAGAAATATTTATTGTGATGTAAATTGTAATGTCTCTTGCAGCTTAATAACCCAAAAATCCATGAAATGTGTGTATCGGTGTAGGAGCAATCCGATAATGAATATTTAGGTACTTGACAACATAAACTACATCAAGCAGTGTCCATTCCTTGAATACTCTAAGTTGCATAATGTAACAATGCTTCGGCACAGAAGCAAGGACGACTGGCTATAAGAACTACAACATAAGTCTATTACTGAAGCAAATGCTGTTGATGAGGACACTAGCACTGTTAAACGTTCCTTCAGCTACAGCTTAATTCCGCCTAATATTTACTTTTCGCATTTTTGCTAACTTGACATGCTACAGCTCATGATAAAGGCTGACACATCTGGTGGACAGCGCTTTGAACGTGATGCTCTGCTGTCTATATCTTTAGAACTCGATCTTTAATATCCACATACAAGGTGCAGCTGTGCCTTTGTAATTGATTTCGCTTGTGTGAGGTAAATGTGCACTAAAGCAAGCCTGAATTGATGGTGTGGTCGACCATCCCTTGGAATTTGTTTTATAATTATGGCAAAATCAAGCGGGCAACACAAGGAGTAGAATATGCATTGCAGAATCAGGACAGGATTTATTTTTGCTTTTGAAATTAGATAAAATAAGATGAATTTGGAGACAGACTGATGATTAAAAATGGTATCTACTGGTTATACTTCAAACGTTTTAGCTCAATCATTTGTATTTAGTGACATGCTCATAAACATCTGGACCTTGCATATAATTCTGATCGTAATTGTTAGTCGTTTGTAGTCCAATAAGTCGAGGAATCTTGATAAAATTTTTCAAGGACGTTCTCTTACGCGTCAGAAATGTCAAAAGGCTACGGAAAAATAAACTTATGAAACTCGCCCACATAGCACATACATATAATAAGAATAAATGTTCATCTCACTCACACACTTCTAGTGATTTCGCGGTGGGGTGTGGGGGGCGGGGGCGGCATTTGATTGTGTATGTAGGTAATCTTTTCTGTCGTAGTGTAAAGCAAAACATAATTTTAGTTTCGGCTCGATGGCTTAGCATGATCATCGCGTATTCATTGTATTTGCCAATCAGATATGACCGATCGTGAAATTACAGTCGGCACTATATTTAAATCACTATTACACGGCTTGATACAAACTTCTATGCATTTCCAGAAACATATGATTGCTGGTAATTATTGGTGATGCAAGTGCACCGTCCATTGTATATGCATAAATATATTTGAGTTGAATGTATAGGTTTTGTGGTCATAATACTCCCGTTATGCACCGCACTACTGCTTCATGAACATGCTTTTTTAGTGAATATCATAAACATCAATTCACATACGTTTGCCAGGTCCTAGCATTTTCTTATCAGAAAACGAAATTGACGTATGTTGTCTAGATGTAACTGATGCACCAGGAAAAGTGTATTGGTTCCCTTTAGTATCATCACACACTTGCCACAAACAAGTTGCACAGACCGGGCGAATAAAGGACACACCGTTTTAAATAAAATATCCAACAGAAGCTATTCAATCTCTTTCAGAGATAGGACCGTAACTAATTGCAAGGGATTAACAATACCAATATAACTTTTCCAGCTGCCACACGCTTCGATCGACCAACCAACCTACGAATCCAACGAACATTTGTCTGAAAAAAATCTTGCAGACATTCATCAATCATGGAACACCTCTTAACAATGTACACAAGTCTAGATACTGCACAGGTTTTATATAATCTGCTTAATCCTGCCTCAGTAAATGCTATGCCTTCATTCCTTTGTATATATATTCTGACCTAGCATTCGTTATTTTCCAAACGACACAATCATGTTGCCTGAACGTTGATGGGAATATATGATAACAGATTGTGCCTAAATTTCATCGATCCTGCGACCCCACTCCCTATTATAGGCATACCTTCCAAAGGTCCGTCTATGTATCTGCCGAATA
>CM067343.1:43882608-44032608 GCA_034190875.2 Urechis unicinctus
TGCAGCCATGTCCAGGTGCGCTCGGCGTGGCCCTCTTCCGTGTCTGGTTGGTCTAGTTGAAGTAGGGCAGAGGATCACAATATGTTTGAAGGCATGCGGAACGGACTCTGATGTCGGTTGAGTATTGAAATGGTTTTCTTGACCTGTTCTGACCACAAAACAATGTCAAGGCCGTCTGGAAAAGAACACAAAGTAGACTGCAGTGAAATAAATGACGTATAGGCTTTTCACCGGCGGGAATGGGTGGCTCGAGGGTGTAAAGAAGCCTTTTTTCGCATCTGAGTATATGATATATACATGTATATAAATTAACACATACATATATATATATATATATATAAGTTTAAATTGATTCGTACATTTATATAACGATTTATATAATAGACATATATATGGATAATAATATATATATATATGTATATATATATATATATATATACATATATATATATATATATATACATTAGTGACTATCATATATATATACATAGGCATACCTGGTTGGGCGGGGTGGGGGAAGTGGTGTGTCGAGGCATATACCCATATAGGTCATAGTTTCTAAATGTGATATTATTCGACAACCTATAAATATATATGTATATGCATTACACAATATGACATATGGATTATAGAAACTTACCCATCGCGCTCGAAACACTTGTGCATGGCCTAGATTGGGGTGACATGAGCTATGTGGAAGGGCTTGCAAATTTAAATATTGTAAGCAAGTACAAGGTTAAGCCACCAAGATTTGCACATCTTGTGGTTCTAAGTGGGAACGCGACGTGCTACGTTGGACAGAAAAACGATGTAGATAAATCTTTCCACAGGTTCTCAAACAGCTTCAAGCTATAGCTCGCCTGCACTATTCCATGTAGAAAGGGTACCGATTTGGGATAGGCTTGGGGGCCAGGCCGGTTTTGGAGGTAGTAAGAAACCCGAAATGGCTTCCAATTGATTTTTTGTTATTTTCCAGTATTTCCATGAAATAAATGCGGCAACTCCTATTGGTTCCAAACTCTTCTATATTGTCTTCCAGAACCGACAAACTGTCGTCTATTTGTACCTCTACGGATTTTGCATTATTGTCTACCTTTTTTTCTATATTGTCTACCTTTTTTTCTACGTCGTCCACTTTTGTCTCTTTATTTCACAATTCATAGTAAAAATCGTATAGAGAGGTCCATATCGTGGCGGTATTATTTCTTGGGTGCTACTTCCTATATCTTGCGCCTCTTGGAGTACCCTACTCTCGGAAACTATATTGGTAGATTCTTTGGGGGGGGGGGGGGGGGGGGGGGGGGGGGGGTTACTCTCCTCCATAGAGCTTGTTGCCGTATTCCATATTCTATGGAGCCTACTAGTACCAATACCGTATTTTTTTTAATCTGCTCTTCCGGAACCTTCCCGTGCAAATCGCGGATTTCTTGTATTTGTTTCTCGGATAGATGTTGTTTTCGCATGGTGTATACAATGTACCTACACCAAAGTTCAATACATGGTATGATTACCAACCATACTATACCACCAACCATAATATACCACCAACCATACTATACCACCAACCATACTATACCACACACACTCCGCAAGCTATGTAGATGCTAGGCTATGTCCAGGAAATACCCGCCAGGTGGAAAAAACTCCTTTGTGGACAGTGGATCGTAGATGGAAGGGGACAGCAAATGCGTTGGAAGCTTCGCTTCCGATGCCACCTGCATTTCTATACTAGGAGAATAACAAGCATATTCGGCTGCCTGTAAGGGTATATCGCCCTTATCTCGCCACTGACCAGATGGCGTTGCTGGCATAGCTGGGCACCCGGCACCCGCTAATCTTTGCCAGGCTTTCTTTGTAGATGTAGATGGAGTCGGTGGCCACTCGCACCACGTCGTCCGGTTGGAAGCGTTGTAGCATGGATATCAGGATGATGTTCACGTAGCCTAGCATCAGTTAACAGGCGTCGGGTAAGGTTTTTTCACTCTACGCTTTGTCCCTGTATGAGCTTTCCGATCAGGTCACGGCCCAAATTTCTGTCGGAAGGCATCCACACGTCTGTTTGCTTTTCAAAGGATATGGTGGCCTATCGCAGGTGGAGTGAGACGAGGACCCGGCGTTCCACTAGGAAGACAAGTAGCACCAGTGGCACCCATTTCTTTTCTCTGAAATGACCGACTACCCAGTGCATGACCACTGGATGTACCCCTGCTCCTAAACTCCCATACAACCACTTCTACAAATCCTGTGCCGTCGTGCCCAGGCAGTGGTCCGTTGATGTCCACTCGTCGGAACCGGTGGCGTGGGTGACCAAAGCGGGAAAACCAGGGAGCGCAATCACCCAGATCTTGGATAGACGCTGGATAACAGTGTTTCATGTCGATCGCGGTCACATCCTCTGTTTTGTAATCCATGCTGTTCCACACCTTGCCGTGACTATACTCAACACAAGCATCCCGAACATAGGAGAGATATCCAGAAGGTGTAGGTCGCCATTGGTTTTTCTCACGTGCATGTATGCTGGCTGCGTGGTTAGCATCTACAGCCCGACTGGAGAGATCAGGGCACCAAAGAGATGTGCACACTGTCTGTATATGCTTTTGTAGAGCCCGAGGTCGATAGAGAGTGCCGTCTTCAAGTACGTACTGGTCAATGGTCTGGGTGGCGTCACCGGGCCCCAGTTACCACTCTGCACAAGGTCGATCCCTGGTGGTTTACTAAATTGATTGCCAGATGTCGCTTTCATAGAAGTTCATGGTGCGGGTGCGTGGAAACGAGAGATTGACCGACCAGGCATGGCCATTGTTAAGAACGATGTGAATGAGAGCCCAGTGGTTATATCTTGTGCCCTGGTGTATTTTGCCGCCGGCAATGTCACGAACGACAATGCTGCGAGAAAGGATGCTTTCTAAGCGGGTAGATCACCTAACCGTGCTCCGACGTCATGCAACCTTTCAGCCCATTGTAGAATATTTGCTTTTCTCAGTCAATACGTTGCCAGTCTGCTGCCACACGAAATGCTCCAGGACTCGCTTGTCCACGCAGTGGACATTGGTGCTCTCTTTCATCGGGGTCAGCGTTGGGACATCTGCCTCACGGACCAGAATAACTGCCGCCACCGGATATGCATGCCTATAGTATTTCTGATTGATTCTTACCAAGACCCCTGAGCGCTTTTCTTATTCTTATCCCGCAGGGGCAGATATTTATCTCTGAGCTGCCACTCGACCCCTCGGACTGTCTGCAGAAACTTGATTCGTAGTAGATGTTTTCCTGGGGGAAACTTCTCGCGGATTTCTTTTGCGCGTTCTGTTGTGAGCCGGCGTTGATTCTCCAGGTTGTGAATAGTTCTACACGTCATCTAGGTCAAACTCATCCTTTGGCAGTTTGGCATGCGTGTGTACAAGGAGCGTCTTGTGGAGGCGGTATCTCATTACAGACTTGCGGAACAACCTCTTGCAGCTCTAGTGCCTTCAACTGCGCCTCTTGCTCTTCAAAGGCTGACTTAGAAAAAGCATATTGTGGACGCTTCCAAGTCTTTCCCTTCAATGCATTGCGTACGGTCTTTGCTCTCTCTGCATGAGTCTATGTGTATGCCATATCATAAATCTAAATGGTTGTAGAATATTGTCACAGAGGAGCGGACTTTGACCCGTGCGTTGGCTCATATGGGGATTTCCGTGGTACAGAGGCTAGCTTCGGTTCCAAAACGAGGCTGGGGCCAGGACACCTCTATGTAGGCCATAAATGTATGACCAAAAGTTCGCTCTCAAAGAAAGTTGGCGCAAGAATAACAGGTTTTTTTCATGAAACAAGGCCATTCCGACCCTTGAGGCCCCCCCCCCCGGGGTAGCCTATGCCAAACAACGACAGTTCACCTTGTGCTACTACCCTTTTGTACAGATTGCAGCTGGAAAAGTCCGAGGCCCAATAAAACCCACCGTATAAACCGAGAGGCCGAACAAAAGACACCCCGCTGCACGGCACATGTATACTCCATACATTTAAGTACCCACCCCACCCCGGGTCATTCGTGGGTCATATCGAATTCACGAGACAAATTAAACAACCTAATATTAGACTTGTCCTTGCAACATGCGATACATTGAGTAGACAGTTTTATACTAAGTTTTACTAGCAGTGATAGATATAAGCCAACCCAATTTTAGATATTATCTTGTTGTGGTCACTGCGGCGGTTAATGTGAGGTCATGGCGGGGGTTAGGCCGGAGTAGCGGGGATGATTATGGCGGGTTTTCACAGCTCGGAGTTTGGTGGCGTTATGGAGGATTATAGGTGCCAATACCTTAATTCGCGGGCAACACCGGGTATCCTGCTAGAAGGTCTTTTTGCATTGTTTTTTTCACTCTGGCAATTAAAATTTCCGCGTGAGACTTTTCGTTTTGAGGCAATAAATTTGCACACAAACAATGGTCGAATTGGTGGTAATGTGTTAAAAATATTGCTCAGGTAAACATAATTGGTAATGTGGAATGCCACCTTCTCGTTATTATCATGGATAAGTATTGTGGATGATAGTTTGCCACGCTGCTATTAACAAACAATCTAGCTATGTCACTAAACATGTTTCTTTCTACTGGTTTTTCAACTGGACGGTGATAAGGCATGTCGTTATCTCACGGTTACAATTTTTCTGTATCATTCATAATAAATGATATCATATTATAACGATTACGTTGGTATGAACCGGGGAAGGTATTTATCATTTTCTCATAATTCATGAAAATTTTAGGTCATGATATTGAAAACGTTACGAACCAAATTAACATGAACAATACATATGCCTACTTTCACAGTGAATGTCGGAACTCTTTATGGTCGTAGTGATGAAGACGAGACGTCAATTGAATGGTAACTGGAAAACGGATGTTTATTTCTGAATGCGGGGGTACGGATTTCGTGTTCCGCAAGTCCGAATATAAATTACAAAACTGTGGTATGGAGTAACTCTGGTGATGTCCAGTACCTGGTACTGGAATTCCAGATCAGCAGTAGCCTTACTGCTGAGCAGGAAATCAGGACAAGGTACTTGGTCCGTACGACGGTGACTGTAACGATGCCCGAATCCCTAATATTAATTTAACTTCTGGGGACGGAGGTATTTATTCAAGTGGGTGGCGTGAAGGTACAGTTACCATTATCTTTAATTGAAGATCAAACGGGCTGCTGTTAATTGTTATGGGAATTGACGGCTTTGGAATGCTTATTTCAAAGGGGTCTACTTGTTACACCGGAACTATTTAATATGGAAACTGAATAATTACTTCAGATATCAAAGTTTGGTATATGAGGGACAGGAGGGGGTGGGGGTGGTATGTCTCCTCACTGACTGGCGACGGCTTTTTCGGGTAATACATAAAATGTAATTGATAAGGACGATCACACTACATTAGCAATGTTCTTACACTGTGAGTACATCTTTCATTTGCACACCAGTGACCAATCCCATTGCTTGTCCAGGTTGTTACTGCTTGTTCAAGAGATGATTTTGTCAGTGGTAAGTCTGTGACATCAATGGGTTAATTTCTTTGATATTATGACTTCCAGACGCACTTATAACAAGTGAATGTGAGGTCTAATTTGTGTCGTATAGATTTTGCTAGCTGGCGTCGGATGTTAGGTATGTTGGTGGAGGTGGTTGATGTTTATCCTCATCCATCCCTCTCGCCGTCGCCATACCACCTCACAATTCTTCACTTTATCTTTTCAATATCATATATAACGTGGTCATGATGTGTGTTGAAAAGAAAATAGAACCATCCCCTTTTTTTGTTGAATATAATTATGAAATTAACGATATTCTAGATATATATATATAGATTTTTGGAACTAAGGGATCATCCGGGGAGCCTTTCAGATTTTCACAGCCTGTAAGCCGAAAGGCGACGCAATTTATCACTACTTCACGGAAACCGACTGAACGAATGCGAAATAAACCACCTTCTACGTGGCTTGTATATTGATATTTGTTGGTCTGGACGCTCTCTATCAACGACGAAAATCGCATGTAAGTGTCAATATCTAAGCTGTTAATCAGTAGGCATTTAAGGGGAAATTATCCGTTCGATTTGATGTGCTACAACACAGTAGTCACAGCAACAGGTTAGCTAAACCTTACATGTTCCCGTGCGGATTACGTAAGTAAACGAGACACAATCGTTGTCGCAGCGATAGGGAGCTCATTCTATACTATTTAGTGCGATAATCGAATCCAAGCGTTTGTGGATTTAACATCTGTTAATTTTCGTCTGACCCCACCATCCTCTCAAAGCACATGATATCCCTTGTGGAACTGTTGTTGAATGAACTTTACTCCTGTTGAAGTCACTATGAATTGCATTCATTAAGACAGCTGGCCAATTACGTAATGAGGCACTATCAATTGTATAGCGTATGGTAGGTAACATATTGCATCAACGATTGTTGATAATCAGGCACCCATTTGCATTGTTTTTGTGTGGGTCAATGTTGCTTTGGTTTTTATGATGTCATTGAAAACCAAAATGCATGTCAATGAATAATATTCCACCAAACGTTTTGCTGAATTATGCATAGAAAATTGTAAACAGAAAAGGTACTCAATTCAGACATTACTTTATATGGGATAACATAGGCACATATAATAGAATTGAGCTAATCGTGCATGGTATGAAATTATCAAAAGACATTGTTGAGTTGTGTCTCGGCGTTGCGGAAAATAATGCTGTAGAATTATAGATAGCATGCGCTTATTACCTTACCTTAATAGCAGATGTTTTAATGGTTGTTCTCATTGTGCATCCCACAATGTTCTTTTCTTTCGCGTTATGACCACATTGAAAAGATCCTTTCAAAAATGTCTGCACTTCCAACTTTGCTCCAATGGCGATAATACAACGGCGTCTATAGCAGAAGAAATGCAGAATATTACGGCTTCAAAGGGGTTTCCTATGTATGTATTACCTCGTTCATCACAGAACCAATAGCGGGTTATGGTGAATATGCTGGTGCCGACAAGGAACGTGGTGCTAGTAAAACAAACAATGCGAATTTATTAGAATTCCTTTCGTGACAATCCAAGGTATATACAAGTTAACTTATAATTGTGATTGACGCTTCTCGAAGAATAACTCTCAAAATCTACGTTTGCTGTAATAATAAATATAGCTCATTGCGTCAGTACTCCTGTGTTGAGATTTGGCGGTATAAAATGCCGATGTCATTGATTATGTGCTGGAACAAGTAATCCGTATGAAAGTGAACATTTACTGAAAAATGGCAATTGAAGTGAAGTTTGGAGTGAAGTAGTTTTTGCATACAAATGATATCATCATTGTTAATATATAATTCACTCTTACTGTAGGCAAAATTCCGGTTCATTTGCGATAATACTCCGACCTTGTGTGGGATTGATAAGCTATTAAGCTGAGAATCTGTATGCCGACCTAACATGTCATGGGATCCATCGACGGATGTGCGTCTATTCTACTTGTATACGTATGTAAACGCATTACGATCCAAATTCGTATACCATGGATTAAACATATACAACAAAGCTCATTCTTGAAGACAACAAATTACATCTTCTCTATAATGAGATCTGTGTCAGATTGAATGACAATGAAACAAATCCATGCTGCTTTGGTAACAACTGCCATCTTGTTATATCCTGCAATTCATGATGCAAAATCTAAGTTTCTAAATATATTCATAAATCTAATGGAGAGACCGATATGATGCTTTCAATATATTAGGTGTAATCATGACGTGTATCTATGTTCCACTCCACTCATTATAATGTAAGTCCAAATTGGTATGTATAACTTAACACGTGTATTGTCTTAACGCCAATGTCATTTGAATCAAATCACTTCAACGTCAATGTCATTTGAATATTATTCGGAAAAAGGAATATTGGGCCACAAATTAATCTTTGATTACCTCGGACTGCTGCCGCAATAACACTAATGTATGATAATGGCGGAATACCTGTTTGAATACAAATTGAAAATAGCTTGTAATATTGAAGTGTGTCTGTTTGAGTAGCTTTTATCACATCGTTGTTCATAGATGCGTTTAGTACACCATTCACCTAGACCGAGTTAAAGAAAAGAAAGAATTAGTTTGATTGGGGTATGACAAAGATCATTCAACTGTAACTGAAAAACCGCATAAGGGTAATATTCGTAATCGTGCATTTCGGATCGACGGACAAGACAATCATGGATAATTGGTAATGGTTGATTTATGTGGTCATACCTTGTAAATGCAGCGTCATGACAGCCAAGGCACCTGTTGTTCCGCGCATCAGTTATCGTTGCCACGCCCGTCATCAATCTTATTGTCAAAATCATCTCTACTATGCTCTGAATACACACTCTAGAAGAAAGAATCTCCATCAACAATCATATTCAAATAATCATCCGTTGACAATGCCTATCTCGGATCAAGAGGCACACCCATGCGTTTTGTATCATTCATTAACACCGCTTTCGCATCAGCGGTTATTGTGAAGGAAGCATGATGAGATGCGTCTTATCACCGCATTGTGATAATTAATGGTAGATAGAAACAATATAAAGGCTTATGTTTTAAGCCTATGGCATTCTTTTAGAGCAACATTGTTTGATAAGCAATTAGTTCTAGGAAAGGGAAAAAGATGAAAAGGTCCATAAAGCAATATTTGTGATTATGTATTGTAGCATGTAGGATTTTCACCAAAGAGCAAAGAATGACGCACGGAAATATGCAATAACTGTCTTTCTCGGAAAGTATTTCATCATCAATAAGTTTGTGTTTTCACCTTCCATATCATGAAATGTAAAAAAATTAGAAGGCCATATCATGAGAGAGAGAGATGTAGAGAGATATATAAGAGATATAGAGATAGAGATAGATATATATATAGATATAGAGATAGAGATATATATATATATATAGATATATATATATATATATATATATATATATATATATATATATATATATATATATATATATGGTATATATGGTAATATGCCCGAAATATCATATGCATCATATATATAAAAAATGTATTGTCATTCATATCGACCATTTTGTTATTTATATATAGAGTATATTCCATTAATTTCAAGCTATAACTATAGCAGACCAATGCCTGATTCTATGTTAATATATATATTTTATTTGTTTTAAATACAAATCGAAGTCTTTTGCGCATATATCTCATATATATATAGATCTATCTCTTTCTCTAATCTCTCTCTATATATATATATATATATATATCTATCTCTCTATATATATCTATATATCTATATACTTTGTGAAATTTGGCGCCAACCAAAAGCGACGAAATATATATCTCTATATATATATATATATTTTATATCTATATATGTGAACATAATCCAAGGATACTTTCTCATTTTGTAACTGAGAAGTATTGCGGATAAAGGTTAGCTGCCACCACAATTTACAAGGCGATAATAAGTCACATCTATGGGGCTGATTTCGTGGTTAAGAAGTAAGTGGGATATATATGATCGAATGCGAGAGATAACATGTGATATCGATGATGGTTATGACGCAAGGTAGGTCATCATTATCTTGCCTCATCTTATGAACAGTTTATCGCATAATGCAACATATAGAACGGCTAGGAATTGGTTAAGTATTACCAACATATACGACTACTCAGGCAATATTCATACAATGTAAGAGAATCTTTCATTAGCACGCCAGTGATAAATCCCATTGCTCGTCATGGATGTAACTGCTTATTAAAGAAAGGACATATAGCACCGCTGATATCTCGAAGCATTTGTCTATGTTAGTGGTTATTATTTGACTTCGGTGATATTATAAGTTCCAGATCTTATGACAACAAGGTATGTGGTAAGGCTAACGTGTATCACATGGGAATCTCTACCCTGCGCCTGGTGCTCGTTACATGTTAAGCTCAGCAGACAGTCCAGCTCCTCTTGAGCAATAGTGATGACATAAACCATTCCTTTTGCGGGCGAACTAACTGAATTTAACCTGTTTGACAATCCAGACATTTTCAATATAGTGGATTAATAAGAGTTGGCAGGGTAAGAGACCACAAAGGAGGAGCACCAATTCGATACATACCTGCTACCACATAGCCTGAAATTGATGTTTGTTCGTCAAACGATTTCTGTTCGCAGAAAAATTCCCAGGTGTCTATTCTGTGAGTCCGTAAGCATAAAAGAGGACGCACTTCGAAATACGATAACGGGAGAATCGTCAAATTTTATCAAAGCGGAAGAAAATATTTTTGTTAATGTTGTTTAACCAGCTTTAATCATGTATATGTCTTCATTGCACATCACAGCATTATGTGTTGCATCTATTGAGACTGTAAGCCACCGATGGATGTATATGCTACCAAGGATGATGCTACATCAAGTAGACATGCAGAAGAAAAAACAGGATGATGCTACATCCATTAGACATACAGAAGAAAAAACAGGATGATGCTACATCAATTAGACACATAGAAGAAAAAACAAATAAAAGACCTCCTTGGATATAACGTAAATATTGTGCCAAATGTATACCATTTAGTTCTTACAAATGGATCATCTTCAATCATTCATTTACCTCAATGTATCTGCTTGAAGTTTTGCTGGGATAATGCATTGTGATTGCATTGCTTATTTGTCTAGCAATGTTGTTGTATTCTGACAACTTGGCTTTACGAGCGGCTAATGGCTGCTAAACAACGGTTTCTATTGCCTCGGGAGGATGAGCAGAATATTGCGCTTTTAACGGGTCTCCATATGTATGTAATGCCCCATTAATCCCGGAACCAGGTTATGGTGAATATGCTGGCGCCGACTATGAACGCGACGCTTATAAATGAAAATTCATTCTTTTGCCCGGCAATTCAAGGGTTTATACTGGTACCTGTAACTTAAGTTTCCCGATATCTAATTATTTGAAAGCTCTTGTCGCGTGCAGTTATCATGAATATAGCTCATTGGGTCCGTCGTTTTGCATTGTGATTGATGATATAAGATATCTACGGGTTACCAATTTGGATTTGAAATGTCGTAGATTTTAGCATTTAAAATGTTCATCCGTGAGTACATTTGAATTTAAGCCCCATACAGGGCCCCTGTGGACCATGGCCCCCATTACCCTTTCGAATTCTTCGATTATCGGCGCATTGACACAGTTCATATTCATTTGAAGCAGCTGAAGTCATATTCAATCTATGTGCATGACACACGTTTAGAGTGTTATGAATCACGGCGATATATCAATCGCATGTACAGCACACACAAGGATTGATAATGCTACATTTTATGTTTAATGCAACCTGCTCTAATGATCAGAGCTGGCTAAGAATAAACGTAGCGATTGGCTAATTTAAAGAATACATCATATAATTTAGATATTATTTGTGGTTTTAATGTTCAAAGAAAAATGTTAATTAAACCGCTTCCAACACATGGTGTATAATAACGTTGTTTGGTGCAGAAATTGAAATGTCCCAGTTGTATTGTGTTCTCTTTAGTTTATTAACTTATCATTACAATTAGAAAACGTTATCTATGGGAGATCTTTTCGTACTGATATGTGCATTTTGGATAATTATCAGGTTGCACGTCGTTCTCAACAATGTATTACATCGTTGTAGTTTTGCCATATTGCTGCATGATCTTGGGCCCTTTATCTTAGCAAATTAGTGGGTCGTATACGTATTGTCCTAGCTAATTAGAAGGTCGCAAACATGAGTTGATGCGGAGCACCAAATCAAATAGACTCGAATATGGACTTGCATAGCCTCAGATAAATGCAGAACCTATTTTACCGTAGTTTTGCATTGTGACTGTTGATACAAGATGTCCAATTTGTAAATGAACTGTCGTGGATTTCACGCTATAAATGTTCACCCGTGCTACATAGAAAATGTGTGGAAAAATTGTAAATGACTTGAAATTGGGGGCTTTCCGGTTTTGGCGGACAATTTGTATCATAGTTAATAATACATTATTAATGGTATTGTGGCGGCAATTCCAGGCTATTTTCTGTCAGGACAGATTCATATGAGCAGCTTACTGACTTTGCCAGCTTTGTGTGGGCTTTATAAACTACTTTGCTTTGATTCAGTATGTCTGGCAAAAAGTATACTGCTTGTACATGGTGCATCGTTTTTAAATACGACAGTTACTTTTGCATACCGGATAGGAATTGTTGTGCATGGTTCTCATTTTTAGCAAATCTCCGTCACCAATCTCCTTCTGAACGCAGGTCTTTTGTGCGCTGCTATATTGCTCTGTACACTGATCACATACTTCTAAATTTGAGACGAAAGCATCACAACCGTCCAAATATATACCCATGTGCCATGCATCATTTGTAAGCTTTTTATCAGTGGTGTCATGTGATGCGAAGGAAGCATGCCATGCGTATTATCATCACCTTTGATATATAAACAGACATCGTTATTGTCTAATGACATTTCACTAACGTGACATTCTTTGCTGTCTCTTCAAGAATATTGGATAAAAACACAACGGGCTGAAATGTTTGTAAGAAATGTTATATATTTGCCCTTTAAATAGCGTGCGACAATGTTCCTTATCAGCAATTAGCTAGAAAATATGTTAGGCATGGAAACAACGGTAATGGACTACCTTGAATAAAAAGAAAGCTAAGTTATAGAACACGCAGAATTGTAGGCAATGGAGTAGCATCCGATTGGACAAATATTTTAAGCGTTTTGCCCTGAGGGTCATGCTATCAATGGTAAATGCATTACCTGGGATAAAGAGAGTTGAGAGATATCATACCGAGAATGGTTAAAACAGAGAGGAATCAGATAAGAAAAACGTCATCAGCAATTTTCCGCGATGGTCAGTTTTGTTGTCTCACCTTGCATTCTACTTGATGATACAGACTCTTCCGATATTTCGAACTGAATCTACTGATGATACTGAACGGTATTCCTTGATAAGCTCTCAATCATGGCACATGACGTAAAGCAAATTTGCACACAGAATAAGACTAGAAAATGTTTGACATATGCAGCAGCCCTCTCGAAATGCTAATTGCTTAGTATCGGACAAAAATACGAAAAAAGTGAATGTCAAATTAATGAGAATCTTTTCCTTAACTTAGCAAAAAATACAGAGCATCAGTTGAAAAAGAAAACTGTTCTTGGAATGATCAAACGAACGTTCAATTGAGTCGAGAATGAGATTTTATCAAACTTTTAAAATTATTTGTTGAGCTCCGTCTAAATCAGCAAATCAGGCATGGTCACGGTCACAATGACACTAGACCCATAGGAAAGAGTTCGTCTCTGGTAAATCTGAACAAAAGTTTACATTTATTAGTGCTGACATTTCACAGAGCAAGACATATCCGTGGGCATCTATCCAGAGTTGTCAATTAGCTTAGATTACGTCAGTGATGGTATGTTTTTATATCTGTCAGCAGATGTCTGACAGAAACTTAGAAATGTGGATCTAGAAAGCGCTGTTTGAAAAGAAGGCCTTCAAGGCCTTGAGGGTAGCTTTGACATTAAAGACAACCTTCCAACTCTTACTCACTGCAACAGACTCCCAATGCAAAGTTACCAATTTTCAAATGTTGTTTTGGAAGAGAAGATGGATATGCAAGCACACGGACAGGAACAAACACTTAAGCACACAGAGACACACACAAACCCACACACACAATCTTACACATAAACACTACACGCACACATTCACAGACGCACATGCACACACATATAGCCATTACACAATACATCAACCTAACCACATCACAACAAGCGGCACTAGTTCACAGCTACTCAAACACAAACCTGCAATTCCTAAATATGATCCCGAAGTATTGGAACGTATAGATATTGCCCCTTAATCACGTCAAGGGGACACATAAGTCATCAAAATTATTTCCATTAGACAAGATATTGTTGCAAGCGCGTCCATGATTAGATACATATATAACTATATTTAGTAAAAGCTGAATAATATCGATCAACGTACTCACTGTGCTTGTTTAAAGTGGATATTCATATCACTTCTGAGGGAGATCCATTGAGTGCACGGGGTGACTTGTCGGTCTAGATTTGCGGCCGTGTTCTTGTTTTATGAAGAAATATTTATTATTAGTTATGGTCGCATAAACGCAAGAATGTCACCCACTACTCATGCAATACGCTCTTATCTAATTAACCAGGTGTCGCTGTAAATGCTTCCCACGCAATAATCATAACATCAAATTTGCATACAAATGACGGTTCAACAGTAACCCTGCGCTTTATCCCCCTCATGCAAATGTATCCGTAGCATTGCACCACACTTGGTTATCTACAATCGATATTGTCTGCAAAAAGGTCTCACTAGCACCATATTCCTAGCCGGAGTGCTATATAGACTTTGCAAAATGTTATCCATGAATGAACAAGCTTATATGATTCAATAATCAACATCGTTAATATGTGACCTCTCGACATTACCAATAAAACATCTTGTTTAAAATCGTAAGCAGGTGACCGTGAAGCAATAATTTTACAACTTATTCTGGTTGGCTATTGAAAATTTAATAATAGCTTGTGCAATTAAACTGATTAAACATTATGTTGCTAAAATATATCAAAGCCAGAATAATCTGCATAATGCTGTTAACGCATGGTTGCAATGAAATCATTTGTATGGGGTATGTGGCGGCATATATATATATATATATATATATATATATATATATAGATATATATATATAGAGATAGATAGATAGATATAGATAGATATATAGAGATATAGATCTACATATATATATATATATATATATATATATATATAGATATAGATATATATAGATAGATATAGAGAGAGAGAGAGAGAGAGAGAGATATATAGATATATATATATTTCTCTCTATAGAGATAGAGAGATATAGAGAGAGGAGAGAGATCTCTCTCTCTCTATAGAGAGATAGAGGATAGAGAGAGGTAGACATAGACATATAGATACTCTCTATATATACATATATATATATATATAGAGAGAGATAGATGGAGGAATAGAGAATAGAGAGAGAGATAGAAAGAGAAATATCTCTATCTCTCCTAGAGAGAGACATATATAGAGATAGAGAGAGATAGATTTCTCTTTCTCTCCCCCTCAAATACACACAGATATATATATAGATAGGGAGAGAGATATATATCTATATTTATACATATAAAAGATAGATATATATATACACATGTATATATATATATATATATATATATATATATATATATATATATATATATATATATATATATATATATATATAAAAAAAAAATGCTTTCTGGTTTTACTTAGATGTTTATCTTCAAATAGGTGGAATGCGGTTTTTAGAAACTACATAACATAATGCGCCAATGGTTGAGTGCAGGAATGGAGCAGGATTGACTGCATTAAGCATCCAATACCAATGATATAGGCGCTGCTCTGCAACATTAAGGCTGCAATATTGACTATGACAAATACGATATGTAAATGCATCCATTAGGTGCGTTAAACAAGCAAAGGTTTACTCTTGTGAACTAACTTTATGTGTAGTTTTAGGTCATCAAATGTGACCCCATTATTCTGCGTCGTTGATGTTAGAGAGCCGCCTGTACTTTTTAATAGTTCAGTCGTGGCTCTGTATGCAAATCCTGTCCTATAGCTTAGATAGTTGCCTAAAGCTAAATAGTTTGAGCAGAAGCAATTTTCGGTAATTTACCTCTGTAAGTGATTGTATAATGAAAATGATAATTTTGCAGCATACATATTGTGCCCATACACACACACATTCTCGCACACACGCATACACCCACACATGTACACATATTCACAGACGTTACACACGCTCACACATATATAATTATTTATGAATAACTATATATAGATATAAATATATATATATATATACATTCATATATTTATGCATATATATATATACATATATATATACATTTATATATGCATCCATATATATATATACACACATATATATATATTTATATATATATTTATATATATAAATATATATATATATACATATATATATATATATACATATATATATATTTTATATCTTTATATGTTATATGAATATATTTACATATATATATAATATATATATATATATATATATATATATATATATATATATATATATATATATATATGTATATATATATATATATATATATATATATATATATATATATATATATATATATATATATATATATATATATATATATATATATATATATATATATATATATATATGAGAAGAGAAATAATAACCAAGAGCATGTGCTTAAACATGGTAACATATGTACGATCCTGATGGTAGTCATAACACGGTATGCACGTAAACATCCATTTAACCTGGTATTGTACATTTAACCAACAAAAACGAAAATCACCCTAGTACTGTATTTTCAGGTTTCATTAATAAAACCATGGGAGATTTGGTAAATATACTTTGTATTTTGTTCTAACGTTTAATTTATACCATTTCATTAGCTTCTTTGACGAGTAAATAACAAAACCTTTGTACGGACAGAATATTCAATGTATCCGGTAGCGAAGTCGATTAAGTCACAGGTTGCTCGTTCAAGATACGACAGCTGGAGAATTTCAATTTGATCTAAAGCGTCACCTTTTCGTTAATCCTAATATCCATAAATTAGTTGGCAAGTTCACAAAGTTGATTGATTCTGGTTACGTCATTGGATAGCAAGAGTACCGAGGTGTTAAACACGCACAATGCATTGCTATTGACACATTAAAGACACTATTGAAAACGTCTCCCATTTTACAAAGGAAACTGAGCTAAAATAGGCAAGGTATTTGTAAAGGATGTCGTTACATTTTAGCTGTTGCATGTTATGTCATTCCAGCGGTAGCTGAAATTCAATTTTAATGTCTACAACCGAAGCACACATTAAATTGCCATGAAATATATGGTGAACGAAGCGTTCCTGGTAGTCTGTTGCCTGCGGATAAATAATTTCAGTAATCCTGTTCAGCAAAGTGTAATTTCAGGCAGATAATTGGTTTCATAGATCTACATTGGTTAAAAACTTGAATATTTTCTCTTAAAATTGGATTGCACCCCCGCCCCCCCAAGACTTGGTTACGACACATAACGTGGGTAATTATAGTTGCTTTACTCGGCATCCTCTAACCGCAACGACTTTCAAGTGTAATGCTGCTGATAGAATTACGCGAGTTTAAAAGATACACCACTTATCAATCTTTACACTGAAGTAACACTTGAAACTCGAAAGTAAGGGCTTAGACAAGTAGATGTGTTTGAGCCATCTGCATCGTGGCACGTCGTAAATTTGCCTTGATCCACTAATGCGCGAAAGCTGCCAGGGTTGGAGTATCTTATTTCGCATATGTTTGTTTATGAGTCACCAGGAACGAGCAGTCTTACGCTTCGTGGATGGTTGAGACAGTAAAACGCCACGAATGAATTGTGGCCACTTTGCATAAAATGTCCTTCCGTTTTACGACGCATCTCTAGTTGGAAAGTCGTGATGGTAAGTTATAACTCCCATAGACAAACATTACGTTTGACGGGACAAGTTTGATCAAAATGTTACACGTCTTGAGGAAGATAATTAATATCTGAGTTTGCCTTGGCTCAGTATAAAACATAGGATGTACGATCCCATCAGGCTGGCACAGAAATGTTATCTTTATAGTATGAATGTTCATCGTGTGTTAATTAATGTAGTTAAAGCGCTTTTATCAGATGACAGATTACGCTGACATGGTCTCGTTAACTTTATAACGAGCTGTCTTTAATTGGAATATTGGAATGAGCTTAAAAAAAAGACAACTTAAGAAACACACAACTAAACACTAAATTTGATTACTTCACGATTGTAGCTTTTTGCCAATACAATCCAATTCATGAATAATTTCACGGTCATGAAGTTATAATGCAACATTTTTAACATGTTGTTTACATAGATTGCTATCCTTGCTAGTAGCGTTCCATCCGAGTGCTACTGATTAAAATGGTAAATTATACAATATTAGGTTTAGAAGTTGGTAATTTTCACAAAGCAAAGATATTTTGTTCGGTAGATAGCAATTGCAAGGTGAGTTTATGATAGAAAATACAACGAATACGCTTACACTGACAAGTGAAAGCTGACAAACACCTGTATTAGCCGAGGTACGGGCTAGTTGGACCTCAATATGTCAATCAAATTGAAAATATGTTCAACCCGAAGTATAGTTAAGTCACCAAGATTGCATTTATCTTCCATAATGTTGTTTTTGTCAACCGAAAAATAAATGGGAATCAACATGTGTACTAATGCTATGTATTTTCGCTGTCAATGTACAAGGAATTATAAATGAACCACAATCAAATTTAATCACGCCCAGATGCCGTTTGTTGAAATGCAGGTATATATTTGAGCACACTGACGTAATTGTGTAGTTGCTGTTTTAGTAATTATGACATTAGAGCTTATTTAGAGGTTCATACCCGCCCACAACATGTCCAACGATCAACTAACCGAAAAATCATATGAAACACCTCTTGGATGGGATAATACCTTCTGTCATATATATTAGAGCCAATTTCGAAATTCGCCTCGACGGGATAAAGTTAAGGTCCAAATTTTAACAGTCGTTTCTTTCATCGTTAAATGAATATATGATATTGTCTGGACCGACTGGTGATGGCGCTTGATCATTTAGCCTACTTCTCAACGATATTGAATATTTAATGTGCCGAGTGTCATATAAACGGTTACAAAAAATGCCACGCTTATGATTAAGGTGTGTCATGTATTGAAGATAATAAGCTGTCAGAAATAGCTCTGTGTTACCATGTGTTATATTGCATCTGAAACATCCCAAATACGAAGACTGAGAATCATATTCCACATGAATCATATAAGGATTAAAACAGACACTCTCGGATATCGCTATGTTACACGAACTTAGAGAATCTTTTATTGTTAGAAATACTTATCATGCAATGACAAATCGCCCGTTTTCAGTATAACCATTAAGACACTATAGCATTTGTATGAGAATACATTACCTCATCCCGCTCCTTCTGTTGCACAAACGAGGCACATGGAGTACTTTTGAAGCAACTATGTTGTGTTTTAACGGATGAGAGTGCACGGAGCAACATGGTGTCATTATGTGTTATTATATTGATTACTCCACTTCCAGCACGTGATATGTAATCATGCTGTTCGGTGCAGCGCATCACATTGTGTCCAATTTGTGATGCGCAGATTAACGCAGTACATCATCTAGAGCTTACTTTACATCAAATTTGGAAAACGATATCCATCCGTGATTTTATTCAAACTGATATATGTGATTGGATAATTATCAGACTGCAAGTAATTTATAACCACGAAGCATCTTTTATGTTGTTAATAAACATAACTACACATGACTTGTAGGATACATTGTAATGACTACGTCATACGGTTTTTTTATCGACAAGATAGCTTTGTTGTCGGCTTAAGAGATATCAAGTTAAAAAAGCAAGCAATTTGTGATTATTGCAAATCACCTGATCATTTACTCAGTCCAGTTACAAATTATCGGTGTTAGGCAATCGCATATAATTTTGTACATCATACCAAAACCTTGGTTTACATGCATATGGATAGAATTCACACACACACACACACACACACACACACACACACACACACACACACACACACACACACACACACACACACACACACACACACACACACACACACACACACACACACACACACACACACACACACACACACACACACACATACACACATACACACATACACACACACATAAATACACACGCATACACACACACGCATACACACACACACATTGCTTTTCTTTCTGGTTTAGGGTACCATCACCATTCGGATTACGGGAGGATCATAAAGGGGTGGGGGTTTGGAAGAGTCATGGTGGGGATTAAGACATGGTAATTGCGTGAGTTTGTGCAGAATAACGGCGGTTATCAGGATGTATTTGAATTGCAGGGATTATGGGAGTAAGATTGGTGAGCACGTCAGGAATATGAGTAGGTTCACGTAGATATCGGGATAGATTAATGGCGCGGAGTAGGTTGGGTATCTTTTGCATTGGGTTTTACAACATCAAAATACAAATGTTTGATATAGTGGCTAAGGGATGTAGATGGGTTACCATGGGATTGGAATATTATAGGGTCAAGGCGAATATTCGGGTGCCTTTATCGCCGTATCCTGCAGTAATTACACATATTTTGTAGCCCTTTGACAAGCCGGTTAATGGCCTGAATTGTCTTTCTGCAAAAGCGACCTGTCAACACACGTTTGTTGACGGCTTTTTGGGTAAATAAGAGATTACATGTATATTCACCTAGGCTTTGCAGCTTCCAAGGGATTTTTGTTTTACCATCAATCAATGTTTTTTTCCCTGGGGATCATAGGGCGCATAGTAATGTCATCAATACCTGCGGGTGCAGTCGTGATATAGAAGTGAATGGGGCCTATATTTTCCCAGGAACGTTGATGACAATCCGGAAATAAACTGGTCTAGGTGATGTTTTTCTCGCCACCTTGCACAAGGGCCTATGCAGGTTAACTCCCTGCTGTAATTGATGTTTCCTGAAGAGAAATGATTGGAAAGCTCTTATTGCTGTTATTATTCAGGAAGCTCCATGCTTTTTATTTCTGACCAATTGATGTAGCATTCCATCCTGAGTAAGAATGGAATTTTAATGACGATCACAATAAATTATGTATCATGCATAATTATTATATATCATTCACCAGCAAAAGGACTTCGCTCCCAGTTTCTCTCGATTGCCATGTTATCGTACATTTGTAATGTACACACGGATGCCAAATTTTACAACACAAAATCTACGACATTTCAAATTCAAATTAGAAATCACACGACACTTTATATCATATATCACAATACACAACTACGAACCAAATGAGCTAAATTCATGATAGCAGCAGACATTAGAAACTTTCGAAGAGTTCTGCGTCGGAAAGCATCAATCACAACTGGCTTATAATCTGCATAGGACCTTGAATTGTCAGTGATAGGGTTTAAGCAACTCCACATTGCTTTTAGAAGCATTACCTACATGGTTGGCGCCAACTTGTTCACCATAACCAGCCATAGGGTTGGACAAGGCACAACATACATATAGAGACAATTTTGCATCAAATGTTGTCATATGGCCAGAATACTGTAGCATCACAAGAAAAAAGATAAAAGCAATGGTACTGTTTCATCCCACCCAAACTACGAGAAGAGCACTTAACGTAGAATAAATATAGTATGTTATCCATTTGACTAAGTCATGGGGCTATATTTATGAGGCCTGATTAAGTTGACACCGGCGTTAAGAAAATGGGCAAGTTGACAGATATCTTACAAATATGACCATATATTTCTATATGCAGTTTTAAACTTGGATAAGGGTCATTATAACACCTGGTATAATGAATAAATTGTCTCTGTCTCTTCATTTGATTTTAGATTATAATTGGAATTGATTACTTTGTATTGACTTTCAAAATATTCTCCAATATATCTGATAAACAAACGCTCTGAACAACAAACGATACTTCATAATATAAACCAACGGAACAGGGAGCTATGATTAAAGAAAAAAACAAGACCGTGGCGATCAATTTGGAACTCATAAATGTTTCCATCATGTTTATATTTTAGTTGTATAATCTACATGCAGCCAATTATGGCTGGCTTGATGGTGGTACGAGCACATTTTATTTTTAGATGCTGCAATAACACTTATGTATGACGGTAGACCTGTTTGAATACAAATTTATAATAACTATGAATAATTAAGTAAAATAATGTTTGAGTAGCTTTTATCACATCGCGGGTGATAATTCAGTTTAGCACACATTCACCTAGGTTGAGTCATAGAAAGAAAGAAACAAGACGGCGGGATAAGAATGAGTCGCTCTTATCTTTTTATTATCAAGGTGTTCATTCATTTGTTTCTGAGGAAAGGGCATTATGGTAAAATTCGTCGTTAAGTGCAATTCGGAATGAGGGCAAACAGTGATAATCATACAGGCATTAATAATCAAACAAGCAGTGATAATCATACAGGCATTGATAATGGGTGCGTCTATGCAGTCATACCATATCAACAGCTTGGTGACCGTACAGGCACCTGCTATTCTTAGTAATCTCTACCGCGCCCATCTTCAATCTCATTCCCTAACTCAGCTATAATGTGTGCTGCAAATATCGTCCTGTGCTCTGATTACACACTCATCAATTCTAGACGAAAGAATCTCAACCACCAATCGGATCCAAATAATCATCCGTTGCCAATGCCTTTGCGGAAAAAGGGGCACACCCATGCGTCTTGTATCATTCTTTTACACCGCTATTCAGTAGCTGTTATTGTGAGGCAAACAATGCGATGCGTCGAATATAACAAGTTTTGATGAAAAATACTATTCAGAAACAGTGAGGGCTCTTTTGTTGGCGAATGACATTCTTTTAACATCACGTTGTTTGATAAACTGAACAAGTTTCTATATGTTCATGAGAAGCGGAAACGATCAAAAGGAACATGAAGCTCATATCAATGTTCGAAACTGCAACAATGCTTTCCTCGTTCTATTTGATAATATGAAAAGCATCATGTAGGATTGCCACAAAAGAGGAACGAATGACTCACAGTAATATGCAATAACTGTCTTTCTTGGCAATTACATCATCATCAATAAGCATTTTCATTATCCGGAATGCGAGTTTGTTTCGAGGTCACAGACTCGAAGAATATTATCTACTCAACAGAACCTGTGATATAGAATGACCGTCTAGCAAACAGGTTGCAGATGTTGATGGGTTAAATTTTTGGTCTAGAGGCGTATATTAGTCTACTGCTGATGCTGCTTAATGTTACTCTACAGTAAGAACTAAAAGCATGGTTCATAATTTGCAACAATGCTTGCATACAGAATAAGAATGGAAAATGCCAAATATGCGATGCTGCTATAGCGAAAACAGATCAAGTTGTTACGTTATATCAATCTAATTAACCAAGTAAATACTGCAGAGCAACAGCGGCATAAGCGAACATCTCAAAACAATGGAACGAATGTTCAATAATCACTCTAAATATTTGCTATCAAAGTATATAGGTCACTTGTAATAGCTGCACCTAAAATAGATTATCACTCGTATATCAGATTTCAGTTACGAATAAGGTAACATTAATCAGTGCCGACATCTAATAACACAGGTTCCGCACACAGAGGCATAAATTGTGTCCTCTTCTGAAATGCTCAGACATATTTAGAGGCCTCGATTTGGTAGCTAGCTACAGTCATCACTGGGCAGTGCCTAAACCTGAAATTAGCTGGATTGTCATATACAATAGTCTTGTGCTCAGTAGACCGGCGCAAACACGTATCCTAAAAATCTATTTACCCATGACCAAGTTTCAATGCCCTCGTACCGTTAATGAAGTCAACTGACAAAATGATGTAACTAGGTATAGGTGATCGATGTCCAACCATCAAAGCATACTCAGATATCACCGTCGCCATGTCACCCTAGAATGCTTCACTTAATTAGCTCAATATTATACAGCTGATATTCCAGCTCCCCGATAGCTACATCATTATGTCAGTGATGACAGAAACCATTCCCTTTGTGTAGGAACCAATTGAGTATAACAAGTTGGACAATCCAGACATTTCCAATATAGTAGATTTAATATCAGTTGGCGCGATGCTAGAGTCTAGCGAGAAGTGCCGTAAATTTGAACAGAGCACCAACTCGATATAGACCTGCTACAACATGGGCATTGTTTTTATAGGCGATTTCTATTTGCATAGAATAACAAGGTGCATGACAGTGTCCGAGATGTGATTCAGTATGCAGTCAATATATATATATATATATATATATATATATATATATATATATAGATATATATATATATATATATATATATATATATATATATATATATATATATATATATATATATATATATATATATATATATATATATATATATATATATTTTATATATCTATATATTGATATATATATATACATATATATGTATGTTTATATAAATATATACATATTAGCGGGGTGGGGATTCAAAAAAATCGTGCACTTTGTGACAACTTTTTTAAACTTTGCATGGTGTTAGGTATGGATATGACTTTTTTCAAAAACCACCGCACACAAGTTGGTGGAGGCCCCTGGTGGCCGTTATGCACAAAATCCAAGATGGCCGCCACTGGGAACTGAAAAGGCAATATCTCGGCTCGTATTAAGAGCAGAACCTACTGTGATACCATTTTTCTAGGGTTTATAAGGTCGAGAAATACGTTTCTGAAGTAATTTTAAGGTTTCCATTTACTTTGCACGTATAAATGCTATGTTTATGACCAATTTACATATAAATGACCATATATTGGCCACATACCAAGATAAGTTCTGAGTTCGTGTTTTTTATGATTTTTATCAAGTTACATGAACATCACATTTCACTTTCATTGTTAGTGCAGCCCCCTTCGCACTTGCACAATGGGCTGCAATGGAGTCCAGCTCGATGACACTTGCAGTTACCCTTACAGGCAACCACACACCCGCATTGGAGGAGCAGCGAACAAGCCTTACTGACGTCTGTAAAATCGTCCAATATGGCACCCACTGGTTGGTTCTGGCATTCCATTCCCAGCCCCAGTCACTGGGATTTGGGATTTGCGGGATTCTCGAGAGAGCCTGCTTCCAGACGAATCCTGCTGTGTGAAGAGCCCGCTTGGCATGCTGGAAGAGAGCATTCAGGGTCGGTGGGATGGAGTCGAGAGACTTGAGGCCATGGGTGAACAATAGCTTCCTTGCTTCATTGACAGATTGGGCAGCACAGTTCTTACTGTACATAAGTACTGTCAAGCGCTCCTGACATCTCATATGGAGATAATCAAGCGTCAGACTGGCTGGGTCTTGAGTGATGGCAGTGAATGTGGTGGTGACCTCAGGAAAGTTAACCCATGCATTCCATGCAGTCTTCTTGCCGATACCCATCATGGAAGACACAACATCACAGCCTGTGAAAGCATGGAAGA
The DNA here is from genome assembly GCA_034190875.2 of Urechis unicinctus. NCBI lineage: Eukaryota > Metazoa > Annelida > Polychaeta > Xenopneusta > Urechidae > Urechis > Urechis unicinctus. Next base: position 43,907,747 of record CM067343.1, read on the forward strand.
AGGGCAGAGCTTGACAACGCTGCAGTCCCAACATATCTGAGATATGGTGGATTGGAATGTCTTTGTACACTTTTCCTGACCCGAATCCAATCCAGAGCTCTGAGAGTCCTAGGTCGTGGAAGAAGTGGATGGTCAACACTACAACATCACTATCTACCGTCCTGAGGTACGCCTTTGTATGACCCTGATCAGCAGCATGGCGCAAGTGGAGCATCATCCATGTGTCAGCTTCCTCTTGTCGACATGGAGACAAATATGATAAGTCTGTAGGCTTATTGGTGAGTACGATATCAGCCTTTGTTGTCAACAGATAGTACTGTGAATTGACTGTGATCCTTTGCAGTTCCAGACTGATGAACTTGAAAAGCTCATCTTTGTTTTGACTATCCTTGAGGAACAACTGCCATTGAGCTCCTTTAGGTATAGGTATCTTTTCTGAGACTCGTGTTCTGCGTGATGCAGTCCCACCCCGTTTGATTCTAGTTTGGGACTTGAGACTTGTCTCTGTATATGTGTCCCAGATGGCATCCACTCTTGTTGTTCTGTCCATCGTATGGCTCTCTAAGTACGGAAGCAATTGCATTTCTGTGTACTCGCCAAACACGCTGGCCCGTATTTATGGTGGCTTTTTGACGAGCGCTTGCATGTAGTTTCAATCCCGCATAGAGAGGAAATGGTGTTTCTCTCTTCTTCTTCTGGTAAAGGGTAAGGGCACTGCTTGATTGTTTAGCAGCATTGCTGCATATCAGCTGAGATATAGTGCAGGCGACTCTGAATCTGGCACTGATGCTAGCCTGGTCCTCTGCTACTTTATCCTCAATAGAGCTTGAGCCTTCGAGAAGGACGTCCAGAAGGGTCAACAGAGGCTTACTGACTGGCTCACTGAGGCAACTCGGGTCGAATGATCTATTAAAACGCTTCTGTTCCTGAAGAATGTGTTGACGCAACATGAGACCCACTTCAACAATTTTCTGTGCCTCTTCATCACTCACATGAATGCGAGATGCCTGTGCTAGAGCAGCACCAACTGTCTTTTTGTGAGAGATGTAAATTTCACGACCTTCTGTGTATTCAGACCAATCAGGTTCTAGCTTCTGTAATATATGTTCTTTGAACCTCGTCGGATGTACATATGATCCAATCCAGTCAGATTCCAGTTGGACCAAACGTCGATCGTACAGTTTCCTCAGGTCAGCAAGCTTTGAACGCAGAGTTATTGAACTGCACAAATGCTACAAGTTGAGCAAATACCAAGGGGTCGTATTGCTGCCTGGCGTAACTTGTCTCTGCATTTGATGATTTGTTCACAGCTGCACGGGCCTCGTTCTTCAGCTTTGTATAACAGGATATGTGATAATGCACATCTCCAGCCTCTGCATCACTTGCAGTGTTCAAGCGTGCATGTACCACCCAGTTCTTAGACTCTATAGCCCATTTGCAGAGGTTCTGGCTGCAGTCTTGACTACGTGCTCTGTGGATTGGCTCATCACTGTCTTTTTGAAACGTTTCACAATAGACACACTGAATGTTTTTCCGATCAAGCGACGCACTAAAACTCGAACGAGTTTTTTTGGGACTGAAGTCCTCGCCATCTGAATCTTCTCTTGTACGCTTCTCTACAGCACGCTGAAGGTTATGTGAACGGAAATGTCCTCGACACCCGTTGTAATATTTAGCTTCATTTTTCAGCATTGTGGAGGCGATCCTCGAACCATCATCTAAGCACTGCAAATTGACCCCAAGAGGTAAAGTGATATCATTGTCTACAAAAGCTTTCAGTTCATCTTCAAGGGTTTGATATGCAGCATGATAACATTTTTTCTTATAAGGGTGTCGCAGGTCCCTCCCAGCTTTTTCTTGACACAAGCAACACAATTCCCAGTCTGTGTCTTGTCTTGTATTACATGGAATTTCGAAAGGATCTTCGTCACTCATGATGAATCGAAGCAGGGCTATTCTTGTGCGTCTTCAATCTTCATACTTGAATGGAAAAGTGGTATCACAGTAGGTTCTGCTCTTAATATGAGCCGAGATATTGCCTTTTCAGTTCCCAGTGGCGGCCATCTTGGATTTTGTGCATAACGGCCACCAGGGGCCTCCACCAACTTGTGTGCGGTGGTTTTTGAAAAGGTCGTATCCATACCTAACACCGTGCAAAGTTTAAAAAAGTTGTCACAAAGTGCACGATTTTTAAAATACTCACAATTCCCTCCCCGCTATATATAAATATATATATATATATACATATATATATATATATATATATATATATATATATATATATATATATATATATATATATATATATATATATATATATATATATATATATGTATATGGATATTTGAATACATATGTCTATATACATATATATTTGTATATATAGATATATAAATATATATATACACATATATTTACATATATATACATATATATTTATATATATATATAGATATATATACACATATATATTTATATAAATATATGAATATATCTTTATATATTTATGTATCTATATATACATAACATAACATATAAAATATATATATATATATGTATATATATGTATATATATATTCTTATTCTTTTTATCTACATATATATATCCCTCTCCCCTCTATAGATATATGTATTTTAGATTATATCTCTATATATAGGTGTATGTAAATATATATATATATATATCTTTATAGCTCTATCGCTACATATCTTTACATATATATTACACCTCTATAGTATTTCTCTAATATTTATCTATATATATAGAGATATATATATATATATATATATATATATATATATATAGATATATATATCTACCATTCATACATACATATATATCTGTTAATATATACATATATATACAGATATATATATATAAATGCATATCAATAGTTATATATCTATATATTTACATATATATGTACATATATATATATATATTTATATATATATAAATATATATATACATATATATATAAATATATATGTATATATATATATATTGATATATAGTATATATATATATAGATTTATATATTTGTATATAAAGATATATATATATCTCATATCTATCTATATCTCTTTCTATCTATATATATATATATATATATATATATATATATATATATATATATATATATATATATATATATATATATCTATGTATTTGTATATATAGGGTTCATTTAAGTTTTACATAGTGGCTATTAATGGATTGGCACTGTCACGATATGAGTGCCAAAAAAGACAACCATGCGTATAAAATTAACAAATCTGCTTGTTCTATAATAGTGGTGTAACAGGTTAATGTTGTATGATGCAGTAGATTACAACATGCATTTCTGATATGATACGGGCATTAATGAGTTAATAATGTCACCGTTATGACGAATATGTCAATTTGGGATATAGATAGCAATGCAATTTGGGTTCAACCACAAAGATCGCGGAATAATTTCTAGAAACAACAGTTTATCAAAGATGCAATTGTCGGTGATTTGGAGCAATTTGGCTTTTGCTTTAAATGTTTGTGTAGTTGGCAAAATGTCTCGTTTGTGTATTCCTTTCACGTCATCGGGAACAGCAAATCGTATATAATTAACCAGGCCAGTAACTAAGCATGCGCATCTTCTCAATTTTCAGGTATTGGCGCTCTAACTGCGCCTATTTCAGCTTCGGATGTATTGTAGCGTCTACCATGTGCTATATTTAGTATGCAATTCACGTCCCTTCACTAGTAACACTAAGTACTCTTTCTACCCAAGGAACGTTTTTGACAGATACGCACCGACAGCAATAATTGGATTTATCCCAGAACATCAAAATTCGCAGATGCTGCTGGTGTGACGATGCAACCTAGTGGAATGCATAGTACAATTAATGTCGAAAGAGAAACCAGAGTATATTCACATGGAATCCTAGTGACCAGTAGTTCTCTCAGGAGTGTTCAAATATCCCGTTTAGCCAGGAAATGCATATTATACGTTTGACAAATTGCACACAGCCAGATGAGTCATGTGCTTTGATCACTCTTAATGAATATGGGGTTCTTGTTGCCGTTTTTACTTATAACTCAATTGTGACTAACATCTATGATATACACACCTTTCATTCTGAATATATACAGCTGGGAGAGCCACCAAACAACATATCAAATGCTTGATGAGCATTTTCCAACTTCTGCACGCACTGGTTGTTTTTCGTTACTGCAATGTTTCATTTTAATGCGCTATTTCTGCCAAAAGTAATAAGACTTATTTCGGACTATAACCGCGTGTTTGTTGAAAATATGATATACCCACAAATCTCATTTATGTGAAGGGCAATCAGGGTTTGTTTGTGTGATATCTATTGTAGAACCACTTATCCATAATATGTGTAATGGGGAATTTTATCCGACCATTCAACAACAGCTGATCATTAAGTAAACAATACGATTCAAGTATATCACCATGAATGAATAAATAAGCCACCTTGACCACAAATACCATAACATTGGCTTAAATACAGCCTACTTTATGGCATCATGCATTTGCAATACGGTGTGTAAATGCTAACGGAGATATTTACAATCTTCATTTTACCCGCAATCGAAGACGTGTTATATAGTGACCACAAGCGTCCCGTCAATGAAAAGGTTATTTACGATAGTTATATTACATCAATAGATTTATCCCTGTACAGTTTCCTCGAAAGTGCGTAATCACAGTACGGTTTCCTTAAAAGACATGATATGAAACAGACAATATTGCTACGAATTGATCTGAACGTAATGCTGTATATTCTTTTTGTCTTTATGCGCTTATGCAGACTTATGCAGTAAAAGACCCACATATGCTCTGATATGTACATGCAACAATACGGATATTTGATTAAACAATTAATCGTCAATTTATCTGAATCAGATAGCATTTCATAACTTATACTATCTTTATGAGTATATTGTATATTGCAAGTTTATTTGCGTTATAAATTTGATTTGAGTGTAATGGGCTCTAAACGATACAATTATGTAAGCTTTGCAAGTTGGTAATGTCAGTATGACTAACAGACATAATTCGTAGTAAGTTAGTACAATAATGTGTGTATCCGGTTCCAAATTTATCCCGACTAATAATGAATATCAGAACGCATATTACCTTCATTGTCATGATGGGCGTATTGTACAAATTGATAAAGTTAAAGGTGTTATATATCCCATGCCACATTGGTACGCCATGGTTCATAGCAGCGAACACCTATGTAAAATGCTAAATAGCTCCACTCCACGCTATATAGTCACATTTGTAAATAAAGATAATACGTTGTATTCATTATGCATGTGTATCTTTAATTATGCAATGTACGACATTCCACCTTTCAAATCACATGCCGTACTGTATCTTATACCTAATGACACAATTGTACATGCATAATATAAACAGTTACATTCTGAGTGGTACATTGTGAGGTAAGGTAGGTGAATTCAAGGCATTGTGCACACGATAACATGACTGATCACAACTTGAATCGAACTGTTTGTCGGGTGATGCCAATTTAGACCAACAACACGAACAACAGAATTAACAACAGCAAACATCACGACAAGGATTGTTTCGAAGTGGAAGAACATCATTTCAACCAGGACAAATTTATTGAATAGATTCTTACAAATAGCTATCCAATTCACGTAATGTGACTACAGACAGCATCCAAATTTTTCTTGATCATAGAAATGATGAAGACCGGATATAGGCGTCCTATAAACTGCAATTACTCATTCCCTTAGAAATTGTGATATTTTTTTATTAAGAAACTACAAGGATTGGCATGATGTGTAATTGATAGTCAGACTTAATGGAATGATTCATCACTGAGGTTTTCCTGGTGGGAGTCATCCTGCTATATATTGTCATTTGTGGAAGCGTTTTTAAAGATTTGTGTAGTGCAACTTGCTGACCAGCTACATATATCTTTGGTGATTTTGTTACGTTTCGATGTATTATGGAGCGCTTATCATTTGTAACGGTTTATATTTATGAGGTATAGGTAATAGGTTTGTTAAAGTGAAGCTTATTCACGTATGATTCAAACGATTATATAAAGTTTAGCATAACTTATGGTTAATTAAATGGAATTGAAACCAAGCATTTAAATCGACATGGAATCAAACCAGATGTACTGTAATTCCATTGGCGAAACAAATATATTATTTGATATGCGTACAGATTGTTATATTGCTAGTGCCTCTAAATAATGGAAACGATGTGTAGAACCGTTAGAGCAATATAATCTAATTGATTGATCAATGCATCGTTTTGTGTACTATGAGTCAAAATGTCAACTCTCATCTACTTGTATATTGGGATGGCTTTATTCAGTCCGACCTGGAAGTTAGATAGCCACTGTATTATACTGCTTTTTTGCTAAATTTCGCCGTCAAACTTTATGACACGTGGTAATGTCACTGATACCAAAATCCCCGTCTTCATACTGCAGGCATGAGACAGTCCGAAGTGCCAATAAACGTGTATCTAAATTGTTTCTGGAACAGAGATGGAGTAAATAGATCAGTTCATTCGTAATATTCTTGAGATGTTGCCACCAGAATTAAACACTGCGACATAAGATCAGATAGCAAAACCTGATCTGGTTTGTCTCCTCAGTTTATTCCAGACATATAAGCCAAATGCTGAGTGGTGGGTTCCATTGAATATTGACGGACAGTATAATAGGATCTGCGTTAGCCATTTCGGGCTGCTATAAATATATTGCACCTGATCTACTTTGCATTCAGGCTGGTCAGGCTATGTCGTTATAAGTTATTTTATGAGAGCATCCTGTGTTTATAAAGTAAGTTTCATTGCTGCCCTTGACGAGTTAAATAGGACACATTATCCCTGAGTCTGCATATCTGCATAGTATAACAAATGTATAGTTCAGTCGTGACTCTGCATTCATTCATATATTGCTGCCCTTAGACGTTGTCTATCTAATGTATAAATAGGACAAAAATATCATATATATTTATTTATACATATATCATACATTTTGATGTTTGCAGATATAATATTTATATATATATATATATATCATATATTTTATATATTGATTATGTATATGTATAAAGCCGATATATATATATATATACATATACAGAGATATATATATATACATATATTCATGAGATATCAATATATATCAATATATATATATATATATATATATATATATATATATATATATATATATATATATATATATATATATATATATATCTATATATATATATATATATATATTGCCCACTGTTGTTAGAGCAGCCATTTGTTGAGCATAGTCCATAAGATGATACCATAAAACACGGGTTTTCCAGTCGCTGGAAAAAGATGGCTACATATTGTCATCAGTGGGTATTGTTTGCTTTGTTCAGCTCAGTATTTATTGCACTTCAGTAGACAGCGCTCATGTCTTACTGCATATTACAGACGTACGGGATGCAACAACAAAATATATGCACCGTTCACGAGCCGTTGAAGTCACATGTGTTGTACTGATTTTGATTGCAATCGACTATCCATTGCCAACGTCAATCTGCATACGGTTAAAACAAGTGCACAAATTATGTTGGATTTCATCTACCCGGTCATGAGTTACTAGTCTGTGACACTTCTTTGGAATCAGACAGATATGTCTCATTTCAAGAAGAGCACTGATAATGTAATGATGCTGCAGATTGCTGTAGACTATTTTAACCACAAACGTTCGGTCTATTTATTGATTCACGTTGATTGGTCTTTAGTGGGAAATATATGCGAAGGATTGAGCAGAAATTACCCCGCGATATTGGTTACTTTGAAAAGGTATGTTTTATATTAAACTTGTATTGTTTCATGTGTCTGGCCTATATAGGTGCCATCAATGTCCATAACAATACATTAATTATCGCCAATACATTGTTCTGCAGCATCGTACCCGTTTCATCGTACATCAGTCTTAAAGTGCCTATCGCACGAAAAATCATGTCATTTTTCGCCAGATTACGGAAACATAACCAAAAAGTACTTTTTCTGTTTATTTATCAGTCGTGAAAGTACGCGCAGTCGGATAGAAATTCGACTTTAAAGATTAGTTCGGCGTATCGAAACAACGAGCTCATGAATAATTAATCACCTCCGTGTGACGTCAGACCCGGTAATGTTTTGCTCGCGAGGCGCGATCTGCGTTACGGTTTTCGCAAAGTAGGCCTTTGGCCATTGTTGTATTGGCAGAGCAAAGTTTTTCTTATAGATTCGAACCAGAAATGACCTATCTGATGAAGCGAATGAAGACGCCGGCGATGCCACTGCTGCGCCTTGGGGTCTTAATCACGCGGGTCATCCTGCCCAGGACATAGTACGGCTGCAGAACAAAGCTAGGTATGCTATGTCTGATTGCATTCATGAACCGGTTCATCGTATGTCTTGATATATAACGCGTGTGTTAATCCATCAATTTTACAAACAAAGTATGTATACCCTCTTTTTCTGAACATATTTTCCTACACTTTGTGTTTTAATGCAAACAATCTAAAGCTATTGTTAATCGATTGAAATGATATGTTCAAACATATCACTTATATTGAGTTGGGTGGGAGCCTGGTTAACACTCAAGCCACAGAAACTTTATTTATTGACCCAACTTACAGGAACGTTTGTATAAATCTCATCTCATGTCAACACAAAGCAAATAGTATGCAACAGAGCTTTGCAGCAAATAATTTTACTATATCAGACATTACATGTCTCCAGATCAAGTGTTTGTCAAGGAACAACGACTCATTTCTGATTAGCGACTCATTTCTGAATAGCTGATGCATTTGAATATAAAGTAGGCCTTATCAAAGGAAAATTAATAGATTGATACTGAGCAAGAACATATATACAAGAGCAATTACAGCGGCTGTTTTCTTGTAGGAATATCAGTGAAGGCATAACTTGACTTAAGAAAATGAATGATATGGTATATTATCATAGTCAGTGTTACATCTGAGTTTCCATGAATGTACACACTTGAAACATATTTGTCATACAATATGCCATCACTAATACATGCATTAATATTCTCGTCACTACATCTTGCCACAGGTATCTATGTAGCTACTGTCAACCAATGGCGGAGGTAGAAGATTATATATGCAGTGTAGAGATTCCTGGAGTCATTACCTTCCTAGAGAATAGCCCCATTCCAATTGGTTGCATCTACCATCCTGGTTTCAGACTATCTCTAACACTTGGACCTTGCAGGTGGCACATTTCTCCCACAGACAACAACAGGGGCACGTGATAGATAAAGATGTACAAAGGTGAACGATTTTGTATTATTATTATTACATACATCTGCACAAAGGCGTACAGTCATTACTAATAATTTCATTATCCTTATCAAAAAACATTTGAGCATGGAACATTGTTATTTGACAGGGGTTACAGGTATACAGTATACCAACAGTTTCTTACATGGTGCTAAGGTCATCTGGGCAGAAGATAAGAGTTCCTTTACCAGCCTGTGCCGTTACAATAATGAATTAAATATGATGCTCAAAAAGTCAAATCTGTTTCCAGCCATTTCTTCCTGTCATGTGTTTGCACTGGTGCTGTCAGGGTCATTGATAATGTGACAGACTGGCTTCGATCCGGTGCAGTCATCTATTGAGTCAGAAGGATGCGCAGAATTGTCTTCAGTACCAGGAATTTGATCAGGTTCAGCTGAGAGGCGCCCCTTGAACATCCAGTGACATATATATTTTTCAACCAGATCATTGTCATAGCTAGCCATATGTGCTTCCAAAATATGTATATCAATGAAGAAACTAATTATATCAGTGCTATATGGATACAATTTATGCACAAAACCAACAAACAACTATATATGTATAACAATTGTTCAGTGGCCATAACGACTTCGTGGAATGCACTAGCTAAATAAATCTTCTGAAGTATCATATTAATATAGATCTAATAATTTGCTGCAAGGTCGTACTGTATTGTATCTTTTTAACAAGACAACAGACTATTATATTAATATTAATTTATCAAGAAGTTAATCGAGTCTCACCCTCTGCTTCTCTCTCTTGATATAGGCAGGTCTGCTTTTCTTAGGGGTGGGAGGGGATCACTTTTCTCACAATCCTTTCCAGTTTGCCTGACAGCAGGGCCTTCGCAAAATGAGTACGTACAGCATCTGGCTTGAAAACCAGTTTACAACGTGGTAGACTATACAACCAAGCTCTTCTCTAATTTTCGGTGCTTGCTCAAAACATCCCTTGGCTAAATGAACCGAGCACACAAACGTGTACTTGCCCGGCCCCGGCCGTTTGTCTCGCGTTCGTAGTACCTGCCCCGTCCATCGTTTCTTTACATCGTCCTTATCAGGAAATTTGAACAAGCTCACGTCGTCCAGACTTGTACGCGAAACAACCTCAAAACAACAAGGATTAACTATCGTGTCGGTCACAAGATATGTATACACGACAAATTATAATTAAAACAACGGGGAACTACTTGCGTCTCTGAGAACGGGATTACTTTGCTGACGTCACATGCCAGGGTCTGACCTAGCTCATGGCTGCCGTAGTGATTTGTCGAGCTCGCTAATATGATCTGACATTTTATCAAATTTTGGCCATAACAGATTAGATGCGACGGTAATTGGACCGGTTTGAGTTTATTGATCACACTATGAATTGATTTAAGCGAACTACCTATAGCCCCTGTCTACCACTAGTTCTACCAGATCCGAACTTTCGGAATCAATTACATTCTCCATGTCAATAAATTGCAAAAACATTATCGTTATGCGATCTTTTACATAGACTAATTATAACAAAACTTAATATTCTAAATTATCTAAATAGATCTGGACCTAAGCGATATAAATTCCGCATGTTTCAGAAAACGAAATAAAGTCCGTTCAAAAAATTCCTTTTTTAGGGAAAATAATCAATGAGTTCTTCGGCAATAAAGCTATTAAACTCATCATCATGTAAGACAATTAGTGCTAATCCGGATCTTGAACGTGGCCCTTAAAATATCATAAATGTCAGTTCTTGCATACGTTTGACTTTCGATGGTAGGCAAAATATAGGATATGCATCTATATATATATATATATATATATATATATATATATAGATAGATATATATATATATATAGAGATAGATATAGAGAGAGAGAGATATATAGATATATATATATATCTATAGATAAGAGAGATAGAAAGAGAGATATATCTATATATATAGATATTTATATATATATATGTATATACATATATCTCATCTCTAGAGAAAGAGAGTATATAAAGAAATAGATTTGCATATAGAAAATAGAGATCTATTCTCTCTCTTCCCTCTCTATATATGAGGGATCTCTAGACATATCTCTATCTCATATCTATAATCCATATAAATATATATCCCTCCTCTCTCTCCTAAATATCTATATATATATGTAAATATAAATAAACATATTTGTATATATATATATATATATATATATATATATATATATATATATCTATATATATATATATATATATATATATTATATATATATCTGTACGTACAAGATAATTTTGTTATGGAACTTTTATCTGATAAAAGCAGCACTTATCAAATATAAATGATCTCATAACCAGCTGTCTGTAAATGGAATATTCAAGTAAGCATATATAGTGGAAAGGCAATGTCGAAATGGGCTTTCCTTCACTAACACAGCTCAGTGTCAACGATTTCTTAACATGTTGTATATATTTAATGTCACACTTGCGATTTGCGTTTCATGCTTGTGCTGCATTTGTATTTCCAATAGTTTATTTAAATGGTGCATATTTAGGGCTCAACCAAACAAAAAACGTGCAGGGATTTTTCGTTATGTTTTCGTCACATCTTGAATGCTTGGATTGCGCAAATTGTACATGCTACTTCGTCGGATCGGGTATATAAGGACGCACGAGAGTTTGGTGTTGAAGTTAGTGACTTTTGTACAATTGATTATCAACCAGTCAGTCGACTATTGACATTATAGTTGAACAGTTCGTATTCGAAGAGATTGTGGTACTCAATAAACGAAGCCAATCTTGAACCAGTGACAATTGGCGAGCTTGCCAGGATTGGTCACAGAGCGGAATATACTAGCCACTATATTTGTGGCACCATCAGATGATAGTAAGGGACAACCATCAAAGGGCAGTGAATGATATCAACTTAAGCGCAAAATGTATTGTCGGAGACTGTTGCTGCCGCAAGAATTGGCTGCAGAAAGGGAATATTCCAGCGAGTGTATTTGTGCCGCTATCAGGGGATAGTCAGGGACATCATAGCAGTGCTAAGCATAACATAAAGTTTCTTTTTAACTTTAATTGCTTTTGTATACGGGCACGTGTCAGTTGCATAATGACATTGAGCCCGTTACACATCAGGTGGTCGAATTAATTGAATGTTTGAGCGTGTCTAAATTTCAAACAACATTCCTGCGTTAATGGAATCTGTTTCGACAGGGCGATGTATCGATGCCATTTTCTTTATATACGTGAAGATGCAAATAGCTTCTTTCTGATGTTACCTATTAATATATTGATTGACACTTATATTGTGAATCACAACATTGAATGTTGATTTGTTAAGCATGTTCGGAAATTCTACCCACATACATTCGGTTCACTTACCGTTCTCGACAATCAATCTAAAAATATACGATGATGCGCTTTATTCTGCTGTTATGCACATGTGTTATTAGCGGTAATTCAGTGCCGTCTTTTGGAGCACTTTATTGGCATTAAGATGTATTAATATTGATTATAATTTCAAAGGGTAGTGTCCATGGATAAATATTATCTGTAGGTTTGCAAAATACGCCATGCTGAGAATCGCCCAATCAAAGTAAGTGGGAATGAAATTAGTAATAATTATTTCAATTACAAAAAGGCTCATAGTGCTGTGTCGCGTGCGCGCAATTTCAAAACACATTCTGTACGATATTGACAAATACTTCACCACCATATTTGCAAGCCATCAAAACACCAGCATTTTGGCGAATGACATGTAAAATATACAATACCGATACCACCACTGTTGTTGGGGCTCGAATGTATATCGATAGAGCATCACGAAAGAGCTGATTTCATCGTTTGTGTTTATGGAGTCAAATGGGTATTACAATCACGCGACCTCGTCTCCGGTTGTATATTATCATCGGTATTAGTACACGATGTGTTTGGACTTGTACGCCTCTCTCGACGTTTTTTCATCATGCACAACCCTCCGATGCAGACATGACGATAAGAATAAGGCAATGTCTCGATGTTGAGGGGAAGAGATAAATGCACACTTCATGGATTTGATCATATAGTTGGCAAATAGTTTGCCCTACATCATCAAGTTATTGTCCATGCTTTATCAGTTATTCAGTTCACGATGGATTGACTGATTTTATCACTTTATCGCTAAACCTGCTTCTCGAAGATATCGAATATTTAATGTGCCGATAACTTGTGTCCAAATAAGTAAATCAACAGTATTATGACACTTGTGTAACGCGATACCGCAGTGTTTAGGCGTGTGATGTATTGAGGCAAATACCACTGTGTTATCGCTTGCTGCATTGCATCGGATTTATTTCAAATGATATGACTGTCATACATGTTACCCATGAACCACATAAAGCAAATACAAACACTGAAGCAATAGAATCACAAATGGAGTAGTTTGTGGCGCTCTCAACGAGGCCCAACTGTTCATTTAATCCTCAAATCCAATTCAACGAGAACACTGCGTCCTATTAACAATTTACAACGTGGTTTTATTGCCAGGAACAGAATATACATAGATGCAGTGTCACACTGACCGTTCTTGTTAAGTCGCTCATAAATAGCGAGGCAGATGATGAGGTCGAATGTCATGCATATAATATTGCTTTTCCCTCTATAACTTGAGCGGTAAACATCAAACATAAGCTGCCATTGACCTACATATTTACAACGTCATAAAAGAGAATTATAGAAAAACGGTGGTTTTCTGATCCATTCATTGTGATTGAAGTATGATGCTATTTACATTTACAAGTATATGAATGTTTAGACAATGAAGTAGTAGAAAGCATGGCTGAATGATTAATCCTGGTTAAGTATCCCAACCTATGCCGTGTTTATTCTTATGTACTTCCATTGTACAAGTTTCGAGGTGTCTACACACGATTGTCATTGATAACGAAATGCTCAGGTGCGTCATTTTGATATTAGCAAGATACGAAGTTGAATCCTTCATTATCAGTTCCACCAACGGTTTTGCATTGATTGCAGTGCTGTATAATGCAATGAAATCATAGGTCGTATCAAGTGTTAAATAACGCTACGTGTTCAGATACTTTGTATCATAAGAATGAAAGAAATAGTTCGGTTCGGATTGTTTCTTGATTCTGGTGCCATCAACCTGGAAATCTAAAGTGGCGTATTTCATTCATACATTGCAAATAATTGTAGTTGATAGGTAAACATTCAAATACATAACTTACGTGGTGGGTAATATGATTCATACATTGGGACTTATATGAAATATTACATAGAAGCAAAATATAAAAAACATTGATATATAACAGTTACAAAATATATTCTATTGAATTGCAGATGTTTATTGTGCGATAGTTCAATTCGAAGTGCAGGCATGAGCAGATTGATACTTTATGGAAAGTCGTGAATTGGATTACTTCTAGTTTGGTTAATATAAATGTCTGCCTTGGTCTGTCTGTTACTGTGCTATTAATAACCCAAATCAGCGGTCACTATAAGCACATCAAAGACAATCGGACTATGTACATGGTTCAGGACTCCAACAGATGGTGTAACGATTTCAAAAGGGATAGAACATCTTGCTCTTATCAAATAAACCATGCGTACAAGCGGCTTTGCGTTACACATATGCTGGAATTTCCCTCAAAAGAATAAATAATCTACACTGCTTAATTTTCCTAGGTCGTGACGAAGATATTTAAATAGTATATATGACCGGCTAAGGCGAAACATGCACCTGAAAAAGAACGTCTAATTAGCTTACAATTTAACTCATTGATGAGTGTATAAGTATGGGGAAAAAATACTCAAACCATACTTCATGACGGAATAGCTTTTGCTGGGATGGACATCCATGAACACAATTAATGATTTTTGTCTTTGAAACTTTTGATGAGTGATGAGAAATCAACGATAACCGCTTTGTACTGGCCTATGCAGTATGTGATTCCTCAAATATTTATGAATCTGCTATACTTCCATTGCTTTAAAGTTGGAGGAATACGCAAGTTCTATAATGCCTTCACACAATACTGAACCAGAGTAAGATGAGTCCACTAAAAGGAATTGAATGCATACTAATTAAGAGTTGTGTATTTCTGGTGTGTCTGAACTAAAGACAGCAGCATCTAAAGTTCACGGTTTGAAGTGAATTTAATTTTTTCATGAGAGACATAGACAATGTATTGGTGTGACCCCTCGTATATTATAGGATACAAAAGTCTTTCTTAAGTTACTGTTGGTAGATTGATTAATATTCAAATGACGTCGAATGAAAAACTACATAAGCAATTTATGGTGGTGCTTATTATTCGGACTGTATTGTTCTGGTTCATTATATATATATATATATATATATATATATATATATATATATAGATATATATATATATATAGATATATATAGATATATAGATATATATAGAGAGATATAGAGATAGATATATATATCTATATAGATAAAAGATATATATATAGAGAGAGATATATATAAACATATATAGAGATATTTATCAACTTTTATATATATATAACACATATATATATATTTACATGTATATATATATATATATATATATACGTTTATTTATTTATATATGCATATATATATAAATATATATCTATATATATATGTATGTATATCAATTAACATATATATATATATCCACTTTTATATGCATATTTATCAACGTTTATATATATATATAAACATATATATATATTTACATGTATATATATATATTTATATATATGCGTATATTATATATATGCATATATATCTATATATATATATATATATATATATATATATATATATATATATATATATATATATATATATATATATATATATATATATATATATATATATATATATATATATATATATATATATATATATATATATATATATATAATCGATATACAGCTCTCCGCGACCCGAGCTGTTAGGTCAGCTGACCTTGAGATAGTCGGCGGATGCATGATGACCCAATAGACGGTGGGCCTACGTGATGCATACGCATTTGTCGTCGTGCCAAATTTACAGTAGTCATTACAATAAGAAGGTCTTCTAATTTCAACTGATCCGTTGAAAAGATTGTATTCAGATGGATGATAGGTGCGCTGAAGAGTAATGCGGCGGATTTTGATATGCGCTGGCAATAACAAGTGTTTTTATACGACGCCACGCTTCCGGGTGCCGAGTCGCTCGATCTAAAATAGCACTAGTGACTCGGCACTCGGAAGCTTGGCATCCGGAATCAAGCGTCTTTGAAAACGCAGAATCTCATGTGCACCGACAACATATACTTTATCTATAGAACATAATGCATGATGGTGATTTGATTTTGATGTATTTGGGCAGATATCCAAATGAACACCACCCATGGCGTTTTGTGGACTCTTTGTGCTTGTTTAGCGCCCAATGTCGACCTAAAGAGCAAACAATAATTGAACAAAGAAGATTTTACGTCTTCGGGAGATGACTTACATTTTGTTGGTGATGTGTTTTTATCACATTTTGTAATCAATAGTATTGCATATAGTAGCAAATAGAGCGTTAGTATGCATGCCATAACTCATCCCAGATTATTGGCTGTTTGCTGTATCGTGTATTTCACTTAATCAGACTTTCCATTTTTGTGTATCACTTTTGCAACGACAGGTTAAAAATTGACAATTCACCACTGCATTCGCACGAACTATAACGATGTATACATGTTATAGCGCATAATGAACAACACGAAAGAATGCGCAATACACAAAGGATACATTGACATTCTTATTGTATCAACTTTTTGTCACCCATGGCCCTGGAGTGTCGCTCACAACCCATTTGCGGTTATTGCTTTGTGTCGCTGTTTAAGGCGCGTGAAGACAGGCCAATCCTTTTACTGCATGAAGGTTTTGAGATGCCCTTTCCTGCTTTTATGTTTGAGTAATATAACAAATCCTCTTAACGTACTCTTCTCTACTCCGGCCTCTAATGGACACCTTGAATTGCATCCCTAATTAACTTTGCTCCCAGAACCTCTTTTGCGTATTGTGCATATAATGAGTTCACCTGAGGACTGAATATTGGTGTGTTGAATATTTGTAATGAAATACACTAGTGTTTACGATATTTTATCACAGCAAGTTGGGCAGGACGTTTGTAATCCCGGTTTGATGATGTTATACAGAATTCAAAAACAATAATCGGCGAGGTGACAAATGTATCTGTCAAACGGTTTAAATATAACATTCCACATCTGATAAAATTTAAGTCAAAAACAAATCTCCTGATACAAAAAACTCACGCAGTCCAGAGGCCGTCCGCTGACGGTGTGAACCTCATTGAGTGGTTCTTGAATATTCCAATTTAAGTTTGTATAGGCTACCATGACCATGTAGGGCTTGTCAAATTTTATATACCTACAGCTGTGTAGGGTTAAACATAAATTGGATAAAGCAAACATCGGTCAGAATTGGTCTTTCGTTTTAGCTGCAGCATTTGAACGCAATTCAAGTCACACCAAGTGTCCTGAGCGAGATCCCGAACGGCTTCCGTGTGTGTTATTAATGTATCCTTGGTATTATATGTGCTGGTTGAGCCGCGCAATTTGATGTCCCTTCGTATGAATTCATGTTGAGTGTGGAGCGTTGATAACGAAATTCGGATAATGAAACAAAGATAACATGGCCTCTTTTGCTATTCAGGGTCCCGAAGATTACCAGACAAGTCTGAACTTGTCTACGTTTTCCGCCAGCAAGCGGGTTAAGTGTTTAGCAGGAGAACCTAAAAAACATTCGCAAGCTGACATCAGGTTGCTTTGATGAAGTAGCTAACAAGAGCAATTCCAACAGCTTATTAAAACCACTTATGCTTGCCAATATCCCCATCAAAGTAACGCCTCTTCACAGAGCTGAATCATAAGAAGGGTGTTTTGCGGTGCCCATATATCAAATATTGCGACGACTGAGAAATTTTCGTAGCATTGTCGTTGCAATTGTACAAATCCTCAGTACAAACATAACAAAGGAAGGTGTGAATATGGCCGCAGGAACATTCATTCTAACATTAAGTACTACTACGCCACCGAAAGCCCTCAACTTTGGTTACTTAAATGTTCCTCTTACGCCAAACATTCCCCACCCACTTAAGTGTTTCTTCTGTCAGGATTATGGACACTTCAAAAACAGCTGCACCGAAAAGATTGCATGTGCCAAATGTGGTAAAGATGATGAAAATTGTAAAGAAGCTCAATGCATAAATTGGTCTGGGGATCATTCAATTATTGATAAGACTGTCAAAACCAGGCTTAAAGACATTGTCTCGGATACTTTAGAACCTCCCCCATTCACGGTTTGCTCTTGAGAGCCAACGAGTCTCCACTAAATGTGAGACGGGAGCAACTTGCGATCCATTAAGCTACAAAAAAAGATCCAATCTGTCCAATTCAGCTTGTAGTGTTGTTTTTCAACCGAAAAACATCAATTATTATGAAAGTAGACAGAACCTAATTCTTTCATTCGGCTTCCGTTAAAGGAATTAATAGATGGGCCATGACAGTTGAGACAGTACCACAGATTTCCCCATGGCAACTAAAGATTCCTACAGTCGATAAATTGCTATTGGCCAATACGAAATGTAATACTGAGCCATATGTTTTTGCAAATCATTTTCATGAAATTAAAAATGATTATTCGAACCGTGTAGCCATGCACGTTTGGGATTTGGCTCTGATGGGTGAAATATGTTCCGTATGCGTTTTCCCCTTATTGGATCCATCTTTCATTCCGACTATAAAGCTTTCTCAATAGCTGTGGGACTTATTACTCAATTACATGAGAAAAGTTTTATAATCTTCTTGGACTCTCTTTGCATATTTTGATTGTATGGGTTCCGAGCCATATCGGGATGCCCGGCAATGAGAGATCAATCCTAGCAGCAAAAAGCGGCTCTCAACCATAATGTCACTGAGGTTCGAATCCCCTTTACAGTCTTTAAACCTCAGAAATTACAGGAAGAGTGGGATAAATCCATCCCCAACAAACTTCATAAAATTAAGCCCCTTACTGGGAGAGTTGCCACCCAGCTTCAGAGACAGTCGTTAGGAGGAGGTTTTTCTTGCCCTCGCTCGTATAAACTGCACCTTTACAGCTGCTACACCCACCCTGAATGCATTCGTTGCAAAAGCACAGACAAAGTGAAGCACATTCTGTGCCAACCTGATTATTGTCAGAAATCGCTTCTTCCGGGTTCAACGTCTTTCAATATTGTTTGAAAGAGTTGATCCATCTACGATGCTAAATTCTAAAAGAGAAATTGGACTACATTACATATTTTGAAAGATACACGTTGTAATGAATTTCATGTAATTCAAATCAATTAATGAAAAACGAAGGGTGATATTTTCTTTTACTCCTTTAGTTCTATGTTTTCGCAATTGTATTTCCCCCGTCCTTTGTATGCACTACATAACATATCTGCGGGGGTGTGCCGATAACCATTATATATACCTGACCTTGAATGCCTGAAGTTCAGTTACGGGACCTAATGTACAGAATCAAATGGGTAAACCTCTCTATTGCATTGAATTAGTATTTCTTTTCAGTCATTGATGCGTTAGCACGAATGTTTTGATCTTATAAAATCCATAATGTCATTGAATATAGCCGGTGCATCGCACAGTGATTGAAAACGGACTTTGTAAATTAACTGGTGTATTAGACTTTGATATATTGATACCTTTCCCCGCCATGTAACAATGAGGCTACAAAAGACAACTTTGGTCTGTTTAAAAAGTTTTAAAAAAAAACTATAGCTAGTTAGCCTAAGAGAAGAACCATAGCAAAATTTCTGAAAAGGCAAAAATTCGAAGAGATATTTGTACAGAACAAGTTACATGTAGGATTGTATAAACTTCTAATTTGCCACCAGGTAAATTAACGTTTATTAAATGAATGATCCTGTAGCTCGGCGGCATATTTCTTATAGTATTGTATTGCATTCAAATATGGTGGCTACAGTTCGTTCTATGCGGTTAAATTATTGAACAAACAACCCCTACAAACATAAACTGTCGACGAAATCGATAATGTAAGCATGAGGTAAATATGATTTCTCTCATGATGCACCGACATTGTAAAATACAACAAACAAACAGTAATCACGTACAGCAATAAATAGCGCATTGTCCAGAGAAACGTTGTCAACAACATCATTTTCATTTAAGGTTTGCGATCTTGTTATCCTTCGGTGAAATGCTTTGACAAAAATCCCGCTGATCTATCAAGTCTTAATATAGATTTCCGAGAAATCCACATGGTTTTTGTTTCTTGTCACCAAGACAGCCAGTGCTCGGAGTGGATTCTCCTCGGCATTTCCGGGTGCCATCATGCCAAAGCTGCGCATATATTTCCATTTCCGGCGTTGAAAATTCGTATCACGCTAGGTTAGCCGTGCGGACGGTAAAAGTTCTTTTTTTTGCTTGCGAGATGGGAGATGAATGACCTCAAATCTTATATGCTTTAATATTCTGACCGTAAATATTGTTCGCGGAGTTCATTACGATATGCAAATTGTTTTCTTACATTTCTGCCCATTCAATGGCCACATAGGTAGCATATAATTATCAGACATTCATTTCCTCTGCATTACGAGTGATAGGTTGAACACGCAGAAATATAGTATCAATGGTTAACCAAACGAAAAAACCTTCAATAAATATATTAACAACGCATACCATGACGAACAACGGTACAATGAATTGAGCAAGGGCGTTCAGGTATCCAACTATTGTCAGCATATACGCTTTACCTCTCTTGGCGAGTCATATGCAGAGGTATACAATATCAGGGAAAATCTGTGCATTTGAAAGGATTCTCCACACAGTTGTCTTTAAATGCCAATTCCACAGACGATTAATCGTCAAGGTAGAATCATTTTCACTGAGCAAAACGATATATAGTGAATACACAAATAAATCGTCGATCACTCCTACTTTAGGGGCTCGGGCAGGATCGCAATTTGTGAGCTTATGCTGCGTTTTCTGTTAGCGAACTCAAGATTATTGGGGGAATTTGGCAGTAATCAAGTGAATTCAATCACTCATATAAAAAGATTTGCATATATAAATAACTACCTTGCGCATGTTTTATGCTTATTTGCTTCTTATAATTCCCGTGTATATTGCATATCAAATTATATAAAACACCAAAGTGTTAGTGCATGCCACATTGTTTCAACCGCATGCATGTTTAGAACACCAGATCATGGCAAAGATAGATTTCTCCCTTCATTCGTTATTGTGTATTGTCCAACATTCTTGCATGCAATTCACAATTAGCAGAAATAAGAAATTACACGTGCAATGCGCGTGCTTAGCAATTAATGCAATCTGCGTTTATTATACACTCTACGATGCGTTATTTAGTAGGAGGTTTTAGCTAATGCATAACTACGCAACCGCTATGCGAACATTGGATCACACAGGGTGAGGGACACCTGGCTGATGTGTTTTCACAAGCACTTGGTGACAATCTCCTCTATGCGCTCCATTTGCTCCATTATATAATCATTCTTAGATTCCAGATCTCTCACAACATCCTCCAGTTCCACAAGGTCATCGAGATCGATTTTTAAATCTATTTTTTTCTGTGTATTGAGGTGGGTCGATCTCATTTTTGCTGATGTAGAAGCAGGAGCACCCAATTTTTTTCTGATGTCTTCTAATGTTTCGTCTTTCTTAGGTTGGATCAGTTCGCTGTTTTCATTGATTGAAACAGTCTGGTTTATTTTTACACATCTAACCTTAATTTCCCCCTTCATTTGGGTATATTTGGTGACCTCAGCTTAGACGAGATGCTATCTTCAAGTGCTGTTGATACAATGTCAGCATTAGTATTCAATTTGCTCTGTGCCAGAACGCGGATCCGATCTGATCTGATGTTTTTTTAATTAATGGTCTGTCGCCGACTGATTAATTTTCCAGCGATTACAAGAATCCCAAAAGTGGCCCCAAAACACCCGACTCAGTGACGATAGGAATGGCAACCACTGTAGACACTATGCCTACACCATCTGCGCCAAGACCCAGTAACTTAAACAGTGTTCACTGCACGCCTATATTTCTTGTTCATTGCACAATACTATTCAACCTCTTTCTCGAAGTATTTCCTATTTAGGCTCATTCCACCGGTAGGAGTGCCCTGGATTTTCATCGTTGTGGGGTATATACTAGGGGCAGATCGTTGATTCATAAATATATGGTTAAAGTACAAGTTTAATTAGCAGTGAAACCACTGACTTAGATGACTGAAAAGCGTTCCTACGTGTTCTGAAACGGATTTGGTCACCAATATCATACTCGAGAGGTGTGGTAAATAATCGGCTGCCAACATGATTGTTCTTTGTTTCATAATAACTGCTTTGTTGGACATGATAGGCCATCCACTGGTTCGTAGCCTCATACGCGAATTTCGGGTCGGCGCTGGCATAGAATATCGTTAATCAACACCACTGGCACCATCACCAAATCACAACTCGTCCGTTCTATTTATCATTGTACCTCTTTCTTCTGTCCAAATAGTAAAAGGGGGCTTCTGTGAGGGCTGGATGTTTTGCGCATCAACATAGGTTTGCTTAACATATTCAGCGAGGTCCAGTGAGGGATCCGTATTTTTCTGTTGAGATCCATAGATACTCGTAAATTCAAGGACAACGCTAACAGGAAGGTCGTGTTTGTCCAGTAGCCGTCCTTTATTATCCAGTAACTGAATCTTCAAATCGTTCACAGCCCCGCTAGTAACACGTTTTGAGACTAGCTAAAGTTGATGGGCCGATCACCTTTGTAAGTGCCTGAAAGAAGCATGACCGTTATCAAGACCCAATATTTTTAAACACTATCATCACATCGTAAAGTCCCATCAAGAACAGGGAGGGTAATAGTCCAATCTAAAGCACCAATCTGTTGTAGCTTCAACCACCCCCTGCATATGTTTGAAGTTTCAGAGGCCAGGGTTAATATGGGCACCTCCTCCTTTTCCTGCGGTTTCAGACCTTCATGTAATGGCCGCGTTTGATTCAATGTTGTACCAGCCCACAGTATACGTGATTGACCTGAGGCCTTCTGTTGTTAATAGCGCTTTGCAGGGGCATAGCCTCCCCGATTAGAACATCAGACAGAGTATGGTACATTGTTAACTATGTCAGTCTATCAATTCAATAGAAAAAAAAACACACATAAAGCAGGTGGGGTATATCCGGCCTGTGAGAGAGCAGAGGGCTTAACAAAACCAAGCATTTAAATTAGTTCACAGAGGTGATACATCCAGAGCAAACTTACCTGAGGTGGTCATTTATCATAAGAAGCCACCTGTAACTGTGTAAGTATGGGCGTCAAAAGAAATGGAATGCCAGATCAACTTTAGTTTGTGGTGTGCAACATGCGATGGTGGCGTGTCATTCCACGACCACCTCGAGGCCGAGGATCCCCTCGTCCAAGCTCTCTACAAGTAGTATAGAGACTGGGGGTACGAGCACAGCAATCTAATACAGCAAACCAGAAAACACACATATACAGGGTGACTCGCATGAGCCAGCGAACCTCTCGCACCTCCCCCCTATACTATACCATATGAGCCCAGCCCTTCCAGCCCCTATGATATAGGCCCACACCAGTAGTTAGTCACCATAGAGGTCATTGAGTGATAAATATCTGCGATCGTCGCTGTAAGTTCCATTTTTCACGCGGTTGAGGTCCTGTATAAACTGGGCAACCTTAGCGTGGTTCTTCTCGATCAAGTCGGGATCGGGACGAGCGGTTATCAATCTCATCGTAAAGAGCTTCCAATAGTAGAAAGCCCCCATCGGCCTCTCTGTGGTCCCACTCGGTCTTCCCAACCAAGGACCGTGATGCTCCTGTTCCAAGCCCAGGCAACTATTCAACCTCCCGTTCGCACTATAGTCGCCGTCTTCAAGCCCCCCAATGGACACCCACCCCCAAGCCACCGTCTCCTTATACTTCTTCAGATCCTTGTGATACACCTGGTTATAAGCCTCAGCCCTCCCCAGGTCCTCAAAGGAGCACAACCTGAAAGCGCAGTCGACAAACACCCCGATGGTCGCCACCGGACTGTGGTGCAACCCCAACAGAACCTGAGGCTTATACATATTCGGAATCACTCTCCCAGGACTTCGAGTGTAGGGGCACTTTATCTCGAGCAGCACAACCTCCTCAGGATGCCCCAGACAGACAGCATCCACTCCAGCCCGCCGGATCGGGAGCACACAAAAGCCATCCGGAGAGTAGGCCGTCGCGCCGCCCTCAATATAGATATTATTTCCGTAGACCTTGGTGTCGTACACCTTCTCCATTACCGCAATTGCAACCTCCTCAAAAGTCGTACCCCAGAGGCAGGGTGCGCTAACGCGAACACCCTCGTTGCTAGTTTTTTCTGTCAGCTTCTTGCTATAGCTGCTGAAGTAGTTTTGCCCTATGATAGAGGAGTAGTCACTTCCTCCAACGCAGCCCTTCCTCGTGGTCTCCCACTGGTACGTATTTTGTGTGACTCCAGTATGATCGTTGCCGAAAGATTTTATCGCCGCCTCCATTATATCTAGCAACCCCCACTCTTCAAATGGACTGTCAGGGTCATACCTTAGCAGGTCTAGGGGGCGATTCTGCCGCTTTCAAACATTTTGCTTTAATGTCACTTTTCATTTGACTATATTTCATGATCTCGACCGAAGCGACCTTAAACTCATCATCTGAGATATACCCATCTTCAAGCGCCGCCGATACAATGTCAGCAATGGTATTCAATTTGCTCTGAGCGAGAATGCGGATCTGGTCATGCTTTTTCAACTTAATGGTCAGCCACCAGCAATTACAAGTAGTCCACAAGCGGCTCCATTAGCACCCAACACTGTGGCAATAGGAATGGCAACTACTGTAGACATTACACCTGCACCACTTGCGCCAAGACACATACCCACAGCAACTAAAGCAGTGTCTACAGCGTCCACTGAGTTTACTGCACACCTATATTTTTTTGTACATAGCACCATATTTTTCAATTTCTTTCTCAAGGTATTGCTTCTTAAGACTGATCTCATTCAGCCGATAGGAGTGCCCTAGACCACATGGAGGAGGCTCCAGATTTAACAGTGCAGTAGTTGGTTGCTGTTTCATACTGTCTTTGTATACATAAGTCTATATATCAAGTTCAATTTGGAGTGAAGCTACAGTCGCCCCTCTGTTGTGTGTAGTTGTATAAAAGTTAATAACGTTGCCTTGTTCTAGCTTGTAAAGGCTGGTCTAAAGTTTTTACAACAGCCCGTTGGTTAGCAGGCTTACTTATTCCTACCAATTGATTCGTTCCATTAATAACAGGAACGACTGCTACAGGACCAGTATCAGCACCAACACCCGAAGACAACCCCATACGAATGATCTTGCCATTACATAACATGGTATATCCACAGCTTGAGTCTTGTGAGTCTCGACCCCTAGCCCCATGGCCAAACGACCACTCATATCCTCTGCGAAGGGGGCCACTTGCTTCTGCCCATATAGTAATGAGTGGTTTCGTCTTTTAATCTATGTATCGTCTCAGATACCTGTTCTGCTGTCTATATTCAGCATCAATATACTTTTTATGAACAGCATCCTTCGGTGAAATCGGGTCTCCCAACTCAACGATTTTATTATCTCCCATTTCAAGGTCTCCAGTCATAGTACCGCCACTTTTATCCATTTTTTTTTAGTCTACATAGGTCTTTGTGGCATATTACTAGAGGTCGGCACCCTGAACAGTGCTTGCCGGTTTTTGCCTAGGTCCATAAATACTCGTTTTTATTGACATCTTGTAAATTAAAGAACAACGCTAACAGATCGTGGTTATCCAATAGCCTTCCTTTATTATCGCATAACTGAACCGATTATACTCATGCACTGTTCCGCTAGTGACACGCTTACAGACAGGATTAGCGATGTTCGTGGTTATAATATCACCGAAAGAGCCACCCTCTAAGCCAACAACTTCAAGAAGCATAGTGGGCGCACCATCTAGCATGTTGTGCGTGGTGCTGACTTGATTGAGGTGAACATAAATTGTGTTAAAGTAACTAAAGTTGATGGGTCGGGCACTGTTGGAACTGTTAGGGTAATAACCCCATTTACAGCATCAACCTCCAAACCGATACCTAATGGTGTAATATGCTCCTGGAGAAGGCTGAAGCTCCATAGGCCTGGTTTTAATGAAGCATATCCTCGCTCTTGTGAAGTCCTTGACCGCCATGCAATGCTCTCGTCTGATTCTAGATTGTACCAGCCCACAGTATACGTGATTGATCTTAGGCCAACACATAGATCGCCCGCAGTGTTGTTAATAGGTTTTTGCAGGGACACAGCGTCGCCGCTTTGAACATTAGACAGAGTGTGATACATAGCACTATGAATAAACAAGCCTTTAGTTTCAATAGAAAAGCTACATATGAAACGGGCGGGGTGTATCCAGCCTCATATGGTGTGGGAGATAAACTAACCAGACAAACAATTCAAGTTGTTCACAATGGTGGTACATTCACAGCAAAGTTTCCTGATCTATTCAGTAACTATAAGGTGCCGCCGGTAACAGCGGACAAAGTATTAAAAGACTGGTTGACAAATCCAATGCAGTTTTGGCAGAATCAGTTAAACTTTGCAGTGTGGTGTGCAACAGTCGGCTGCGGCGTGTCATCCCACGATCACCTCGAGGCTGGGATTCCACTCAAAAAGCTCTCTACACCTTTCACCTTTATTACACAGTGCGTCGCCTATTAGCAGAACTGCAAGCGTCTCTACCTCAGGATCATGCCTATGACCCCTATAACAATACATATGACAAGAGGGCATATGAGAGACTCTGCACTAACTTTGGTGTTCAACCAAACACAGACTGGCGCCAGAAGGCAACCGTAGCTAATAGTGGTCTTGGTATCTTATATGCACATGATGCGTATGGTTACGGGAGTGTCGTCAAGGTTGCTGGTCGAAACGTTCGTTATGACCCTACACGGATGGCCTTTGAGGCGGAAAAGGATACAAAGCCCAGGTTTTGCTCACGCGAGTAACCTACAATCCTTTCAGGAGAAAATGGGTGCTGTTCTACATCTAGCACAGGGACCTGAAGCAGACGAGGCATGGAGTACATTCATACTGGACACGTCTGAGGGTTTTACACAAACCGGCGTTGAGCGAATTAACGACAGCATCAGGACCTATGTATGGGCCATTCTTGAGGCTCAGGCGCAGACCCGCTCAGAGATACTAGGTGTTGGAACGTCCTTTGATGCTCAAAAGCAATTTCAGGCCAACGTTGAGGATGCCATCAACTCCCCAGTGGATATTCCGTCATCTATCCGACGGTATCAGAACGTCCTCCAGAATGCCTCTTCAAAGGTTGATTATGTGTTTGGAACGGGCCTGTACATGGCTCCGTCTGATTTGAGCCTCGCCATTGGAGACGTTGCTGGGTACATCAATCTGATTACCATTGCAACTGAGGAGCAGCAGATAGGCAGCAATGCTGATGTCAACTCGGTTCCGGTGGTTCCGGATAGAGGAAGCTTTGACCCTCCGCCAGATACAGATATATGGCTGAGTCTGGTCTGCGTGGGGCGCACGAGGATGAGAAAACCGCTCTTATTATAGGCGGAATCGCTATAGGCTTATCTGTGCTTTGGTTTGCTACGTAGTAAGTCACGGAGTATCAGGAGGATAACTCCCCCCACCGCCACAGCTGCGGCCCATACATGTTCTGCCATCCAACCAGCCACCTTTGCAGCTGACGTAAGCAGCCATGATACGATGGAGCCAATGATTCCTGGAAGGGCAGCTGCTGCCTTACCGGCTAGGCCCTTCAGGACGTTTGCCAAGGAGTTCAGCTGTTTTTTAATCCATTCCTTTACACCGGGCTTATCAGCTGGCGTCGGCGTTGGTGCCGGGGTTGGACTAGTGATCCCTCCGCCCGTCAAAGCAACTACAAGGGTCGAGATTGCCAATCCAATCGCAGTGAGTATGGAGGCGATTGTTATACCCTGCTCTCGGAACAGAGTGCGTACACGCTCAGCTAGCGTTGTGTCCTCGTTAAGAAGTCTGTTGATCGTTTCTCTGATGCGGTTAATTTGGGTTCGCAGACGTTCACGGTTTACAGAGGCAGCCTCAACACGGACACGCCGCAGGTCCTGCAGCTCTGCAAGCTCATTTGCTTGGAATCTCCATGCTCGACTATCACCCCTACCTTCCTCCTCCAGGCTTGCTATTTTAGCTTCCTTAAGTTTTATATTCCTTTCTATCTCAGTTATCTTAGCTAGGTTGTTGACCAGCTAAACCCTCTGGGTCTGCATAGCCTAATCAAGCCCCATAAGCTCTCTGAGTGGTAGTTCGTTGTCTGTTTGTGTACCTAGGTCTTCTATGGCGTTATGAACGCCCTCTATGAAGCTTGTTTCTTCCACACCACCTTGCTCTCTCATGGCATCAGGGCTGCTCATTTCTAACTTCGGAAGTGCAGCTTCCGCTTTAGCAGCAGCTTGGTCAACGCCTTGTAGGGCTTTTGCTGCCATTGTGGATAGTTCAGGGGTCACTCCAAGAGCCCGAGCAAGCTGTGTACCACCGTAATCTAGGATACTTCTAGGAGAGAGGAATTTGCTGGGATTGTTCTTCCATGTCAGAAGCTTCCATTCTTGGCCCCATTTAACCCAAAGGTCACCTTGTTGCAGCCCATGCTTAGACACTGCCTTCTCCCACCTCGTAACTAAGACTTCAGTTTCTTCTTTCTTCCTGTATCAGGGCATTGACACATCAGATGACAGAAACGCAACTAAGATACGAGTGGGGGCAGGAGACAAGGATGAGGCCGAGGAAGATGACAAGGCGATAGCCGATGTTTATAGTAACAGGTTCTACGTTCCGCTTGATTTTGAACTCCTCGAGAGCCACATGCCATTCTACCAGAGTGCGCTTAGTGACAGACTGGAATACGAGCTCACATTCAACGACTACAACCGCGTGATTCACGCAACAGGCGTCACCATACAGATCACAAAAAAGGCCGAGGCGGCGGGCGCATTGAACGTTTATATGTATATTGTAATGGATGCACAGCTTAACATTAAAGATGGCAGGTTCGTCAGCGCAGTCTACTAAGTTTACATTTCCAGATGGTATCTGTTCGGCAATTGTTTGTGGGCAGACAGGATGTGGGAAAAGTGCATTCATCCTCAACCTACTTGAAGGGCCCTTCTTCGGTGCTTTCGAGCATATTGTAATCCTCTGCCCTACCATACGTTTCAACGAGGCCTATCAGACGTGGTCATGGGTGTACGTGGTTGATTCAGGGGAGCGGCTCCATGACCACCTGAGGGCTTTCTACCATTGTTTTAAGGGCGAGCCTACCCTGTACATTATTGATGACTGTTTGGCAACAAAGGCCCTAACCAAGAAGAAAGACATGTTATCCGAACTGGTCTTTAGCGGCCGCCATGCGCAGCAAAGTGTCTGGGTCCTCACCCAAAAGTACAACTCTGTGCTGAAGGACTTACGTGAGCAGACTCGCTGGATGGAGCTCTTTCACACCAAGGACCGTGACTCGTTTGAAGACGCCTTACGTGAAAATGATGTAATTCCAACAAAGGAGGAACGTGCCACAGTACGCCAACTACTAGCAAAGACCAAGCACGCAAAACTGCTGCTGAAGACTGATCAGCCTACTGCATATGCCGTCTTTGAAGTGATATTGGCCTTGATAGCAGCCGCTGCCTCAGTAATCAATTTAGGTTTCTTCATCTGGGTAGCGGTGCAGTATTTTGAAGCTCGAAGGCGTATACGTATATTCATGGATCCTGATACCATTATTGATAAACTCCTTGAACAGGACTCGACTAGCTTAGTGGAGACAAAGTCTGGGGGGGCGGAACCTAGTTGCACCCCTGGTGTAGATATGTCTTCTAAGAGAGATAGGCTTGCTGCCGTCATAGCCGGCGGTCAGGCCCGTCAGTACCTTGGTTTGGAGCGCATTACAATTGACCAGGTTGAATCAATGTCTGATGAAGAGATCATAAAGCTGTATGTGAGATACGAGGCTCGGCTAGGCGCTAGCATGACGCGCACTCTAGGTCAATCATTGCTACAGCTATACTCAGGTATTGCTTGTATGTTTCTACCAATCCCACCAGAACACCAGCCAAGGCTAATTACAGACCTCGAGACGGACCCGTTTGTTGGACATGCGCTAAGCACTGCCACTTTTGAGCTATATCATCGCTATGGTATGTTTTTAGCTCCCTTAACTGCGGCTTTAACAACAGTTAAGCACTGTCAATTTGGAAAAACAAGCACCGAAACAACAGGGGCCGGTGGAGAGGAAGACACCACTTCCTTGCTATAGTATGTGTTTAACTCCGCTATAGCAT
Source organism: Urechis unicinctus (assembly GCA_034190875.2). Classification (NCBI taxonomy): domain Eukaryota; kingdom Metazoa; phylum Annelida; class Polychaeta; order Xenopneusta; family Urechidae; genus Urechis; species Urechis unicinctus. Next base: position 43,938,493 of record CM067343.1, read on the forward strand.
GTGCTTAACTCTGCTATAGCATGTGCTTAGCTACGCTATAACAGGTTCTTACTAAGAGCTGTCAATTGGACAAATAAATTTAGTAAGTAAACATAGAAGAAACAAACACGAATCAAGGGGAGACAACACCAGTGGAGATAACGTCAGTGACAAAAAACACTAAAAGTGTTGCGGCAGGACGAAAGGGTGCTGCAGCTCAAAAAGCCAATCAAAATAAGCTTCTGAGAGAGCTCCGAGAAGCTAAGGCAGCGCTTACAGATGGTAGAGACAAAGCTGTCGAGTCAATATCAACGAGCAAACCTCCGGAAAGGTGGGCATGGCCAACATGGGCTGCATCTTTGGTTGTCGGCGGTGTTGGCGTGTTTGGACTAGCATTGTATTGCTACAGGCACCAGATGGTAGCCTCACACCCTAAACAGGTTGTGGTACAAAAGCCTCCAGACGCTCATTTAAAGGATCCGTTTTATATGGAATAGGATGACAACACAAATTACTGATGGAAAAATGCTCATCAACGCTCTGTACCACGGTGTAGTTGTTTCCGGTATTTCAGTAGGTTATGCCAAGCTTGCTAAGATGGCTCTGGGTGGTGGGGTGCCACGTCATGATTTCACCCCACGGGACCTGGCTATGGTTGTTGCCGATGTATCACTAGCTATGGCCACAAAGGATATGCTAATTAAACAAGGAATCTTACCAGTTGATATACTGTAATGGCCACACTCGTGCTACTTGTTGGGGGTGCTCTTGCTAACGCCCTTGCATTCTCTGGGAGTAACTTTTTATTCTCTAAATTACAAGGCAGCCAAGTGGACGCGGAACGTAAACGTCATGATATGGCAATCGAGCAGCTTCATTCTGCTCAGGCAGCATGGGCCAAGAATAGAACTGAGCGTTTAGACTTCATCAATGAGCAACTGCGCCGCCAGGGACATGCCGAGCATACTTTTAGGGATGTGGACGAGGCTATGCGTGAGTACTCCCTGATTACGAATAAAACCGTCGACCCATTGGGCTCTGAGCCGCAGCTTTCAGACTTCTACGAGCCCTCAGATGAACAGAGGGGGCGTGAGGTGGCGTTCATTATACTGGGTAGGGCTGCGACTGGGCTGGTTGCATACAGGCTTGCTAAATAGGTCATTTGGAGACTCAGGCGTTTACTGTATATGGATCGTCGCATGCAAAAGATCTACTATAGTCCTAAGGGCTACTGGAAAGGCATAACAGCTATCAAGAAGCTTGCAACAGAAGCGAGGGTTTCTGAGGAAGTTGCCAGGGGGTGGCTAACAAAGCAAGCTATATGGCAAATCTACCTGCCAGTGCCAAAACACATTCCCAGGCCAAAGTCTGATGTCCCTGTCCCTAATGAGGTGCACCAAGCCGATCTCTTATTTCTTCCTCATGATGTTGTGAAGCGCCGCACTTACAAGTATGCCCTAACATTGGTTGATGTGGCCTTGCGCTACAAAGCGGCTGAGCCATTGACTACAAAAGACCCTAAGGAGGTCGCAGGTGCACTCGAGAGGATATACAAGCAAGGACCGCTGGGGTGGCCTAAACTACTTCAGGTGGACCCCGGACGGGAGTTTATGGGTGCAGCGAATCAGCTGTTAGTAAAACATGGAGTATCAGTCAGACGTGGTCGTGTGAATATCCATCGAGATCAGGGTATAGTGGAACGCTTTAACCGAACCCTTGCTGAGCGACTCTTTGGTCATCAGTATGCCGTAGAGTTAAGGGATACTGGAAAACGATCGACTGAATGGGTTCCTCGACTGCAGGCTGTAGTCTCTGCAATAAATAATGAGGTGACCCGCTTGACTGGAAAAAAACCTAAAGATGCTATAAAGGCAAAACGAGTTGCACAAAAGCCCTCTGCAGTCGTACCAGGGCGCCCTCTGGGGGTCAAAGAGCAAAAGCTTCCCTCTGATGTTGGCGTTCGCTACCTCTACCAGCCTGGTGAGGCAGAGCAAGACCAGCGTCGGCAGGCCACTGACCCTGTGTGGTCACTCAATGTTTACCGGATTGGAAGCTCTGTCACTAAATCTGGTGAACCTGTACTATACTATTTGTTGGATGGACCTCTTTGTGGCTTTGTAAAGGAGGAGTTGCTTGTGGTGCCGTCCGATACCCAGTTGCCGCCAGACGGTATTACCAATTAGACTAATAGATATCTATATATATTACAATGGTAGGATTTGACAATAAGTGCCCATGGATATTACTCGGTAAGAGTGGCACGCACCCCTGTCCCCACTGCTGCCCCACGCAGACCATTCCCTGCCCCATGCAGACCTGTCCCTGCCCCACGCATCCTCACAACCCAGTCCCCAGTCCCCACAGCGCGTCTTGCCTTCAAGAAGACTAAGTGGGCTGTTAAAAACTATTTGCGTGGATGGGTGATGAACGAGTCTCACCCCCTTAGCTCGGACCTTATGATGTTCTTTAAGGGCATGCATCGGAAGATGCATAAAGTTTTGCCTGGTGAGCTGGAAGAGCTAGGTGGAATCAAGTGTCAGTTTGCCCTTAAGGTAAGACTCTCCAAGCACGCAGATGATGACAGCACTGAGTATTTTGAGCCTGTGTTGCGTAATAAGCAGCAGGTGGTTCTCTCCTCAGAAGACATGGATGTTGCGTTGGACCAGAGTGTTGTTAATATCCAAGAGCAGTTGGAGAAGTGGACCAACCAAGGTTCTGGCTGAGAGTTTGAGGCGGTCACAACTCTGTGGATTGATATTGCCAACTACAAACTGTTGAAGGGTGGCTCCTACCTGCGACTTCCGGCTGCGCTGGCGGCTAAGCAGGCCATCATAAATGTAAAGAACTGGGACGACTTCTGCATTCTATGGGCTATTGTAGCCGCTCTGCACCCGGTAGCCAAGAACCCACAGCGACCATCAAAATATAACATTCAGTGGCTCTTAGATCTGCTGGAGGGTGCAGGTGTAGAATATCCTACACCTGTGTCGCATGTTGAGAAGATATAAAAGCATGCTAACCTAGCCTTGAACGTTTTTGGCACCGCATTAGTAAGCACTCTGGTACCCGTATAAACCTCATGCTGATTGAGAAGGACGGCAAGTTTCATTACACGCAAATCAAAGACCTGAACCGCTTGCTGTATGACCAGACGAAACATAAAGAGCGCAAGTTCTTCTGTGAGCTATGTCTGCATGGATATACCTCAGAGAGTCTGCTCCTGGTGCATAAGCCTGAGTGTATGGGGATAGGGCAAACTGCTGTGCGAGTGGATATGCCTGAGGAAGGGAAGAACATATTATCCTTCCAGAACTGGCAGAAACAGCTTGCTGCACCCTACGTCATCTATGCTGACTTTGAGGCACTCACAGTGAAGCTTCCGGGTCCTGCGCTTAATCCTGGTAAGAGCAACACGCAGAGAACGCAGGAACACCAAGGATGTGGCTACGGCTATGTGGTTGTTCGTTATGACCGTAAGACCGAACCCCCTGTGGTTTACAGAGGAAGCGATGCTGTGGAGAAGTTCTTACAGGCTCTGCCGCAGGAGGAGCAAAAGATCAAAGCAGTTCTGCCCAAGCCTGTCCCTATGCGGATGACTCGGGAGGATAGAAGGGAACATAAGGCTGCAACTCACTGTCATGTGTGCAAGAAAAAACTGGGCTGTGACTCTGTTCGCGATCACTGCCATATAACAGGCTTGTACAGAGGGCCAGCCCATAACGTGTGTAACCTGAAACTTCGGCTGAGTCCCAAGACAACACCCATCCCTGTGGTGTTCCATAACCTGCGGGGCTACGACTCCCATCTCTTGATGCAGGGTATAGGCAAAGTGGAGGGGAACATCAACTGTATCCCAAACAACATGGAGAAATATATCTCCCTGTTGCTTGGGCAGTTGCGCTTCATTGACAGTGCACAGTTTCTCCTGGCCTTGCTTGATAAGCTGGTGTCTGCTAACAACCCAGATGTCTTTGCTGTGACCACGGAATATGAGCCTGACCAGATGAAGCGGCGGTTGCTGTTGCGTAAGGGAGTCTTCCCCTATGAGTTCATGGACAGCTGGTATAAGTTTGATTCCCCTCTGCCGCCAATCCAGGAGTTCTACAGCAAGCTCTCTGAGGAGGGTATATCTACTGTAGACTATGCCCATGCACAAAAGGTCTGGAGCGTGTTCGGGTGTAAGAACATGGGTGACTACCATGACCTGTACCTGCGGACAGATGTACTGCTCCTGGCAGATGTGTTTGAGGTGTTCCGCAAGACCTGTCTTAAGCAGTACGGGTTGGATCCGGCCCACTACTATACCAGCCCCGGTTTGTCATGGGATGCTTTGCTTAAGAGCACAGGCATGGAACTCGAGCTACTCACCGACTACTCACCTGTTCATTGAGAAAGGTCTACGCGGCGGTATAAGCATGGTGTCGCGCCGCCACGCTAAGGCCAATAACCCGCTCGTGGATGACTTTGACCAGAATAAACCAACGAGCTACATCCAGTACCTTGATGCTAACAATTTGTATGGATGGGCTATGAGTCAGCGTTTGCCAACTGCGGGTATTGAGAGGGTGGCTCGGTGGAGGATCTACAGATACAGGACCACCCAGATGATGCCGAAACTGGATACATACTTGAGGTTGACTTGGAATATCCTACTGCACTTCATGATGAGCACAATGACTACTCGCTGGCTCCTGAGCGGCTTCTTGTACAGAACGACTGGTTGTCGAACTATCAGAAGAACCTCCTTGGCGAGTTGGGTGGCACCTTGGGCGAGGTTGAAAAGTTGGTGCCAAACCTGCGGAATAAGGAGAAGTATGTGGTGCACTACAGGAACCCAAGCTGTATCTGTCTTTGGGGATGAGGCTGACCAAGATTCATCGAGCCCTATCCTTCACTCAGAGCCCCTGGATGGAGCCTGACATTCAGATGAATACGGATCTGCGTAAGGTGGCCACCAGCGACTTCGAGAAGGACCTCTACAAACTAATGAACAACTCCGTCTTTGGCAAGACCATGGAGAACCTCCGCAGGCGGGTAGATGTCAAGATTGTGCGGTCTACGGAAGAAGAAAGAATGCGTAGGCTTATTGCAAGTCCCGCCTATGCGCGTCATCAGGTGTTTGATAATGACCTGGCCGCTCTGCACATGCACAAGACTCACCTGGTACTGAACCGCCCGGTGTATGCGGGCATGTGTATACTCGACCTCTCCAAACACCTGATGTATGACTTCTATTATAATACCATGAAGCCCAGATACGGCAAGAACCTTGGCTTGTTGTACACAGATACGGATTCGCTGCTAATGGAGATACGCACGCCTGACGTGTATGCTGACATGAAGGAAGATGTCCATCTCTTTGACACCAGCAACTTTCATCCCTCCCGTAGTCTCTACAGCAGTGTGAACAAGAAGGTTCTGGGGAAGATGAAGGATGAGTGTGCCGGCGTGCCCATCAAGGAGTATGTTGGTCTGCGCCCTAAGATGTACTCAAGCTTGATGTCGAGTCGGGATGAGATCAAAAAAGCAAAAGGTGTGAAGAAGGTGGCGGTGAAGAAGCATCTACGACACGCTCAGTAAATGGAATCACTGTTCGCCCCAAAACAGTTTCTCCACGGAATGAACATGCTCAGGAGTGACTGCCATAAAATATATGGGCTCCACGTTAACAAGGTGTCTCTCTCCCTATTTGACTCAAAACGGTGGATAGCTCCAGGTGGTGTAGACACTCTGGCCTATGGGCACGCGTCGATATGTTGAACATGTGAGGGCTGAGGTATAGAATGAGCACCGATGAACATATGGGGGTGGCCAAGCTGCAGGCAAACGTGGAACATATATGGGAGGAGAAGGTGGACCTTGAGATTGAGGTGAGGGACTTGGAATCAAAGTATGAGGACCTTTTGGAGCGCGTGAGTCGTTTAGAAGAGCTTTTTCCTCAGGGTCCTGTTGTAGATGGTTGACATTGCTGTCGCCCTCTTTAGTGGGCCTATATCATAGGGGCTGGAAGGGCTGGGCTCATATGGTATAGTATAGGGGGGAGTTGCGAGCGGTTTGCTGGCTCATGTGAGTCACCCTGTATATGTGTGTTTTCTGGGTTGCTGTATTAGATTGCTGTGCTCGTACCCCCAGTCTCTATACTACTCTACACCTTTCAAGTTGATTACACAGTGCGGCGCCTCCACCTCAGGATCAAGTCCATGACCCCCATTACAATCCATGCCATCGCGGGGTATATAAGAGACTCTCTAGTGAGTTTGGTGCACCACTGACTACGAACTGGCGTCAGAAGGCAACAGCTACCAACGAAGCCTTGCGGTGCTGTATGCGCATGATGCGTATGGTTACGGGAGCGTCGTTAAGGATGCTGGTGCGGACGTCCGTTATGACCCTAAACGGATGGCCTTTTAGGGGGATAAGGCTTAGAAGCCAGGGTTTGCCAATGCGAGCCACCTAGAATCTTTTCAGGAACAAATGAGTGCTGAACTACACCTAGCACCGAGCTCAGAGGCAGGCGAGGCCTGGAGTACCTTCGCCCTGTACACGTCTGAGGGCTTCACATAACCCGGCGTTGAGCGCATTAATGACAGATTTAGGACCTATGTTTGGGCACTGCTGGGGGCACAGACACAGATCCGTAGCCACATCCTGGTACCGGCACTGCGTTTGACGACATGAAGCAGTGCTTGATCAACGTTGAAGATGCGACTGGATGTGCTGTTGACCTACCAGCTGCAATATAGCTGTAACAAGACGTTTCGTAGTTTGCAGTATCCAGGGTGGACAAATAGTTGGGTACAACAACCTGATTACCACCTAGAGTAAACAATAGCAGATCAGCATCAACACTGATGTCAACGTAGATGCTGCACATTCTAATGGAGGAAACGTAATCATACAGAACATACCGGACTTTATGGGCAGCGCCTCAGCGTCCGAAAGACTTGTTGCACCCACGACCCACGAGGATGTAAAAAACCGCTCTTATAATGGGTGGAATCGGGGTAGGTTAAGTTGTGCTTTGATTTGCTACGTAGTAGGTCACGGAGCATCAGGAGGATAACTCCCCGCAGCGTGGCAAATACGGCCCGGACATACTCTGCCATCCAACCAGCCACATTTACAGCTGAATTGACCAGCCGTGATACGAGGGAGCCAATTATCCCAGGAAGGGCAGCTTCTGCCTTACCGGCTAGGCCTTCAGGGCGTTTGCCAAGGAGTTCAGCTGTTTTATTATCCATTACTTCACACCGGGCATGTCAACTGGTATTGCCGGGCTGACACTAGTGCCCCCTGTCAGTCTGTTGATCATTTCCCTAATGCGGTTGATTTGGGTCCGCAGCTATTTCCGGTTTGCAGAAGCAGCTTCCAGTCTTTCGTGTCTTTCTTCCCGCAGCTCTGCAAGCTCAGGCTCTCAGCCTCGTCTGTCAGCTCCTCCAACTATTTCTCTAAGCTGCGCTAGGTTGTTGACCAGCTCTCTCCTCTCTGGGTCTGCGTAGCCTTGTCAAGCCCTATAAGCTCTCGCAGTGGCAGACCATCTGCCTGTGTACCCACTTCTACTTTAGCGTCATGAACGCCCTCTATAAAGCTTGATTCTTCCGACACCTTGTTGTGTCGCGACTTCGGAGCAGTTCATTTCTAATTTCCCTTCGGCTTTGGCAGCTGCTCTGTCAGCGCCTTGTAGGGCTGCTGCTGCCTTCTTAGATAGTAGTTCAGAGATCACCCCAAGGGGACCGAGCAACCTATACACTGTACTTCTCTATACTACTAGGCAAATGAAATATGCTGGGGTTGTCCTTCTGTGTAAGAAGCTTCCACTCGCCCCATTTAACCCATAATCTGAACTCCTGAGTGGCCTGTGGCCCATGCTTGGACACTGCCTTCTCCAACATCGTAACTAAGCCATTTGTTTCTTCTTGGGATGTCATCTGATCATCTGTTAACCCAACAGGCATTTTTTTTGTACTTGAGGTATTCAAAGTTTCATCACCGTCATTAGTCTCCTCATCAAGCAACCTTGCCCCAGGATCCTGTTACCCCCTCCCATAGCCCCCTCCTCTGCGACGTCATAGTCCAGTAAAGTAAAGTAAAGTAAAGTAAATATAGGGTTTTACGGCACACCAACACTTATGTGTTATATGGTGCCAAGAAAGGTTAATAGATCCGAATGACCTGATTAAGCAGCCGCCTTCTAGGATAAATGAAAATGGAGATGGAAAAGATAAAAATGAAAACGATTATCCTAGTGCAAGTCACCACTAGCCGATTGACCGAACCAGTTCATTACAGCCACTCGTCTGGGCGAAATCCGGGTCAGAGTAGTGTGTCGCAGACATGGCCCACAAAAAGACCTGTACACTCAACCCACCTGGATCCCATTGTCCACCGACACGAGTCGCAACTCACAGCCAACATGTTGCCCCCTATTAGTCGCCTCTTACGACATGCAGGAGGATACAGTGGGTCCATTCTACCCCCGCACCCACAGGGGGATACGTCATAGTCCAATGTTGGATTGTCAAAATCCATGTTACTGTATTAAAGATATACTTAAAATATTTACAACTGTTAATATGAAGAGTACTTAAGGCCGCAAACTAAATCCACATCGCAAGATACGCGAGCCCCTTGGGATAAAGGGCGTGCGACCGTCTGTGGTTATTACTAACAACCCAAGCACTGTTGATCAAAAGCAACAACTGCTGGTCCGGGGACAGTCTCACCAAGTACACAGGTTTTCTTGCGATTCTGTATGATCTACGTGGATCTTGTATACAATCAAATTGACACACTGTGGAACATAAACCTGAACGCACCGGCCCGCAGCATGAAGGGCACCCTACTGCTCTTTGAAGACCCAGCCAATGTCTCATTTGCTAAGAAGTCTTTCTATAACCCGAAGATTACAAAAGTCAAGGTGATCATTTAAGCATTCCAAAAAAAAAAACGATACCCCAGTGTAGCAATAGCCGTCAAATATCTGGCATTATCGTGTCCCTAGGAAACCAGCAAGTATGGTCTTTGGCTCGACTTGAGGACAAGTGACGACAACTAGCTACACGATAGTGGCATGAGGGTGTCGCACAAATAAACGCAGAGGCAGGGTGCAGTCTTATGAATTATGGATGCAGAGCTATAAAGTGGCAGGATCCTCCGGCCTAGCATTTGTATCAACGAGGCCTATCACTCGCGGCCATGAGTGTTGGGGTGATTCCGAGGTGTACGTGGTTGATCCAGGGGAGCGTCTCCATGACTGGTTGAGGATTTTCTACCATATATAAGGACGAGGACCTTCGTGAGCAGGGCCGTGGGGTAGAGCTCTTTCACACAAAGAACCGTGACTCGTTTTAAGACGCCCCGCGTGGGAATGACGTGATCCCAACAAGGGAGGAACGTGACGCAATACGCCAGATACTAGCAGGGACCAAGCACGTTAAACTGCTGCTGAAGACTCATCAACCTACTGCTTATGTCGTTTGACTGAAACTATCTCAGTCGTGTCGACCCTGACAGCAGCTGTGTCATCGGTTGCCGGGATACGTATAATTATCTGGGTAGTTTTATTCTCTGGACACTGGATGCAAAGTATATACATATACTTCGAAAGTATATACATATACTTCATGTATAAATGGATCCTGATATTATCATTGATCAACTACTTAGAGAGTGTCCTCATCGGTCCACCCTTGACCCGCCCCCAGCAGCCAAAGGCACTGTTGCGGAGTCTCAGCAAGCTGAACCCAGAGAGGACATGTCTTCTGAGTGAGAAAGACTTGCTGCTGTCATAGATGGGGTCAGGTCCGTCAGTACCTAAGTGTACAGCACTTAGGTACTGACGGACTGGACAATTGACCAGATTGAATTAATGTCTGGCGAAGAATCATCAAGCTGTATGTGAGAAATTAGGCTCGGCTATGTGCTAGCATGACACACACTCGAGCCTAGACTATCCTCTACAATGTCATGTACTAAGTTCTGCTTTAGAATGTACTTAGTTCCGCTATAGCAAGTTCTTAGCTCCACTAACTGCGTCCTTAACTACAGCTAAGCTCTTCCATGGTGTGTACTAAGCTCCACATAGGCATGTATTTAACTCCACTATGGCATGTATTTAGCTCCACTAACTGCTGCCTTAACAGCAGCTAAGTTCCGCTATGACATGTACTTAGCTCCACGAAGGCATGTACTTAATTCTGCTAACTGCGGCCTTAACAACAGCAAAGCACTGTCAACGTGGACAAATCAATTAAGTAAGCAAACATGTCATCAGAGGTAACGAACATGACAGCAGGGATAACAAATCAACAGTGCCCGATGGTGTTGGTTAATAGTAAACGACGTACAAAAAAACCCAAAAGACGTTGCTGGAGGGCGGAAGGGTGCTCCAGCTCGAGAAGCCCATCAGGATAAGCTTCTGAAAGACTCCGTGATGCGTAGGGTTGTTTGGACTAGCATGGTGGTACAGGTTTTATTCGCACCCTGGGCAGTTTGCTGCTGTTGCCTACAAACGTGAACCAATGGTTGCTCAGGACGTGAAATTAAAGGTTCCCTGTTATATGGAATAAACCAATGAACATGACAACACCAAGTACTGATGGAAAAATGCTCGACAACGCGCTGTACGACGGTGCAGTTGTTTCCAGTATATCATTATGTTGCGCCAAGCTCGGCAAGATGGCTCCGGGTGGGGCAATCCCAAAACTTGACATGTCTATGGCGGTTGCTGATGTAGCCCAAGCCATTACCACAAAGAATATGCTAATTAAACAAGAGATTATACCTGGTTATATACTGACGTTAACGATATGGCCTCAATTTCGCTACTTGTTGGGATGACCTTGTTAACCCCCTTGGGTTCTCTGGGAGCAACTTCGTATTCGTTAAGAAGCAGCCATGTGGACGCGGAACATAAACGCCATGAATTGGCTATGAAGCAGCTTCAGTCTGCACAGGCAGCATTGGTAAATATGTAAATAATTATGTAACCATTTACATTTAAACAATTTTATAAAAGTAAACACACATATATATTTATATATAGATATGAAGGGCGTGTTAATATATGGCTATTAATGTATATATACTGTCCGGCCAAACGACAGACAAAACGTCTTACTGAAACGATTAAAACTGCGGATTTGGACAACACCAATTCTACTTTTTACTGTCTTGCGAACAAATGTGTCCCTTGAAACCATACGTTGGAAAGAGAATCTGTTTAAGCACAATGAATCGACATTAATATAAAACGGAAAACTTAATTACATGGACAAAAGAACATTATGTTGAAATTCTGAAAATTGCTTTATTGGTGCTGTCACTGTGGGAGAAAGCGCAGCTGGCACTGTTCTATCCTTCCCATGCGTAGGCGGTATTCACAAGCGATGCTTTATTTCTAATGCTGCAATACAATACAGGTTGGCCACATTGCAAGATCAGTGATAATCGAAGTCTGTTCTGCAAAGTAGACGCTGGGGCTCTATATTAATCGTATTGCTCTGCCGAAGCTAAGTAACTGGGGCTCTTTTTTAAATAAATGAGCACGCAAACTCATCAATAGATATACATTGGATGTATTCTGGGCTCCAAAGGGGGTCATTCATTTGTTCCAGAAGAATAAACTCCGATGGTCTTTATATAGCTCATGCCTTCGTTTATGGTCTACCAAAGGTAAGGGAAAACCTGCACTAAAACACTCAATATGTTACCCACGTATTAATCAACAACGTTAATTATTCAAGCCGCTTGAAGCGATATTATGTTCAAATATTTTTGTTCATAGTTACCGTAATATATTAACCATTTAATACATATAAACACTTTGATTTTGTAGTAAATAATCCGATGTCAATTGACATGCCACTAATTAATCGAGTGAATTACCATCTAATGTAGATCCAGATACACCAAGTGTTAAAAACACAAATGTCAATATTAGGATTTCAAGTGATTAATCAGCATATTTATCCGCATTTGTTGTCAGGAGAATAAGCTAATACTCCATACATAGGGTTATGGGAAGTCTCTAAATTAGAGCACATATACATTGAATAATAATAACACACCATTTCCGGGCCTTGTTTTATGTCACTGTTTGAGCAGCCTAAAGGTAGACCAACCCTTTAATAATATATGATTGCGTCTACATTTTCGATCAAGCCTCACCTCCTCTGCGTGAAGAGTTATTTTTTTCAATCGCTAACAGATACTTACACTGTCCAGCCTGCTATTGGGACCTTGAATTAAAAGCCTTCTATAGATTGCTTGAAAGTATTTCATTTCGCATTATGCGTTATGCTCTTCCTCCTGAGACTGGAAGTAGAGCTGGCATTGCGAAAACCAACTATTAGAAAATGGCTGATTGAGTTATATGTTATTAGACCGCTCCCTTCAGCTCACTATCACAGCTCATCAATAACAGTTCAGTACGAAGGCTTAAAATGCTAGTAGCTTAGTGGACATTGTATAGACATTAGTTGCAGTTATTTTCATTGATGTTAATGCATCCATTGACTGGCCGCTCTGCAATATCACCCTACAAAACCTATATATCTGCATCAGATATGATGTGTAATAGTAGTGCATGTTAAATATCCTATGCTTCCCCAAATAAGCTTTTGATGAATCAGGTTTACCACTGTTGCCACTGAAGCGATCTTGATGCATCAAACATTTGTACATCTATTTCCCCCCAATAGCATATAAAACGAAATTCTCTGCAGTTTGAATGAATGGCATGACGAAACTTAATCATCTAATTTCAACACGATAATAAGCAAAAATGCCGATGAGTGGTTGTGTTATTCTGAGAAGTGCCTTATCTGGGCAATTTCTGTGTTGAAAGTCACCTTAGGCAGACTGCCGATGACGTCATAGTAACATTGTCGACGAAATAAATACATAATCCTATGCCACTTACACATGGGTGATTAAGTGGGTGCCAAAATGTCACCCATAAATTGACGCTACTCATAATCGTTGGTGAGTATTTGTTGTATGCTCTGAATAATTTTAGGATTTTATCCGGTGCATGGTTGGAATAATGGAATGGAATTACGTCACTAAAAACCGTGGTTATGCTGCATCCTCGGCTGATATTCATGTAGATAAGTTATCAAGGTCGTAATAAAACGGACCAGTTAAAGTGTAATACTGGGTTGGTAAGGTTCTTTTAATCACCTTCAGGCCAAACCTTACGTCGCCAAATATCAAATACATAAGAAGAAATTTAGTCCCTAATGTGCTTTAAGAAGTCCAATAGGAAACAAACCATTAACGGAGCACACCGAGCCCTAACCTATATATGAAATGCATGCAAGTGGAAAATACTCGCTCTGCTGTAGTTGAACAAATGCAATTCTAAAAAAGCTACACATCATATACCATAAAAGTTTGGTGTGCACTGACATTGCTCTGTACGGGAGTCGGATGTGCTGCTGACTCAATTGTGCTGACCTAGCAGACGATTCAATATCCACACAGATTGGCACACAGCCGCAGTTTGTTCATATAAGATGAAATTGCAGAGTTAGGATATTGCCGAAGGTTATGATGAAACACTTTCAACGAAAGGCCAACATCATATGCTACAGGATATTCTCTACTGTTACTACGTGGTATTAAGCTGATTATAAATGTCCCCACTCAAAGCACAGGTTACTGTGTAATTGTCGGTGGCAATGGCAGCTAGATTGGTTTAGCAGGGCATATATTAAATTAAGCCGCGCAGCAGTATATGCCTAATTGTGGGCGAACAACTGCTACAATAGGCATCCATTTTGCGTTGGGTTGTAGAAGTTAAATGATAATCCTAGGCTTGCTGTTATATCAATTAGTGCCTTCTCTTTAAAATCACAATTATTCTGCAAACAGCTGCATTCTTTAATATATGACATCTATAACTAGAGCATCGCCTATTGCAATGACGTTTGCACCCACGTTCAAAAATTATGATCATACTTGTCACGGACGTTGCTCTTATGCTTTTTAAATGGCGAATGGTTTTGGAAAGGGTTCATTGCGAGGTCGCCACAAGTTTACCTCGTGTGAATGTTACATGTCAACATGCCAATAATGAAAGTTCACATGCATTGAATACAATGGTGACATCACAGCAAGTCGTTCAGATGTTAATTGCGTTTTGCATACAATGTGGTAAAACAATGGATAACTTTAGTATGGCTAGTCGGCACCGTGATCGAGTAGAAGATATCTGGGACGGTGTATCGTGACTACAAACAATTGAATATACTTTCGGAACGTTGTCAGATAACATTCACTCTGCGGTGAACTTATCTGCCATTAAATAGTGTCTAATGGTTAATCATTAGACTAAGGCGATATGACCAGCTGTTTGGAAACGTTTCAAGCAGCAGATAAATGTTGTTGTTTAATAGTTGCGAAGCTCTACCCAACAGAACTAGGCTGCAGTCGGAGTAAGCATATCAACACGGCTGTGCTCCACTGCTTTCAGCACACCATTAAGGTCTATCCTTGCTATATTCGAATGATGCTTTCGGAACCTATTCGACCTCTGATACTATTCTGCAACAAGCTTAATTGTCAGAGATAAATGGCGTTGACATTTTCGATCGATAGAGGGCTTTGTGTTGCTGCGCAAATGATACGATTTATTGGCGGGGATTTTTTTTATCATTTAGGACTGACATAATTAGTAGTTGCTGGTATGCATGACTGTTAACATTCAAACAGGCCTCACAGCATTTACGTTGACTTTCAACCGACCATAATTTTAAGGACATCCATTTGTCCGTATGCGCAGAAAAATTGTACAGTGAAAGAAACCACCTATTCCGGTTATGTCTAACTTTCCCTAAGATGTAGTTAACGTTTATGGAGATTCGATATTCATTAATTTGAATTAGAATGCCAACTTAATGCATGATCCTTCGGGTTACTTGCTGCTGCAAGATGAGTGCATAACAATCTTAAAGTTACGCTAACACCATGTAAGCACACATGTTGCAGCTAGTTTTAGTGGAAGTTTGTTCCTCAAGCACAGCAAACATCACAGAAACGCAAATCGATATATACTATATATTGTATCATAGATCCACAAACCTTACCTTGCGCGGAAGCTCTATTATAAAATCCACCATGCCAGTATGCGTGACACAAAGCTTGTTATAGATAAATCATAGGAGCGTCTGTGCTGTATAGTGATTCTATATTCATCCTCATATTGAATGCTTCCGTTCATCGTAATATATACCGTTGATATAATTCCCTTAGTGCTATACGCTTTATCTATATAACTATTCATACTGAAGGTATAATCAGGCTGGGGTGGGGATCCGGATAATATGCAAGCAGTTATGTTGGTCGAACAGTTAAATACTTTTGAAAATCTCACCATTCATGATACAATACGACGACAAAAATGGTATAGCAACTATTAAGCTATCATACGTTGTGGTGTACATAGAAGTAGGTGTATTAACCGTTCATCACGCTCCAAAACTTTCGTATAGATACTGAACTGAATGATCAATAGCCCAGCTATATTGCCACGGGTAAGGACTATACGATGCCAAATGAACCTTAACTGGCAAGGAGGGCTAAATAAGTCAATGCTGGACAACGGAAGAAAAATTTGGGCTATAAGTGCTAGATATTCGATTGACATAGTCTTAATGAATGGCCATATCAATTGTTTTCATAACAGGTGTCATACGTGCTGCTGAAAATAGCACATTTTAGCTTCTAGCTTAGAACTGGCTTGTAACGTTTGCGTCAATGTATGCCATGTTTGTAAATTCCAAAAATCTGCATGTCCGTTACTCCTCATTATTTGCTAAACGGCTTTTGCTTTTAGTTGTCTAAATTGTTAAATGACGTGACAGTTGTCCTTCATGTAAATTTATAAAAATGACCAACAAGATAATCTTGGTTTTCTGTTTGTTTAAATTTGCAACCTTATATATCTGACAAAACGTTGTATTGAGCGTCATGCCAACAAGGCCGACAATAATTACCACATAGCATTGTAGTGATCGTCTCATGACACTTGCATATTGATTAAAGATGAGGATGATTAGATGTATGAAGGTCGGTGCCCTATAATAAAGCTACGCATATTTTTTAATGGTTGCCCCTAGTGCTCCAATTCAAGTCGTTAGTATTTTGTGTACGTTAAAATTAAATATTGCAAATATAATGTTGGCAACATTTACCTATATGTCCTAGCAATATACATCACCGCCTGTGATGAGTACAGGAGCATCTACGTTCAAGTGCTTCTTTGTATGCAGGTGTATAGTAATACATGTAATCGAAAGCATCCAACGTCACAACAGTGCATCTTGTTGGCAGTAGTGGATATATTGTGGTTTTTGTTAGCTTTGATGACTGTGCTTGTAGATTGATTGTGTCCAACATATAAAGAGTCCCCATCCGCACACCCCGTCCCAAATTAAATGCACGATGCCGGATATTTAGATAAGTGACATTACTTCGCGAATTATCGTGATACAGCACTAGGTATACCTAAAACCAAAGAATGTCTCATGTCACCCACCATTTCATCTGCGCAGTTAACGATAGCTGCATATTTCGAACGTACTTGCGGCAGACCGACCTTCGAAGGTGGAGCGACTTGCTCAACATGTTTGCGTCACGTTAGTGAAGCATAAGCCAAAGTCATTGAAGTGTAGGTCACGGATCAAATACTGCGTTGACTTGAATAAGTCAGTGTCTTGATGACATTAAGGTAATATATTGTTGGTCTTGATATCCAGGGGAGGTTTTGATGCTTCATACCCTGTTTCGAATCGTGGTAGAAAAATCACAGCTAATGAAATGTTCACCAGCATAACGACTTTCAGGATTATGTTACATGCAAGTGCATATATTTGATGGCGACTAGTCAGCGTTACAAGCAAACTCAATCGCGACGGAGCTCTTCTACCTTGTAAACTCCGGATTGTAAGCAAATATTGCCGTTTCATTTATAGCTTATTGTGTTAAGGACCCGATGTGCTGACTCTACACCACTGCAATTCCCGCAAAGTAGTTGACACTCCTATTTATGGCTAGAATAAGAAGCTGTAGGAAACTGACTCAGACGTGAGCTCCGAAAAAAAATCACAGCTAGATTCGCGGTAATAAGGTTTAACCGTGTATGCTTTCGATCTATACTGACCTTACACAATGTGAACAAATGGCCAGTAATATAAATAAATATCTAATTAACATTAATTTTTGCGACGATGTCGTTACGTATTTATACTGTTATGGTACTTGCTATTATGCAGTCTCACGTTCAATCCGTGGAATAGCAAAGTATCAATTGTTCAGGAGGTGAATACACCAGTGCACAACCCATTATTTGCTAATAACAGATACTCGCTTGCCTACTGTTTATAGATTCAGTATAGTACTGACAGAAATATTGTGATGTAAATTGTAATGTCTATTGCAGCTTAATAACAAAAAAATCCATGAAATGTGTGTATCGGTGTAGGAGCAATCCGATAATGAATATTTAGGTATTGAAAGCATAAACTACACCAAGCAGTGTCTATTCCTTAAATACTCTAAGTTGCATAATGTAACAATGCTTCAGCGCAGAAGCAAGGACGATTAACTATAAGAACTACAGCATAAGTCTATTACTGAAGCAAATGTTGTTGATGAGCACTGTTAACCGTTCCTTCAGCTACAGCTTAATTCCGCCTAATATTTACTTTTCGCATTTTTGCTAACTTGACATGCTACATAATACAGGCTGACACATCTTGTGGACAGCGCTTTGAACGCGATGCTCTGCTGTCTATATCTTTAGAACTCGATCTTTAATATCCACATACAAGGTGCAGCTGTGCCTTTGTAATTGATTTCGCTGAAGACATTCGCTTGTGATTCGTTTGTGTGAGGTAAATGTGCACTAAAGCAGGCCTGAATTGATGGTGTGGTCGACCATCCCTTGGAATTTGTTTTAAAATTATGGCAAAATCAAGCGTACAACGCAAGGAGTAGAATATGAGGAAAGGATTGAAAAGGGTATCTTCTGGTTATACTTCAAACGTTTCAGCTCAATCATTTGTATTTAGTGACATGCACATGAACATCTGGACCTTGCATATAATTCTGATCGTAATTGTTAGTCGTTTGTAGTCCAATAAGTCGAGGAAATGTCGAAAGGCTACGGAAAAATAAACATAAAACTCACCCACATAGCACATATAATAGGAAAAAATATTAATCTCACTCACACACTTCTAGTGATTCCCTTGGGGTTGGGGTGGGGGGGGGGTGCAGCTGCGGTGGCGGAGTTTGATTGTTTATGTAGATAATCTTTTCTGTCGTAATGTAAAGCAAAACCTAATTTTAGTTTCGGCTCGATGACTTTGCATGATCATCGCGTATTCATTATATTTGCCAAAAAGATCGTGATATTACAATCAGCACTATATTTAAATCACTATTACACGGCTTGATACAAACTTCTTCTATGCATTGCCAGAAACATATGATTGCTGGTAATGCAAGTGCACTGTCCATTGTATATGCATAAATATATTTGAGTTCAATGTATAGGTTTTGTGGTCATAATACTCCCGTTATGCACCGCACTACTGGTAGTATCGACTCATGAACATGCTTATTTAGTGAAGATCATAAACAATAATTCACATACATTTGCCAGGTCATAACATTATCTTATCATAAAACAAAATTGTCGGATGAAAAGCCGATGTGCCTTTCTATACATGTGCTTTGTAGCCGTATGGACACATACGGTAAGCTAACTACACAACTAGCATAGGGCATTGGATCAATTTGTCTAGATGCAACTGATGTATGAGGAATAGTGTATTAGTTCCCCTTAGTATCATCACACAACAAATTACATGTGGGTAAACGCATGGAATTCCCCGTCTTAGAGGAGTGGCTCCGACCGATGTTATCTCGTGCAAGCGTCTGACCTGAATAATGGCTGCCGTACCGATCTACAAGCGAGCTTTTTAAACAGACATTATACGCAACAATTATTGGCCTTGACAAGCGACTTTTTTTTGCAGGTTTCAGTTTATTCTAAACCTTATTAATTGATTTTAACTTAATACGTATAACCACGTGATAAGCAAGAATAACCATTTTCATTTAAATGTAAATGGTGCTCACTTAAATTGTAGGATTTGTTGTTAACTTCATATGAGGGCATGCTAATGAGGGTTAATGACGAATACATGACAATGTCTAACTTTGCATGTAAGTCTGGTCTTAAGCTATGCATAGATGGTCGGTAAATAAACCAGGGAAGTATCCCTGTAAGTACAAACGCATTCGCATTAACGTGTAGCAAATACGAAGGCACACCCTAGATTTCATGCGCTATAAAAGATATTGTCAGCATTGTAAATGGGGCAGCCACACCTCGACCACACCCACATTACGTCATCGCATAAAAATATTTGAAACGTAGTGATAGTGAGAGATTAAAGTGAAAACAAACATGCGATTGACTCGTAGGGTCCTTCATTAGCATTGTAACTTGGGTATCACTTTTGTATATTCATTCGATATATGCTGAAGGCAGATTCAGCGTATGTGTCGGCCATCATATCTTAAATCTCTAAATGGAATCATCAGACGTCTTTTACATCCTGTGCTCTGTGCTGTGCTATATGTGCGTTGTCATTTATGCTTCAGTCGCTCTCTGAAAATAATAGTCAATTCTGTAAAGAAATGGCTAAATAACCCAATTAACAAATCAGCTCGAATGTGTCATCCGTTGTAACAAGAGCTCATAAAGACAACCCAAACCAAGGACGTTCCAGTGTATTATGTTCCGAGTTGAACCCGGTTGAAGAGAGTGACAATATTGTCAGCGCGATATCAAGTGAGGAAAAGATATGTTGATGTCAAACTAAACGGCTAAAATGATTACATAAAATATTGGATAAACTTAGTGCCCAAATGTCCACACATTGGGCATTGTACTTATGGCAAACATAAAAAACGATCAGTTAGCACAAAACCGTAGTCAGAGGTTAGACCGAGGTAACGGCAAGAATTAGTTATGAGTGGCAATATTTATGCAAGGATGACGATTGAGTGCGACGAATAAGTAATATAAAGGCAGAAATATATACATACACACACATATGTATATATGCATAAACATATATATATATATATATATATATATATATATATATATATATATATATATATATATATATAAATATATTGCATTATCCATTCATGTATATATATATATATATATATATATTAATATATTTATGTGTGTGTGCCTGTGTGTGTATATGTGTAATTTATGTGAATGCGAGTAATTTGACATCACAAACCACTCTTTCTCATTAGCTAAGATGTGAGTATATGTTTATATAAATGTATATATATTCATATTGTGCATATATATGAATCGGTACATATATGTATATCTATCGATTAAAACATACGCCTATTGATATATGAATATATATATATATATATATATATATATATATATATATATATATATATATATATATATATATATTATATATATATATATATATATATATATATATATATATATATATATATATATATATGTATATATATATACATATATTTATATTTATATATATATACGTAAATATACATATATATATGTATATATATATATATCTATATACATATATATTTATATATACGTGTATATATCTAATATTTATATATATATATATCTGTATATATATATATGTAAACATATATATATATATATATATATATATATATATATATATATATATATGTATATATATATACATATATTTATATATTTTTATACATGTTTGAGTGTGTATTTATATATTCATGATTCTATGAATGCTAGTTATCTGACATCACAAACCACTCTTTCTCATTAGCTAAGATGTGGGTATGGTGCAATACATGTACAGCATATGCATTGGCTGCTTTCATGCATTCTTTACATTGTCCCTGTGATGGCTTTGTCAATTTGCAAATTAAACGTCGAAGTATGGTGCTTTTTACATCCTTGAATTGGGTCCAGGTCATGTCATATCATTGCAGACTTAGTTTGTTATTTGCAAGCACACCGCCTTAGGCCAGTTAATCAAGCTCAGGTTGATGTCATGATGATCGCGGATATTTTGTGTCGATGTTTTTGCTCCGAAATTATATGGAGGCTTAATTACGAGTAGCATTGGCGGAAATGCCTCGGGGAAAGTTATTTATTTTCTAGGATCGAACAAGACAACTGCTCTGAAATGAGATATATAAATTGCAGATAGACAGGAATGAAATATTGTAACCATATGTCACATTATGGTATCAACGTTAGTCTGTGGTGGCTTACCGGTCACCAGTGTATGCACGGCTTTTACTGCTAACTGACACGTTGCAAGCATCTATTGGCATATGCTGCAAGGGCGAACTTACGTCTTGCACGACAAACGCCGAGCTTTCAGTCATCTGTAGGGTTGCAAACCAAATTGATATTCAAATTCGATCTATTTAAAACCTTTGAAATGCACGTAAAATAACTATGCGACTGATTTATGACATAATCTAGTAAATTTAACGCCACAACAATATGGAAGGTCAAAGTGGAACCCCACAACCTACAATGTCACCCACCCACTCCATGTGACACGTGGTCCCGATTGTTGGTTGACGCTCGCGATAATATGATGACATACTACAATGGCAAAAGTGTATCGTGCCAGCATAGTTTTATGGACATCATATACATTTGTGATGCTATGTATTTAAACCGCTCATTGACACTAATCCTTCACGATATCCATATGTAAATGCTCGGTCTAGTTGTCGCTAATATACACTACATTGACCTCTCCTATTACAAATGACGTGCTTCTCCCATTGGCAGATACAAAATGCCTCCTAAATAAATATATGGGATCATTTGATTTTGCACAAGATATTCATACGGCATAATATCTACAACGAAATCGCGTATTTTGTGACATTCAAAACAGTCATATACCGGACCGAATTCGTAAAAAGCATATTAATTGTGATATGATAATATCATTGGTGGCCGTATTCATAAATAATCATAGCTTGAGTCGACTCAACCTGAGTCTACAATCTCAACTAACCCAGACGTATTCATGAAGCAATAACTAGGCGATCTTATGAGTGTTCGTTAGAATAAAAATTCCGAGCAGTGCGACGGTATTGTTATCCATGAACATGACCACGATGAACAATTGACACTTTTTTAGTCAAATCACCCACCTACTAGGTATAATAGTTGGCGAGTAAATCACAGAAAATCCCACAAAAATACTCGAGTGAGAGTGCACCAGCGATGCTCACAGGAACAACTTTATAATTCCTCGATCAATGTTAACATTTCTGCCAATCTTGGTGGGCTTTTACCCGTTAGAATGTGCGCAACTGGAAAGCTGAACGAGCAACAAACGTGTCGCTTGTCCGACACACACTTTATATACGTCGGGGGCAGTGTCAATCTATCCAATGTTACTACTAGTTACGAAATTGACGCATAGACGTAGACTTGGAGCCTGCTTTTCTTAATTCAATAAGATGACATGTGAATCTTGGCGCCTTTGTTCTAATATGACAAATCGTGTATAATCATATTACTCACATAAAAATTCATACCCACCCGCAAACAATTCTTCGGATCCACTGCAAGCTGCCCCGTTTAATTTGTAGGCTCAGCGAAAACATGGTGACATGTTACAGAGTAAAGAACACCCTGGATTATGCAAGCGATATCTAGAGGTCCTATCTACATGCTACAAAGTTCCTGTTTTACATCTAGTTGACAACTGAATCTGTACAGATAAGCAGACAGCTATCACCCGTTGCACGCAGTGCATAAGAGTTATGTTTTCCCCCAACAAAATTACCTTCCACCAGAACGATGACAGTGTTCCGTGTCGTGTGGCAATATGCCGTTAGGCTTTGTGACCAAGTTGTATAAATTATAATCTAAGGCGGTTGGACTTTGCAAAGCGTTACTCGGTTTACATCAATTGCCAAGGTCGCATCAATTCATCGAGTCTCCGAAAAGCAGTTCACACTCAACCTGTGTTGGTTTCATTACAGTGCTTTGAGTCGCATATAACCGCTGGTTGCAGGAAAAATATGACGGACCTAGAAGGGAAGTTGTCGAGGCTGCTGATAGAACTCCTGAACATATCCGCACACACACACGAACACACACACACACACACACACACACATACGTGCGAGCACGCAACCGCACACAAGCGTATATATATATACATATATATATATATATATATATATATATATATATATATATATATATATATATATATATATATATATATATATATATATATATATATATATATATAAATATATATATTAGCACGAACGCGACCATTAGTAGACAAACCGCCAACCTTTCGTTGACTTGGGTCCACGAAAGGATATACTACTATGTCCACATAAAGTCAATGCGCTCTTTCTTTAAAAATATTTTAAAATATTTTTGTTTGACCGTTTTAATATGATAGTCTAGTCGTAATAACGTACACAGATAATCTTTTACGAATGATTTCTTTGAAATTTGAATATTATGGCAAAATCAAATTTTAACAACTAATCATTCCTTGACATTACCTGTTAACCTTAATATCTTCCTAACAACCATATATACTTTGGCCCAAATGGTCAAAATAATGTTTAAACATTAGCGTAGTATATGTTCATTCAAAACATTAGAAGATTTGATCGATTTTAAAATTCTAATACCGAACAACTGGTTTTTATCTCATTATTTAGTTAAGTTCGCAAAACACAACCAATGGCTCATTGTGATCATATCTACCAAAAAAATATGAATATAATCCATGAGGATGGAAAATGATTTCAACAATTTTGTATTCCGCAAATATATGAAAATATATATGGGCACGAAAGGTTGGATTTATACGTATAAATTAGTATCTTGACCATTCGTGGACGACCTTTAGAGAACCAAAAGTATGTACCAGGAATAAAAAGTGACAAAAACATTTTTATTTGAATTAAACCTTTCATTATATCATTTAAGATATGCCAAATTAATGATTATTAAATAATTAAAGCAAATATGTACTTAAAAATATGTCCACCAAAGGTTTGAGTCTACGAATGGTTGCAATCGTCAATATGTATATATATATATATATATCTATATCTATCTATCTATCCATATATATATATATTTATATATATATATAGTTTATATATATATATATATATATATATATTATATATATATATATGTATGTATATATATTTATATATATATTCATATATATCATATATAATATATATTCATATATATATGCATATATATATATATTTATGTATACATATATATATATATATATATATATATATATATATATATATATATATATATATATATATATATATATATACTCATAATAATATATATATGCATAAATATATATATATATAGGTCCGTAACGAAAGTCTCTCAAATAAATCATCTTCAATGTCGACATATTTCATTGGTTATGCATTAGAATTGCATAAAATCTTTATAATGAAAGCGATTGTGGTAGATGGGTGGCATATATTAGAAATTTAATTGTCATTACCAGGAATGGAGATAATTAAACCCCTCCATTTACGCCAACCGCGTTTTTTTTTTAAAAAATGTACTACAGCCATGCTTCGGATGAATTATATGAAAAACCTAAAGTACCCAAAAATGTAATAAGGGTTGTACTCATTATTCTCAATGGTGTATTTTGCAACAATCAAACTTTAAGAACCCAAAAGAACTGTATACCGCTGATGATTGACATTTAATATATAAATTCATCTATATATATATATATATATATATATATATATATATATATATATATATATATATATATATATATATATATATATATATATATATATATATATATATATATATATAGATATATAAAAATAAATATTTATATATATATATAAATATATATATATATATCGATACATATATAGATATATAAAATATATATATCTACATATATATATAAATATGTTCATATACATATATATATATATCAATATGTATATATTTATATGCATTTATATAAATATACTTATATATGTATATATATATATACATATATATATATATATTATATATATATTTATATATGTACATATAAATATATATATAGATATATATATATGTTCATATACATATATATATATATATCAATATATATATATATATATATTTATATGTGTTTACATATATATACTTACATATATGTATATATATATAAATATATATATATATATACATATATATACATATATATATACATATATATTTATATATGACCTGCATGATCGCAATAATGAAGGTGCTGCTAACCTTGGCACCAGTGACATCCGAATAGTTGTATTTCAACTTTATTATGGTGTGCTTATGTTTATAATGGCTTTAGACACTTCCGGATGGAGGTCTTCATTTCTCTTCTTTTCAGCGTGTGACCACATATTACCGTCTTTATCAGGACGGCTATTGTAGCGCTTATCCTGCCTTTATGAGTTCAATAGGTCCCTTCAGCTTATAAGCCATATTTCTCTTTCCTATATTATTGAAGACTATTGCCATCTTTAAGGGTATACATACATATGTAATTTTTTTTGTAACCCTATAGCTGGTATGTTTAAAGTAGTATATTGCTGCACGACAATTACCCAATGAATTCTATGAAAAGATTGCAGTGTTCAGTCATGCACGCATTGGTTATATGAGCTGCTCCTTCGCGCAACAGTTTGTCTCAATCATGATCTTCGATTAATCAGAATCACCTACTAGACAATGAGGTCGGATGGTTCGGTGAGCATATCCTGTTGATGGTAACATACAGCCAAAAATTATGTGCATAGATACGAGTAAATTTCTTGTCTATAAGCAGCTCGATTGCACCTTTGGCTTAATGCTTGTTCACGAGCATCCATATGAGGCTTATCGTCCGACGAGACGATATAAAGTTTATGTTGCTTTTTTTATTCACGGAGGCGATTTACGGTTTGGCTCTGGAATAATGAACCTATACATGAAGAAGCTGCAACTGATATTGATTTCAGATGTTGCTACCAAGCAACTAGTAAATATCTTACTGTCGCAATAATATGTGAGACAACGAAGAAAATATTTTACTTTGCTGAGAAAACAAGTCACTAAACCTTATAATACCGACTTCGTGTTTTGTTTATTTGCACAACCACATATGCCACGAAATGTTGTAATAACGCACTGAAACATTATATGATTTTTAGACAACAGCAATTGATTGCTCATTAATTGTTTGAAAGATTATGCTGCGAGGTGATCATTTATCTTATGTTCAGATTTTTACGTCGATGAAAAACGGGCTGTCGTAGAGAACCAAATCTACACCCTCATACCAATGAATATGATTTCTGGTATATTAAATGCACCATGTATCATGGGGGAACATTACATCACGTCTAAGCTGACCTAGTTGCAATGTTCCTTGTAAAATGTATGTTCAGAGCATCCTAGATGCGCCCATTCTGGAAGCCTTTAAGTGGCGCGTGCTAAACACCCTGCTTTCAAGGAAATATCAACCTTTCCATTCACTTTCACCAAGCCGGCCATTGTTGAGGTGTTTGACTCTATACCTCCGCAGAAAAAGTTCAAAATTGTAACGGCCTAACAGCAAGAGTCTCTGGAGCGGTTCAAACAGGAAAAGATAGAGGAGCTCCTTCAAAAACTCCTTGGGTAATTGGTAAATTCCTATGCGGTTGACAAATGAATGTCCCGCACGACCACTCCATAAATGCCGACCTCAATGTTTCTAACAGGTGTGCGCCCAAAAATACATCAGAAACAAGCAAGGGGTTAAGGGGTTAAGGACTATCCTACCCATAACGCCCAGTTTTGGCAAATAGAACGAGACGGTGAATTCACCACTTAGATGATTTGCCACAAAGCTGGACTGCACACTGAAAATACTCCCAAGATCAATCTGATGCTGATTGAGCAAGACAGCAAACTCCACCACATCTGGGTGAATGATCTCAATCTGCTGTATGATCTGTCCAAGCTCTTTAGACCCCCTCTTTATCATTTTGCCTCATCACGTTTAGCCGAGGTGCCTCGTTCATCATGAGGCGCACCAAGGATGTCGAAGCACTTTTTGCAGTAGTACACATTGTGCTGCGCACCGCACTGATAATAAAAATATGGGCCGCGGCGTATTCTTTTGAGAGCGTCAATGCTACCACGTCCGTTGCAGCCATGTCCAGGACAATGAAGGTCACCTCACAAGACTTGTGGTCATCTGACGGCACAGGAACGTTTGAGAGCTGGGGCTCAACCGTCTGTGGGTAACCGGGTTCGGGCGTGACCAGCGAGTATATGACTTCGACCAAGTCCTTTAAAGGTGCGCTCGGCGTGGCCCTGTCAGGCATGGTGCTTGTTTATATAGTTAAGAAGCTCAATCCGCTTCCAAGTCCACTTGCCAATGCTGTCTGAATCTGCCGCGTTATGGCATTGACGTTTCCCGTTGTTGTTTTGGGTGAGGACCCTGATGCTTTGCTGCCCTGACAGCTGTTGAAAAACCACTGCTCTGACATCAAGTTGGAGTGTTTTACTCCGAGTTTGTGTGGTTGAGCTGTCGTCAACAATGCACATGATTGGCTCACCCTGAAACAGCCGGCAGAAAGCCTGCAGTAGTTATGAAGCTACTTGCCACTCGCTAGGGTCAGCAACGTTCATTTCGGGTCACACCTAGTTCCGTGTCTGTTAAGTTTGGTTGAAATAGGGCAGAGCATCACAATATGTTGGAAGGCATTGCGGAACGGGCCCTCGTGTCGGTTGAGTATTAAGGTGGTTTTCTTGACCTAATCAGACTCAAAACAATGCCCGGATCGTAGACTGCAGTAATATAAATGTCAAACTTTGCTTTTCACCGCATGTCAATGATCACGTAAACATATGAATTTTGGATTGTGTTATCTGAGTGGTGACACCCTCAGGCGCGTTCTCCTCGCGCTACCCTCTGCCGTGTAGCTAATTATCGCAACACTGGTTGCTTTGAAAACCGTCTCATTTTGAAATATGTTTGCCATATTAGTAATTGTTTACGTCAGTGTTGTTCATATATCTAAGATGAGTGACATTTCGTTCCTGTGGTGATAGGCTCTATAACGCGCACATTTTCAATACTGCGTAAGCGCAGCAATTGTTGTATGGCGCATCTGAACAATTATTTTAGGCGCTTTTATGGACAACAAAATGCTGATGCGATCCTGGCCAATTAGCGGCCCCATTTTCAAGTATGTGTATCTCCTAACAGTCTTATTCCGCTGGTACATACATACATACATACATACATACATACATACATACATACATACACATACATACATACATACATACATACATACATGACATACATACATACATACATACATACATACATACATACATACATACATACATACAGACATACATACATAGACATACACATACATACATACATACATACATACATACATACATACATACATACATACATACATACATACATACATACATACATACATACATACATACAGACATACATACATACATACATACATACTTACATACATACATACATACATACATACATACATACATACATACATACATACATACATACATACATACATACATACATACATACATACATACATACATACATACATACATACATACATACATACATACATACATACATACATACATACATACATACATACATACTTACATACATACATACATACATACATGCATACTTACATATTATACATACAAACTTATATGCATAAATATAAACATGCATATGAACATAAGAATATACGAACATAGTTTTGATTTGAGGAAGAATTTTTGGCAACATCAAGAATAACGGCGTGGCAATAAAGCGGCGGCTCTAATATACATTAGACGATTCGTGTCTTACTAAAATTTTATGTTTTTCTCGTACCTGCGGGCTGCTTGAGTGCTTTTGCCGACCTGCTTGTCGAAAGCCAAATAATGTCGTGAAAGTTTGCCGGCGGTAGTGACAAATATACATCTAAATTGGGGTTTAATGATACTTACCGCATCAAGTTATTGATATGTTCAGAAATTTGGCTCCAGGTGATTTCCAATGCACATGGCGCTGATATAGGCAATGGATGAACCAGGTGCCTAATAGCACTTCTTTTGTGTGGGAAAGAGTAATTTCCTCCGGTTATAAACAGCTTAATACACAACATAGAATAGTGTAGCGCATATTAGCCAGGGGCTGTCTTCAGGGACGCCTATCGCGACGTATTGTACTGCATATGGCACAAATGCTTAGACCGCATCTACTTGTTAGAACTTAGTTCCATACTTTACCGGCACAAATTAGTTTGAGCAAATTAAGTAGCTCTATGCCCCCTTTACCCCTTAAGGATATTGTCGTCATTCTGAATTATCTCTGTGTATCAACGACTAGGCCGACTAGGCCCCAACATGCATCCATACCCTTGAATCACGCATCCTCAACGAGAAGACCTGGCTACAGTTGTGTCAGTCAATTGTGTTTTGGCAACTTAGCTGTTCAGTGTATGCGCATCGTTTGTAGATATGAGAGATGAAAACAACTTAAATTAACATTGGCCGATTCAGCTTGTATGATATGAAGTATCGGTATAATCTGTAAGAGCACAATCGCTACAGAAATGAACGCATACGTCCTTGCGCTGCTATCATCTAGTTTATTAATTGCAACTCATATGTGTAAAATGTTCTGATGTATTATTAATTTTAACGTTGTATAATAAGAGAACATTGTACAGTCATCAGATCCTGATTGAAATATATCAACGTCAACACTAGCATGATGTGCATAAAATCGAAAATTAATTGGAATTGCGAACGCATCCCGGTTAATTCACTAAGCATTACTTTGCCTTGTTAGCATCGTGAACATGAGCAGGTGGTATATCCATAATATGATAACATATCAGCTACAAGGCGGTACTTGTGATTTCATCTGTCGACAAAACGTACCCGATGATGGTATTGTAGCGTTCCGGCAATTACAAATTACTTATTGGCTCATTGTAGGCTTCTTCTAAAAAAACCATACCATAACTCTTGGCTCGAAATGTAACACGATTAAATCTTTGAAAATATATGCACACTCTATTTTCCTCACAATCACCAAAGGAGAGGCGAAGGGCCACGACGACTCCCTGATTTCTTCCACATCCATTATTTCTGTTAACTTCTGCGGCAATGTGAGGCACTAAATAAGGTTTAGATCGGACAGGGTTGTCAGATGTGAGGGAAACTTTGTGCACAGCCAATTATGTTTTACCTCGGCGATCAGTGAAGATATCAGTGTTCTCATTAATCATATTTTGAGGTATGATACTCAGGTATCTTCCCTCAGCTGATCTCCAATGACCGCTTCTCAAAGAATTTCAATTGGTCCTTTGCTACTTGAATCCGGTAGGATGTCTTCACACTGGATTACCTCACGGCCTACCTCTGTCGATCATGCAGTTGCAGCCAATCATAGACATCTTGTACAGAGCAGAAATCTTCTCTTCAGCTATATTTCTTTCGAAACATCTCTTCAGAAGGTTACAATGGTTAGTCATTACCTTGCAATTGACTTTGATATCCAAGTCAATATCACACCGCATGACCTGCCGAACCTAGCTACGTCGTCATCAATTCAGGGCCAATATCATCGATGGTTATCTTGCCAGCTGTTGAACTCTTGTTATTGGATATCCTTTATTATTGAGTATGTTAATGCTTCAAATAATCTCTCCCTCTGTGACGAGTTAATTCATCTCAGACGGTGCCTCCTCTTCCTCGCCATAAATTACTGTGATCCTTCACATGGCTCTGGCTTGGAATTCAGCAATTTTCGACGGTATCCACTTGTAATGAGATAATATCCTTTAAATAAGATCGTTTTGGCAAGCGTCCGTTTCTGATGATCTCCGATATATATATCCCGAGCTTTGCCTGTCAGGAGTGCATTGAAAGGAGTTGCCATATCCCTTTCATTCTAAAGGTGCTGCTTAGAAAATTTACAAACCTCAACAAGTAGCTATCGATTTCGTTTTGGCCTTCAAATATCTTTGTTAGCTACTTGGGTAGCTCACCTCTGATGTTGCTATCGTTGCGCTGCTCCAGATCATGCTGAGTCACCTGTTATTTGAACCATTTAAGCATAAGATAATGAACTAGTGCGGCCTCATACTCACGTGATGCCATCTCCACCTTTGCTCTACTCCCACCTCAAGCTTTCTCCGTTCAGCCTCTGTCTAAGGCTCTCTCTGTTCTGCCACTGTCTCAAGCTTGCGTTGTCCAGCCTCTGTCTAAAGCTTTCTCCGTTCAGCCAATGTCTCAAGCTTTCCTTGTCCAGCCTCTGCCTCAAGCTTTCTTTGTTCAGCCTCCGTCTCAAGCTTTCTCTGTTCAGCCACTGTCTCAAGCTTTCTTTGACCAGCCTCTGTCTAAAGCTTTCTCCGTTCAGCCACTGTCTCAAGCTTTTTTTGTCCAGCCTCTGTCTCAAGCTTTCGCTGTTCAGCCACTGACTCAAGCTTTCTTTGTCCAGCCTCTGTCTCAACTTTCGTTGTTCAGCAAATGTTTCAAGCTTTCTTTGTCCAGCCTCTGTCTCAAGCTTTCCTTGTTGTGCTGAGGCTTCAAATGTTATCTGTCCTGCTTTCGCGAGTTTCACACTCCTGAGCTTTTCTATACAAGTTTCCGAACTTCTCGAAATAGCCGGTGATAAGCAGCGATATTCACAACCGTTCTACAAACACATTATCCAGCCTTCGGTAAGCAAACAGCCACAGCCGCCAACAATGTACGTAACACGGGCTTTGATGATCCATACTATTCTCTGATATTCCATTTACATTCGGGCTATTAGCTTCGCTTATTGAGTTCCAAAATATTCTCAATTAAAACCTGTTCAATCCCAAGTTCAACAGCCGACAGATGGATGGGTCTGTTTTCATTGTATTATGATTAATCAAAAGCGTTTCGATGTATTCAATTCCGATGCAGTACTCTTCGATTGAATACTTATGGTCTCCGTTTCCTTCAAGTATATTGTCCTGATCTTTGTACATAGGAAGCTTTTGGTCAACTATGTCGTTTGTTGTCTGCTAAAGTTGCTATTGCAATCCCACCGGGAACAAACTACATCGCTCGTAAATACTGGATAGGGGTTGGATGGATTGCGCAATGACACGTGAGTACCATAGTGCAAGAATAGATAGCAGAGCATTATTATGCTTTATATTCCTGGTAATCAGTTTGATATATGTTTATATTGGTCATGATTTTCCGGGAGCCTCCTGCTTTTCCTCCGATGGAAGCCCCTAACACGCCCATATGTGCCTTATTCAGCACTACCGTTACTGCTGTCACGATCTACAGTTATAGTTGACGTTATTTTGTTCCCTTTTTGGGCATATCATTTAAAACACTAATACATAAACGACCATGTAGTTATGCGACATGTTTAGTTGGCTCTAATTGCGTAGAGTTTATTTTCGTCGATTATCTATCCACAGATTGTGGATTCGATCCCATAGTGAAACAACATTAGAGAGGATGCACCCGACCCATTTCGTTTAATGGCGCAAAGGACACCATTCATTGCCCCACACCATCTCATTTATGCGAAGAAAAATCATATTTATGTCATTTACGTTTCGGTAGTATTCATATCATTCGTTCGCTGATTGCAACACAGTTGCATTGATTATCTTTACCATAGTATCAGGTGAGGTGTGATCGTGATATATTTTTTATGCAACAATAAATTTAAGCATGCCCTGTAACTAGTTATTCACCTGAAATAAGTCGATTCAATGCGCACTTTCAGACGTTAGTTAAGCCTGCCCAAATTAGTTATTCCCAAGTGGTTGTATGCATTTGATGCCAACAAACATTACCCATTGTTATCCAGTTTGCATATAGAATACACTATTTACGACCGTAAGTTGCCAACCTTATGTAGTTAATACACAAGGTTGGAATGGCGATTAATTTATGCTTTGACTATATAACCCCTATTCTGTGGCGGAAAAACATCGTAGCCAAGGTTAAACCCATTTTTAATGTGTCTGAAGAGTATTAAGGATGCTTAGAATACAGCAGTGAATCTGATTCTAGAGTGGTAATAAACATATATGATTCGAGTTGTAAGATGTTGCCAGGGCCAATACTTTCCAATGCAGAGATTCAGCAGGATATCAAATGCCTGCACATGTGATTCTTCGAGCGAGGCAACGCAAATATATAAGAAGAATCATATGACCTTGTACTTCCCGGCAAAGAACAGTTTGAAATTGCTACGAATTTAGAAGATCAGCTGAGTTGATTGCTTTCTTAAAACTCATATAGCAAACGCAGAACAATTAAGCTAGTGGTAACGAACTCAATGGAGGTTGGGAATGACCTAAATATGCACATCAATACCTTGATAATTCAGCGCCATACATATCTAGTAAGCGAATCATGTTTTGGCATGCATACATACATACAAACATAAATACATACGTATTTATGTACACCACGCATGCATACATACATAAATACACACACACATGCGTACATACATACATACATACATACATACATACATACATACATACATACAGACATACATACATACAGACATACATACATACATACATACATACATACATACAGACATACAGACATACAGACATACATACATACATACATACATACATACATACATACATACATACATACATACATACATACATACATACATACATACATACATACATACACATACATACATACATACATACATACATACATACATACATACATACATACATACATACATACATACATACATACATACATACATACATACATACATACATACATACATACATACATACATACATACATACATACATACATACATATATGAAAACATAAATACATAAAGTGTAGGAAAAGTTAGGTTGATTTATAGATCGTTGCCTCAGTATTTACTACTGTATTCAGCTTCCGTGAAACTGAAATTCTCTCTTTTTTGTGAACATTACCTAGAATGACCGCATGTTTACAAAGCTCTACAATGAATACACTTGCGGACAAGTAAACCGCGTTATGGTTTCAGGCCCATGGGGATCATGCCGTTGACGAAGTAATTTCCTTTGCAAACCGTGTATGTGGGAGGGATCGAAAAATGACAGGTAACTTTGCCTCTATGCTAGATTCGATTTAATCGTATAGATATCCGAGTCTTCCATTTACTAATTATGTTTACTTCGTCGTTATATAAAATTTACAAATACCTGTGATGTTAGTAATTTTGCTTAATAATGTACTACTATATTTTCATGATGCGCAACAGGAAAACTAAATGGACAATTTAATAAATACTGCCATTAAGTCTGTGTGCATAATAATCATTTCACTGTCTACCCATCCAAGTTTTAAGAATACACAGCGCCATAGGTATATGTATTGCCCATGACCTTTCCAATTCATCAGTTTGATGCTGCACTCCTCTTGAAGGTCACGGGTTGATAACAAGACTGTCAATGTTTGCCGTTAGTGTCAGCGGGGTAAGTACTGCAGTATTTATGATGTCCGGACTGTCGTCAACGCAATAAAAAGAGCCATCTCATTCATTAATGGTCTTTGACTTGAAGAACCTTGATGTACCATCGCGCTAGCGCATTTCATTCATCTCATGTAGTAGTGCTCCAAGTCGCCCTCAATAAAGTGTCATCAACCTCATTCATTTCTGTTGAAATTGAATACGAAATTGGATTGCGCACCGGTGTCTTTACGTGTTGCCAGAGATTCATGTTGTATTCCATGGACGCATTCCACACGATGTATCTACCCTCACTTAGCCGTAACATACAGTAACGTCTAGATGCCGCTAGCCCATGAGCTGTTGTATCGCGTTTTGCACGAGGGGTGCTGTCGGCAAAATTATGCATTATACGACACTACCAGTTCATTGCTATAGGGTTAAGGCCATTATACATGCGGAGCTACGTCATTTAAGACCCCGCTTGCATCAAACCGCGACTCTGATGCGACCACCATACAACCAGAGAGATTGTGAACTTGTGGTCACCCGCACAAGTCGCGGACGTTCCCTATTGTGATCGCTGATTTGCGTTTACACTAAACCTCATTTGCGCCAAATCTTGTGTGAAAACTAAAAATTGTCCATTCTTATTGCAACATGATTACGATCACTCTCATTGGTCTCATGGGTCTCAATCGGATCTCAATTGAGTCGCAACTTGTTCACAAGTCCACAGGTAATTTAATTAGCGAGTCTGCAGCGACCAAGTTTAGTGCTCGATGCAACCATTGGAGATGGACTTGCATTGAGAGTGCTGTACGAGCCCGATAGCGAGCGTTGCGACCATCGGTGTATGCGATCAAGTTGCAACCATATTTCAATTAGTAGGAGTATTTTTGAGACTTAATTGTAACGTAAGCAACCTGTTCAAGACTTTGGCGATTTGACCGCCAAAAACGTGTATAAATGAATGCGGCCATTGGCGACCAAAGCAGTTTTCTATATTCCACACCATTGACAACATGGATCCTGTCATGGATTATGTACTCTAAGCCCTTGTGATCCCGAACGAAGCCCTTCGAATCTGACCTCCGATACACATTGGCCTTCAGGAGGGAGGACATCCAAAGAAGAAGAAAGTGAAAGCGACCCCTACACTTTGGCATCAGAAATTGGCTGACTGAAGAGGAGAGGCAGGTACACAGCCAGTATAGCCGTCTCGTCCAGATAATGAAGCATGAAGAGCCCAGCATCTTTAAGAACTACATGAGGTTGTCTTGATACCTCTTTGATGAGATCCCTGAGAGAGCGAGGCCCCAAATCACAAGCATAAGTACCAACTACAGTTCTCCTTGGACCCATGGCTGCTACTGGCCCTCATCCTGAGGTTTTTTGCTCCCTGCCAACTTAGGGTGAGCTTCACTCAACAGAAAGGCGCGTCGGGCCCGACCCCCAACGGGCCCAACTCTGCCAAATTAGATAACTGGTAAACTAGCGTGACCATAGGCAAAGGTGTCTATGCCGTTTGCAGCTATCCGCCGCTTTGAGTCAAAAAGAGAGATTGACACCTTGTTGGCGTGTAGCCCATATATCTTGTGACCTTCACTGCGTAGCATGTTTATTCCATGACAGAACTGCTTCTTGGTGAACAGAGAATCCATGTACAATGTATGGCGTAGGGGTTTCTTAACCACAACCTTCTTCACTCCATTTGCCCTTGTCAGACATCACAAGCTCGTGTGACAATTGCTGACAAGCTCCTCTAGGCGTTCCACTCGCTCCATAAGATCATCGTTCGAATCCAGATCTCTCACAATGTTCTTCTGGTCCTGAAAATCATCCACAAGATCTCTCACAATATTCTTCAGGTCCGCCATATCACCCACAATATCTCTCAGCTCGCATTCCAGTTTGTTTTCTCGTCTCTCAGATAATCTAGATCTAACCTCAACTCTTTTTCATAACCTTTAAGTTCAGCAATACGCTCTTTGGTGTTCATTTCTATACCTTATGCCCTGGTGTTTTCAATAGATTGGTATATACAGTGCGCAATGAAAACTTATTCTATGTATTGAGGCGGGTCAATATCATTCACAGTCCGCTCAATGGTAAAGAAGCACCCAATTTTGTTCGGATACCTTCCAATGCTTCGTCTTTTCCAAGTTGGATCAGCGCGTTTTTTTCAATAGATTGAAACAGTCTTAACAGTATTTCCAGTATTAACCTCCAAATTAAGACCTATAGATGTTAATATCTCCTGCATAAGTTTGAAGTTCCAGAGCCCCGGTCTCAAACGGTTCAATGTTATATCAACCCACAGCATACGTGATTGGCCTTAGGCCAACACATATACCACCTGTAGTGTTGTCAATAAGATTTTGCAGGGAGACAGCCTCGCCGCTTTGAACATTAGACAGAGTATGGTACATAGATGTAAACACGATTACACAAGCCTTTAGATTCAGTAGAAAAGTACATACAAACCGGTCCCGCTGTACCCGCCCCATGTAACAGCTGAGGAGTTGACACATCTCCTCATCCAGGTGGAGAACCAACCACATGCAATACTGGCAGAACCAGGTGATTTTTTTTGTATGGCGCGCAACATCAGGCTGTGGTGTAGACCACCTGAACTCTGGAGTATAATAGCTCTTTCAGTGGTTCACCTTTGGCATATACATGCTGACCAATTTTGGCACCGTCCAGATATACGATTATCAAACCTAACACGGCACAGATATAGTTAGATTAGACAACCCAAACTGAGGCCGAGAAGTGTGAGGAGTCTAATTGATAACAGCATTGAATGATAAGATTGCGCGGTGGTGGTTATTCAGCCTGTGTACTTCCAATTTCAGAATCTGTTATCTTGCCACCGAGGTCGATCAGCGTTAGACGAAACGAAGACAAAGTCACAATGACACGATATTGTCAAAAATGCATTTAAAAAAAATCATCCTCAATGCAATGTGCGCCTGCGCGTTTCTTCGTGGTTTATTGCCGTCGTCGTGTTTGTTTATGATATCAGACATACCGGTTATGAGCTTTGTAGCTCGTCTTTGCTGTGATTACCGCCATTACAGCCAGTAATTTGACAACCAGAACGGTGTATCGTTTAAACTAGATAAACGGGGCCAGGGATAAGTTAGCGACATATATGTGCATCTTCATAGTCATTGACGCTGAACCGCGCAACACTATCGAAGCACCTTCATAGCCATCACGCTCTGGAAATGACAGAGGATTGCTTGTTCGCCGTGCTTTGAACGTCATGACGCGGGTTACGAATGCTTTGTATGAGTAAGCCTATCTGGCATGTTTGCATGTTATAAGTTTGATGTCCTACAAATGTCACCCAAATTAACCCAAGCAGCATGTGCCAACCTCTATGCATCAATTATTCCACTGCCTGCACCACTGTTTATTCATTCACACATGTGTCACCTCGCAGACATAAATATAATTCACAGCTTTGTTATAACATGGTTTTAGCAACACACTGTCACAAATAAGCGTTGGATATGCCAGACTTTACTTAGAATATCAGAACGGCGTTGCGTCATAAGTTTTGCACACGAGTCATAGCTCATGATTGCGTCACGCAAGTGAATGAACATCAGGCAATGAGAAATGCAACCAACACACCAATTTCCCCAAAAAATGACCATCGATGAACACATTTTGTAAACATTTTTAGTTGCAAGTTGCGCGATAGCTTACCCGACACTAGAAAATACTTTACAGATTATTTCATTGATAGCCGCGCACAACGTATGTTCGTTGAACCCGTCCAACAGCATGAACTGATTGCATATTTAAAGACCGAAGCCGTATTAATGTATGAATCTGATAACCACAAATTGCCCACCTCGTTTTATGACTGTTTTCATCACAACTATGACATAAATTTCAAACATGAAATGTTTAATTCTGCCCTCTAAAACATATTTTGCAGACACGCTTCCGTTACATAGTTTGCCACTCTATATAGAACAAATCGTGATCGATACCGCCACTTACTCATCCACCCCACACTGTGAAGATAGTGTCAGAAATTACCTCGCGATTTCAGCAGATGAAACCAATAAACAGTTTGTTACCGATAAAAGCATTCTGCAATCCATTTGAATCATACACTAGAAATCCTGATGTCTCGTGGCCATCCAAACTTCTCCAGACGGTATTTAGATGTAAACCCAAAACCGGCCCCGAGCGACAGTCTTTTATTGCTGGCCGAACGTTTGGCCGCTGACACACTTGTGAAACAACTAATGACGTTATGAATGCATGAGTGTGATAATACTGGTTAATGTTTGAATCGTGAGTGTCCAGTTCATCAACATGTTCGCTTTTCACCGATAATGTCACTAAGAATAGGGCCATGATAACCTTGACCTAGTAAATGCGATGTCTTCCTGAAAATGGACTGGATTCCTGCAGCCGTGAACTGCGACATGCTACAATCATATACCAAAAGGTTTATACATGGACCAGCACATGAAATGCGATGTCATTCCTGCAAATTACTGCCCATATGCATCAGCCGTCGTTATTGCGACAATCACAATCATCACCAGAAGTTTGCGAGGAAAAGGTATTTTACGTCTGCTTCTGAACACTGCTTGAAGAAGGTAGTGCAATCAAAGATTCGAACAACACTGGAGGCTAAACCTTCGTTGTTGATTATGATACCCTTGCAATTACTGCGACATAACTCATCTAGTTCCGTTGTTTATTAATACGGATTATATCACCATGTAATTTGCGCAAAAAGGTGTGTTTGATTATCTGCTTCTGAACACCAAGAAGAAGGTAGGCATATCAAAGATTCAACCAACAAAAAATCTTTTTTATGGCACTGGAATCCTCAGATACAAGACTAGTTTATCGGATACCTATTACAGAGGGCATATCCACACGTATTGATTGATGAGTATATCAGAAAAGCCAACTTGCCACCACAAAGCAAGGTAGACATCATTAGCTTGAAAGTATCTGTAGGAGTAATTTATTTCCATGATAATCTGGATCCTCATGACATTTGTTTATTGATGTATTACCTGTCACCATGTAATCCACACGTAAAGACTGATGAGTGCGCTAGGCCAACTTACCCATACAAAGCAAGGTAATGATGTTCAGTTGTATTCTTATAGTTGAATCTACCATGTAAATAGGTATTTGTGCATGTACACA
Source organism: Urechis unicinctus (assembly GCA_034190875.2). Classification (NCBI taxonomy): domain Eukaryota; kingdom Metazoa; phylum Annelida; class Polychaeta; order Xenopneusta; family Urechidae; genus Urechis; species Urechis unicinctus. The sequence goes on from CM067343.1 coordinate 43,978,320, forward strand.
CAAGTACTGTTGAAGTCGCATTTTGTTTAAACAAGTGTGAATTGCGCTTGGCCATAATGACAACAAGCAAGATAGCTGGGATGTTATTTTTTCCTGGAGAAAGTTGTTCATATGATGTATACTGTATTAGGTCAATGGACATAAAAACATCAGAACTCGTCTAGATGCTAAAGTAACAGACTCTTGTGTTACACAAATCACTTTGACACGCACGAATATTACCCAGTGATCGAATTGGCATAGTATTTAGAATTGGCACAGACCGGCTACATCTCTTCTTATTCCAGCACACACAATAAACAAATCAGCTTTGACATATAAAAACATACCCAGTTGAGCGCGTTATAACGAAAACAAACACCGCAACCATCCTCGCTTCTTCCAGCACAACATAGCACAGGCGTTAATGGTTCTTCTGTGAAATAAACACATGATTATCTCTGAAGTACATTTGGAAAACGGTCACACTCACATTACTCTATCCTATGTATGATTAACAACAATTTGTGCCTAATCTAAATTACTCCAGCCCCGTAGATCTCTAAACACAAACACACACACAACACTTAAGACACCCGCCTCTCGTTCTCAGTAACGTTGTTTAAATTATGACTTATCCTTGCAAATGCGTATGAATGATTAGATTCACATCTGCAAAATCCTCGGACTACATTTGTACAGTTAATGTTTATCATTGTTAATGTCCTGACCCTTAAGGTGACAAAGGATTGATAATATTGCTTAACTACATGATTTGTGTGCAGCAATAATGTATTTATCACCACTTTCAAATCATTTGTTTCATCACCTTTGCGTTCATGGGCCGCCCGCGGAGATTTCTTTAGAATGAACCTCTATCTGCTTGTATGCAAAAGAGAAGAGGACGATTAGAACATTAGTTTACTCAACATTAGTAACAGTTAAGAGAAGGATACAATCAGCGTCATTAGATAACAGGAACTACAACTAGGAAAGATCAAAGTTGCGAGAACTACACGATTAACAATATGTATGGTCACCTAATATTCAATCGTTAAGCATTGTGCTTTCATGGATATGAGCTTCGTCAACGAAGCAGTTTAGTGGAATCATTGGTCCCTACGATAATGTATTACGCCGCTTAAATTCTGTTGCGGGATTACCTTTCATCAAAGCTAATTGTCTGTTGAAAGTGCTCGAGTCGCATTAGCATAAAAACGATTCTTTTTTGGCCATCTGCGTCAGTTCTTTAAATTACCAAATTTTACTACCCGCTTAATAACATGATATGGATTATTTACTTACAATTTTTAATCATGGCTGTGATGTATATAACATTGCTCAAACTAGAACCTTCAAATATTCCACAATCAGTGTAATTTCCTCACCCATATATACCTCACATATATCGGATCCATGGAAACAGTAGTTTGTTACTCCCCGTGAATTGGGTTCCGGTTTAAATAGACTCATAGCGAATTCCATGAAATACAGTGTAATTTGAACTCATCAACAGGAATATGGAAACAGTATTAGACTATATAAAACTTGGGTTCCGAGTATAAATGGATACTAGCTATCTAAATATATATACAGCGTTCATATATCATCAACTATATATATATATATATATATATATAGAGATATAGAGAGATATAGATAGATAGGAGATAGAGAGAGAGATAAGAGAGAGATATAGAGAAGAGAGAGATATAGAGATATAGATAGAGAGAGTAATATAGAGAGAGAGATATAGAGATAGAGAGATAGATATATATAGAAAGAGAGAGACAGAGATAGAGATAGAGATATATATGAGATAGAGGCATATTTAGAGAGAGAGAGGAGAGATACAGAGAGATATATAGAGAGGACGGGAGAGGTCTTTTGCCATTATTAGGATAAATGTTGGATACCCGTCATTGATGGATAGTATGGCAATGTATATGCCAACATATCAGCTTCTTGCAAACATATGTTCAAGCCTTAAGGCTGTAATGAATGTTAATGATGTCGCATGATACAAAAGCGATTTTAATGATGTGAGTTCAAGGCCCTTAATAATGGGCAAGGTCACTTGCGAAAACGTGTAATCAATTAATTGGCACTGAGCTCATTTGCTACGTAGTAACCATTTATCACCCAGCTAAAACAACCGAGATTGCCCTTGAGTTTAACGATTAATGAAGCTAAGTGCCGCTAAATAAACGGATTGTGCAGGTCGCTGCACTCATTACGCCGAATAGTGTGCGTGACACCCAAGCAGTACCATTTGATAGATGCACCATTTTCCATTCATATGGAGTTGCCAGATGCAGCGTCTAGCCTAAAACGACAAATTGCTCGTATCAATCCCTGTTTGCAGCAATGATAAGCAGAACATATGCTATGCAACTCGATATATCTTATTGTGTTTTGATACAGATGAATTATTGGGGAAGTTAGTTGTAGAGAATATAACTAGCTGATCGACTTAGTAAGACTCATCTTGATAGTCACTGCGTCACTGCCGACCGACAGACGATATACAAATTAGTTGAAGGCTGTTAAGTACTGCGGTAACACAAGAGCACCCTGACCGGTGCATGCCAAAACTTACACCGGTCCTTGCATGAACCTATAATAAGATAAATGCTGTCAGTTGTATGCCGACGTTAACGTATTCTGAGTGGCAATCAAACCCGCTTTTCAACCCACGTAACACATTGTAATAATGCGCCGCATCAAAACTGTGTGATACAGCAACAAGGAGTGGGTTTGCGACGTGCGGAACAACCACTCTGCCACAAGCACTTATTTTAGTCTTAGAATTGTGCCAAATTTTAATAAGTAGATGTATTAGTGTGATTGACATTTCATCAAACTCTTACTATGATCAGCATGTTGTAATTGCCTATTGTGGGTAACAGCATCTATTATCTCACCACCGTAAAATATATTGCGTTTATTCATTTCTTAATTTTCTTAAGATTGTGGTTGATGTGCGCTAGTTACATGTAATGAAAAATGGTAAAACATTTTGTGGCTCTGGATCATTGAGGGAAATTGAATTCATCCAATTCCTACGGATGTCATATCAAAGCTCAATGAAACACTAATGTGAAAAATACTTATATAGCTTACACAACCAGACGGTTTGTTTGATTGAGAAAGGTTGATTTACTGTAGTGCACAACACTTCACGTCTATATGCTTTCCTAACAAACATAAAAGGATGATGTCAACGTTTTTGCTTAGCCTTGGACGATGCTATAATCACTTTTCCGCAGCATTGACTTGCAGTCTACTGTGGCAATCTACTCTCTGAATTGGGGGCTCGCAAGGTTACTGGAAAACACAAAGGACATTTGTCGCCTGCGGATGGTGAGGATAAATCCACATGCTAAGACTTCATCACTGATCTAATGCGCTTCCGACATTGCTTTTTGGCAAGCATATGAATCGAAGTACCATTTGATGCTATTGAAGTTAATATTCATCTGCCTCTTAATGTTGCCATAAACGATGCGTTAAGCATCTTCAAATCAATTAAGATAATTCGATTTTAAACAACCTAATAAGTAATTGGTAGAGTGCTACCAAAGTTCAGAAATTACTATTTGCACTATAATACAATGTATTGCCAATAGCATTTTTCTATCAATGACTGTCAATATGTTCCGTCTGATAGAGGTACTTGATACCAATGGATACAAACACTCTGCACAGTAGATTATTATTAAAGTATGACATCAAATAACAAATGAAGATCCTCTTTAATGAGAGTTGATTGAATTAAACTCAAATTGTATCGGACAACAACGTGGTTATGTACATGAAAATATTATCTATACAAACATGTCGATATTTTTACCTCACCATCGTTCCACTCAAATGAGTCTAAGAAACTGTAAAGCTAGGCAATAACAATACGTGTAATGGTCTAAAGGGTATTGTGAATTGACACTTAATTATCCATACTGCGTTGTACATAAACACAGAGCTGTGTAAGGTATATTTTATCCTTATTCAATAAGAAATGACATGCAGTAACTCCAAGACGCGAAACCCACCTTACTTATTGTGCGTGTGTATGTGTATGTGTGAGTGAGTGAGTGTTTGTGTTTGTGTGCGGATGTGTGTGCTGGTGCGGGTATGTGTCAAACAGAAGCGTCGGCAAACATAACTCAACCTTATGTTGGACATTACACAGACTAGCGTATGGGCTGAGTAAGAATGGCTTATCCGAGATCTTGGCATTACCACTACGAAAGATTACCTTGTATTACGGACTATACTACGTGACTACACAACCATTTGTAAGGTAAAGAACATACTTTTCAGGGGGGTTTTTTTCTACAAGGGGAACATTTATCACGACAATCGGGATAATGTGTAATAACATAATTACAGGTAACAACATTTCGCTCTGGCACTGTATATACCAGGCAGAGAGTTACCTGTGCTCATATTCGATATTGAATGGATACAATCAGAAGAACCGTGATCGTATGATACATCAGTAGAGCTTAACTTGATCGCCGCCATGATGCAGCGTGTTTTCTAAGCTACCAGTGCTTATCGATTATTGATATCTTCAATTGCATGTAAGTACAAATAACGAATGTGTTCAAAGATGATCATAAGTTTAAAGTCACTTTGTATTGTTGAATTGATAGCATATGTTGTGAATAAGAAGAATATGGCTGATGGACTGAGTAAGATCAAGCAGTGTATTTGCAAAGAAAAACCCATGAATAATACCGAAGGCATAGAGTATATATTGCAGTACTGGGTTGACGGCAATCACAACGCGACCAACGATGAGAGCAATACTAGACAAGCAAGCAACGTCATCTACTGCTATGCCACCATCGGGCACCGCGACCAACCGGCATGATGAGAGCCAGTCTATGTTCCTAACCACCAAAATATCGACAGAGGCCATGCTGACACTGACACATCATCATGCTCGTACATGTAACGGCACAGACGAATCGAATGGACATTGATACTATGGTCAATCCATTTAGACAATCATCGCTTCGGTTTGGCTTATTGATCCAGTTGTATCATCGTCACAGTACGAAAGACTAACTGACGCAGCCAACACGGGTAGCACAGAGTACACGCATCCCTGAACTATTATCTCCAGAGTAGCTGTGACTGTTGATAATGCCAAACCGAAAGCGTGTGAACTAGCTCTTCTCACTAGAATAGCTAGATATGAGAACCTGGATGAGGGAATCACCATCATGACGTATCTCAGGCACGGCTAGAGAAAAAACAGTGGATGTCGTTTGCATCGGTGAGAATCACCAGGTAATATACAATGTGCATGTGACTACTCAACAGGAACCGTTACTCCCATGGATATCGTATCTTATTTGGGCAATTTTCATGATAATCGTGTGTATGTTGTCATTCACGCTCATGATGCAAATGCATCTGTAAAATAAAAAATTGTGCGCGAGGAAAGACAGGTCACTGTCAATCACAATGACACCTGGCATGGAACGATCTCGGCTACGCAAGCTCTCAGAGTTGTGGCTAGCGGACCCCGGTACAAACATGGTATCACTTGTCATGAGGAATTCAGTGACAAGGCTGCTGCAACCACACTTCCAATGGGCCATGCGGAATTGTGGTGGAGATGCGAATGAGTTGATGCAATGTTGAATAACACTCTGCAACATTACCATAACAATCACGATCAGTGTCATCTTCCTTCACGATGTCGCCGTGATGCAAACTACATGCCCACCAAAATGGTTATTCAAAGTGCCCGGGAAGTAGAACTCCTACAAATCGCTGTGTGCAGCTCAATCGATTACAAACACCCGCAACATAACTGCCAGGCTGCCGTATGTCGAGTCGTTCAACAACCCTCTGAATACTATAAGCGCATAAAATTCTGGGATATCCAGTATGAAACGAGTACCAACTGGGCCATTCTGCATTGGAATGAAAACGTGGATCGTCCACTCACCAGCACCTGGAACGCACCTGCGCACAGCGTTCAGGGCCATGCGATTACCACAGACAATGTGTGGAACACTCACATTGATGCGGTGTATTGAACTGGTGTCGGACATTCAATGTAGTAGTATATATACTAGCGGTTCAGGGACACAGCCTCTCCCATGTATACTACTGACCCCTTGGCAGCTTATACAAGACGTTTGCTCACACTAACCTTGCTGCGCTAATACCAATGAAGAACGGAGCGCTAAATTGCGTCGCCAAGATCGTACTAAAGATTTTTTCTCACCCTAGGGCGCCTCGGACCCGAACCCCAAACGGGGCCGAGGGGCTAGTTTATTGGTAAACCAGTGTGTCGTTCACAACCTGATAACAATGTCCTCTAGGTGTTCCATTCGCCCCATAGGATCATTGTTCTTAACCTCCAGATCTCTCACAATGTCCTTCAGTTCTACAAGGTCATCATACTTAGTCTCCATATCACTCAGTTTCCACTCCAGATCTATTTTTTCGCCTTTCATATACTCTGTATCTAATATCAACTCCTTTACACCACCCTGAAGTTCATTAATATGCTCTCCTGTGTTCATTTCTATACCTTATACCCTCGTTTATTCAATAGGCTGATTCATATGTGCACGTTATGATCGGCGGCTGTGATTCATAGCGTTCATATATGATTAGTATGCACGCTATGATTCGCACTGTTTGAGGTGTACACAGCATATTAAAGCTAATTAGTTGCTGCAAATGTAATTTCCAGAAATCTAAAAAATCTTAAAACAACCCATTTTAGCCATGTATGGGGAGAGACAGCTGTTCCACACCACCTTGCTCTGTCACGGTTTCAGGGCAACTTATTTCTAACTTCTCTAGAAGTGCAGCTTCCTCTTTAGCAGCAGCTTGGTCAACGCCTTTTAAGGCTTTTGCTGCCTTTGTGGATAGTTCAGGGGTCACTCTAAGAGCCCGAGCAAGCTGTGTACAACCGTAACTTAGGATACTCCACCTTGTAACTAAGACTTTTGTTTCTTCTCGGTATCCCACCAGATCTTCTGTTAGCCCCGCAGGAATTTCAGTAATAGCCCATGGTGGACTAGTCGTATTTGAAGTATCTAAAGCTTCGTCAATTAGGTTAATCTCTTCATCATCAAAGTTAGTCTCATTCTTCTCCCCTCCCATAGCGCCCTCCTCCTCGGGGTCGTCAAATGCTGGGTTATCAAACTCCATGTCTGTGTGTTAAAGATATAATTGTAATTAAGCATTCAATACGACGAGTACTTATGGACGCAAACTTAACCCACACCGTGGACACGCGAACCGCTCGGGGTAAAGGGCGTGCAACAGTCTGTAATCGTTACAAACAATCCAAGCACTATTGACCAGATCCAACAACTGCTGGTTTGCTTCCCCAATCTAGGCGCAGATGACGTCATTGTCCCAGGAACAGCACGGCTGGCCTTTACAATCACGCTGACCTCGGCTGATCTTAACCGCAGGGTTGTACAAAACCTGGGCCGCGCCGTGGTTAAGAAAATGACAATCAAGATTTCTGGCAATGAGGTCATGTCTATTGATGACAGCGATGTGTACTACTGGTACCATGACTTGTGGCGGACTGCACAGGAGAGACAGGGCCTCCAGTATCAAGGCATTGACACATCAGATGACAGAAACACAACTAAGATACGAATGGGGACAGAAGACAAGTATAATACCGAGGAAGAGGACAAGGCCATATCCGATGTGTATGGTAACAGGTTCTACGTTCCGCTTGACTTTGAACTCCTCGAGAGCCACATACAGAGTCGTTCTACAACCCAAAGCTTACAAAAGTTGAGGTGACCATTGAGGGCATCCCCAAACATCTCTTTGCCCAAGGCATGCGTGGCTACCAGCAGTGGAATGAGGTGAAGAAGGCCTTTGCAGCAACGAGTAAATGAGACCCCAGTGTAGCAATAGCTGCAAAAGACATGGAATTATCGGAAGTGTCCCTAGGAGAGTACCTAACCAGTAAGTATGCTCTGTGGCTGACGACCAGCTGCATGGTAGTGCCAGGGTCGTGGAAAATGCGTCTGAACGTATCACCATTCAGATCACACAAAAATCACAGGCGACGGGCGCATTGAACGCAGTCTACTAACAAGGTTTTGATGAAACCAAAAACTGAGATTACATTTCCAGACGGTCCCTGTTCAAAAAATTGTTTGTGGGCAGACAGGATGTGGGAAAACCGCATTCATCCTCGACCTACATGAAGGGCCCTTCTTCGATGCCTTTGAGCAAATTATAATCCTCTGCCCTACCAAACATTTCAATGAGGCCTATCAGACGCGGTCATGGGTGTGGTATACACAGAGGTCTACGTCGTTAATCCAGGGGAGCGGCTCCATGACCACCTGAGGGCTTTCTACCACTGCTTCAAGGGTGAGCCTACCCTCTACATTATTGATGACTGTTCGGCAACAAAGGCCCTAAACAAGAAGAAAGACATGTTATCCGAACTGGCCTTTAGCGGCCATCATGCACAGCAAAGTGTCTGGGTCCTCTCCCAAAAGTACAACTCCGTGCTGAAGGACTTACGTGGGTAGACTCGCTGGATGGTGCTCTTTCACACCAAGGACCGTGACTCGTTTGAAGACGCCTTTCGTGAAAATGATGTAATTCCGACAAAAGAGGAACGTGCCACAGTACGCCGGCTACTAGCAAAGACCAAGCACGCAAAACTGCTGCTGAAGACTGATCAACCTACTGCATATGCCGTCGATTGAAGTGATAATGGCCTTGATAGCAGCCGCTGCCTCAGTAACCAATTTAGGTTTCTTCATCTGGGTAGCGGTGCAGTATTTTGAAGGTTGAAGGCGTATGCGTATATTCATGGATCCTGATACTATTATTGATAAACTCCTTGAACAGGACACGACTAGCTTAGTGGAGACAAAGTCTGGGGGAGCGGAACCTAGTTGCACCGGAAATGTAGATATGTCTTTTAAGAGAGATAGGCTTGCTGCCGTCATAGCCGGCGGTCAGGCTTGGAGCGCCTTACAATTGACCAGGTTGAATCAATGTCTGATGAAGAGATCATAAAGCTGTATGAGAGATACGAGGCTCAGCTAGGTGCCAGCATGACACGCACTCTAGGTCAAACAGTGCTACAGCTATACTCAGGTATTGCTTGTATGTTTCCACCAAACCCACCAGAACACCAGCCAAAGCTAATTACAGACCTCAAGACTGACCCGTTTGTTGGACACGTGCTAAGCACTGCCACTTTTGAGCTATATCATCGCTATGGTATGTTTTTAGCTCCATTAACCGCGGCTTTAACAGCAGTTAAGCACTGTCTATTTGGAAAAGCAAGCACTGAATCAACAGGGGCTGGTGGAGAGGAAGACACCACTTGCGCGCTATAGAATGTGTTTAACTCCGCTATTGCATGTGCTTAATTACGCTATTACAGGTCCTTAAATCCGTTATAACAGGTGCTTACTAAAAGCTGTCAATTGGTCAAATAAATTTTGTAAGTAAACATGGAAGAAACGAACACGAATCAAGGGGAGACAACACAGGTGGAGATAATGTCAGTGCCCACTACAAAAAACGCTACAAGGGTTGTGGCAGGACAAAAGGGTGCTGCAGCTTGCAAAGTCAATCAAAATAAGTTTCTGAGAGAGCTCGAGAGAGTTAGGCCGCAATAACAGATGCTAGAGATGAAGCTGTCGAGCCAATATCAACGATCAAGCCTCTGGAAAGGTGGGCGTGGCCAATATGGGCTGCACCTTTGGTTATCTGTTGCGTTGGGGTGTTTGGACTAGCATTGTATTGCTACAGGCAGAAAATAGCCTCACACCCTAAACAGGTTGTGGTACAAAAGCCTCCGGACACTCATTTAAAGGATCTGTTTTACATGGAATAAGATGACAACACCAATTACTGATGGAAAAATGCTCGTCAACGCACTGTACCACGGTTGATTTCACCCTACGAGACCTGGCTTTGGCTGTTGCCAATGTATCATTAGCTATGGCCACAAAGGATATGCTAATTACATGAGGAATCTTACCGGTTGATATACTGAAGTAATGGTCACAATTGCGCTACTTGTTGGAGGTGCTCTTGTTAACGCCCTTGCATTCTCTGGGAGCAACTTTTTATTCTCTAAATTATGAGGCAGCCAAGTGGACGAGGAACGTAAACGCCATGATGTGGCAATCGAGCAGCTTCAATCTGCTCAGGCAGCATGGGCCAAGAAGAGAACTGAGCGTTTAGACTTCGTCAATGAGCAGCTGCGCCACCAGGGACATGCCGAGCATACTTTTCGGGATGTGGAGGAGGCTATGCGAGAGTACTCCCTGATTACTGGTAAAACCGTCAACCTGCTGGGCTCTGAGCCGCAGCTTTCAGACTTCTACGAGCCCTCAGATAGTCAAAAAGGGCGTGAGGTGGCATTTATTATACTGTGTATGGCTGCAACTGCGCTGGTTGCATACAGGCTTGCTAAGTAGGTCATTTGGAGACTCGGGCGTTTACTTTTTATGGATCGTTGCATGCAGATGATCTACTATAGTCCTAAAGGCTACTAGAAAGGCAATACAGCTATCAAGAAGCTTGCAACAGAAGAGAGGGTTTTTGAGGAAGTTGCCAGGGGGTTTCTAACAAAGCAAGCTATATGGAAAATCTACCTGCCAGTGCCAAAACACATTCCCAGACCAAAATTTGATGTGTCTGGGCCTAATGAGGTTCACCAAGACGATCTCTTATTTCTTCCTCATGACATTGTGAAGCGCCAGACTTACAAGTATGCCCTAACGGTGGTGGATGTGGCATCACGCTACAAAGTGGCTGAGCCATTGACTACAAAAGAGGCTAAAGAGGTTGCAGGTGCACTCGAGAGGATATACAAGCGAGGACCACTACATTGGCCTTAACTACTTCAGGTCGACCCGGGACGGGAGTTTTTGGGAGCAGCGAATCAGCTGCTAGTAAAACATGGAGTATCAGTCAGGCATGGCCGTGTGAATATCCATCGTAACCAGGGTATAGTGGAGCGTTTTAACCGAACACTGGCTGAGCGGCTCTTTGGACACCAGTATGCTGTAGAGTTAAGGGATACTGGAAAACGATCAACTGAGTGGGTTTCTCGACTGCAGGCTGTAGTCTCTGCGATAAATGATGAGGTGACCCGCTTGACTGGAAAAAAACTTAAAGATGCTATAAAGGCAAAACGAGTTGCACAAAAGCCCTCTGCAGTCATACCGGGGCGCCCGCTGGGGGTCAAAGAGCAAAAGCTTCCCTCTGGTGTTGGCGTTCACTACCTCTACCAGCCTGGTGAGGCAGAGCAAGACCAGCACCCTAGGGCCACTGACCCTGTGTGGTCACTCGATGTTTACCAGATAGGACACTCTGTCAATAAATCTGGCAAGCCTGTACTTTACTATTTGTTGGATGGACCCCTCAGTGGCTTTGTAAAGGAGGAGCTGCTTGTGGTGCCGTCCGATACCCAGTTGCTACCACACGGTATTACCAATTAGACATTAGAGATCTATATACATAACAATGGTAGTATTTGACAATAAGTGCCCGTGGATATTAGTCGGAAAGAAAGACCCCTGTAACAGGCCCTATATGCAAGAGTTTTGCAACTCACACAGATATAAGATAAAAAATGGTGCTGTTAATCATCTTTGTACGGGTTGTCAGAAGGCTATAACAAATAATAAGGTAGGATTGTGTATGGATTGTGGGTTTGATAAAGTCAACCACAGTCGTCTTCATCAAAAGAAAAAAATTGCTTCACAACAGACTGCAGCCGGCGCCACTGAACGGGGATTCCCCACTGTATAAAAATAGAAATCCTGTGCCGCTGTATGCAAGGTCAAAGTCCGCTTGCTGTATAGTTGTTGTCTTTTGTGTATCAAAAAACTTCCTTTTTGACTAATGGATTTGTATAGTAAACATGACTCATAATCAGCGAGCACTTAAAGCCCCAAACGATTATGTTTCAATTCACGATTTTAAGCCACCTTACCCACGCTCTTAGGTTGCACTCCAAGCACTTGAAAAGCATAATGAATTTTACCGTACATACAAGAAGATAGTTGCTTGATTAAAAGCTGCCCCTGTCCCCACCCCTGCCCCGCACAGACCAGTCCCTGCCCCACGCAGACAAGTCCCTGCCCCTTGCAGACCAATCTCCGCAACCCAGTCCCCAGTCCCCACAGCCTGTCTTGAGTTCAAGAAGACTAAGTGGGCTGTTAAAAACTTTTTGCGTGGATGGGTGATGAACGTTCCTGAGTCTCACCGCTTTGGCTCGACCTTATGGAGTTCTTCAAGGACATGTGCTCTAAGACATGACTGGTGAGCTGGAAGAGCTAGGTGGGCTCAAGTGTCAGTTCGCCGTGAAGGTAACACTTTCCAAGCACACCGATGATGGTAGCACTGAGTATGTTGAGCCTGTATTGCGTAATAAACAACAGGTGGTTCTCTCCTCAGAAGATATTAACGATGCGCTGGACCAGTGTAACGCTAATATCCAAGAGCGGTTGGAGAGGTGGACCAATTGAAGGTTCCGGTTGGGAATTTGATATTGCCAACTACCAGCCATTGAAAAGTGGCTCCTACCTGCGATTGCCGAGAAAGCTGGCGGTAAAGAAGGCGATCATAAACGTAAAGAACTGGGACGACTTCTGCCTTCTATGGTCTTTTCTAGCGGCTCTGCACCCGGTTGCTATACACCCAGAGCAACATCAAACTATAACATTAAGTGGCTGTTATCCCTGTTGGAAGGTAAAGGTGTGGAATATCCAACACCTATCTCGCAGATTGAGAAGGTAGAAAAACACGCAAACGTGGACTTGAACGTGTTTGGCTGGGATGGGAAAACCACCATCGTTCACCGCATCAGAAAACAGTCTGGTACACGCATAAACGCATAATTGATGAGGATGAAAAGTTTCATTACACTCTGATTAAAGATCTGAACCTCTGTAACATCAGAGTAAATACGAACACCGCAAGTTCTTCTGGGAGCAATGCTTGAATGGTTATACCATGGAGAAACTGCTCAACGGGCGCAAGCATGAGTGTGTGGGGATTGGGCAAACTGCCGTCCGAGTAGATATGCCCGAGGAAGGAAAAAACATCTTATCCTTCCAGAACTGGCAGAAGCAGCTCCCCGCTCCATTTATCATCTGCGCCGACTTTGAGGCACTTACGGTGAAACTTCCTTGCCCTGCTCTTGATGTTACCAAGAGCAACACTCTGAGAACACAGGAACATGAGCCATGTGGTTCGGGTTATGTGGTTGTTCGTTGTGACGGTATGACCGAACCCCCTGTGGTTTACAGAGGAAGCGATGCTGTGGAGAAGTTCTTACAGGCTATGCAGCAGGAGGAGCAAAAGAACAAAGCAGTTCTGTCCAAGCCTGTCCCCATGCGCATGACGCGAGAGGACAAAAGAGTGCATAAAGCGGTTACCCATTGTCATGTGTGTAAAAAGGAACTAGGGGGCGACTCCGTCCGCAACCACTACCATATAACTGGCATGTATAGAGGACCGGCCCACAACGCCTGCAACCTAAAGCTGCGCTTGAACCCTAGAAAAATGCCCGTACCTGTGGTGTTCCATAACCTGCGTGGCTATGACTCCCATCTCTTGATGCAGGCCATGAGCAAAGTAGAGAGGAACATCAACTGTATCCCCTGCTTGGACAGTTGCGCTTCATTGATAGTGCACAATTTCTCCTGGCTTCGTTTGATAAGCTTGTGTCTGCTAACAACCCCACGCCATTGCGCTCACGGCGGAATTTGAGCCTGACCAGACGAAACGCAGGCTGCTACTGCGCAAGGGAGTGTATCCCTATGAGTTCATGGACGGCTGGGATAAGTTTGATTCCCCTCTGCCGCCGATCCATGAGTTCTACAGCAAGCTCTCTGAGCAAGGCGTATCTGCTGCAGACTATGCCCATTCCCAGAAGGTCTGGAGCGTGTACCGGTGTAAGAACATGGGTGACTACCACGACCTGTACCTGCGAACAGATGTGTTGCTCTTAGCTGATTTGTTTGAGGTCTTCCGCAAATTATGTCTCAAACAGTACAGGTTGGATCCGGTCCCACTACTATACCAGACCTGGCCTTTCATGGGATGCGCTTCTTAAGAGCACAGTGGTAGAACTCGAGCTTCTCACCGCTTATGACAAGCACCTCTTTATTGAGAAGGGGCTGCGTGGTGGGATAAGCATGGTATCACATCGCCACGCTAAAGCAAAAAACCCATACGTGGAGGGCTTTGAGCAGGATAGGCCAGCGAGCTTTATCCAGTACTTCGATGCCAACAACCTCTATGGGTGGGCGATGAGCCAAGCCCTACCTACTTTGTGTATTGAATGGTTTAGATCAGCCTGAGAACCTAGAGATGCTGGACCATCCCGATGATGCTGAAACAGGGCTTATACTTGATGTTGACTTGGAGTATCCTGCTGCGCTTCATGACGAACACAACGATTACCCCCTAGCTCCGAGCGGCTTCTTGTGCAAAACGAGTGGTTTTCAGACTACCTGATCTGGCTGCCCTGCATATGCACAAGACTCGCTTAGTGCTGAACCGTCCAGTCTACGTTGTACTGTGCATTCTGGACCTCTCCAAGCACTTGATGCATGACCTTTACTACAATACCATGAAGGCTAGATATGACAGACTTGCTGCTGCCTGCAATCCGTACCACTGACATCTATGCTGATATGAGGGAGGATGGGCATCTCTTTGACACTAGTAACTTCTCATGCCCTGCACAGTGACAAAAACAAAAAGGTTCTGGGTAAGATGATGGATGAGTGCGCTGGCGTGCCCATCAAGGAGTACGTTGGTTTGCGCTCTAAGATGTTCTCTATCCTGATGTCTGATGAGGTCGAGATAAAAAGAACCAAGGGCGTGAAGAAGGTGGTGGTGAAGAAGCATCTACACCACACTCATTACATGGAATCTCTCTTCACAAAAAAACAATTCCGCCATGGGGTGAACATGCTTCGTAGTGAGGGTCATAAGCTCTATGGGTTGCACGTCAACATGGTGTCTCTCTCCCCCTTTGACTCAAAGAAGTGGATAGCTGCAAACGGCGTAGACACCCTGGCCTATGGGTACACTAGTTTACCAATAAACTAGCCCCTCGGCCCCGTTTGGGGGTCGGGTCCGAGGCGCCCTAGGGTGAGAAAAAATCTTGAGTACGATCTTGGCGACGCAGTTTAGCGCTTCGTCATTCATTGGTATTAGCGTGGTGGTGAAGAAGCATCTACACCACACTCATTACATGGAATCTCTCTTCACAAAAAAACAATTCCGCCATGGGGCGAACATGCTTCGTAGTGAGGGTCATAAGCTCTATGGGTTGCACGTCAACATGGTGTCTCTCTCCCCCTTTGACTCAAAGAAGTGGATAGCTGCAAACGGCGTAGACACCCTGGCCTATGGGTACACTAGTTTACCAATAAACTAGCCCCTCGGCCCCGTTTGGGGGTCGGGTCCAAGGCGCCCTAGGGTGAGAAAAAATCTTGAGTGCGATCTTGGCGACGCAGTTTAGCGCTTCGTCATTCATTGGTATCAGCGCAGCGAGGTCAGGGTGAGCAAAAATCTTGTATAAGCTGCCAAGGGGTCATTAGTAATCATGGGAGAGGTTGTGTCCCAGAACCGCTAGTATATCTACTACTAATGTATTTGTTTTTTCTAGTGGATAAGGTGTATTCACAATTAACAAAATAATGTTGCTATTATTATAACACCCCTCTTGTGTGAGTGTGTGCCACTATATGTGCGTCGGCGTGTTCTGTTTGCATTCCGGATGTAATCGTGTCCACGTGGTAATCTCAGCGAGCGCAAGGTCTGACGATGATTGGATGCTTCTTATTCTGGCCCCGCCCAGAAAGATCTGAAACCGGAGAAAATCACTCATGTATAAACTCTCCTTTGTCTCATTTACAACAATAATCGGAGCCGATACATCACTTATGGATGTGTTGACAATTGTATGCATGGCATATCTGCCATTTTAAGGTGCTGCCCCCTGTCTTATATACCGGCAGCTTCAGTTTAACGCCCGATTATTATTCAATCTGTTAGGCCAGCTGTCACGAGCCAAGGCATACTCAAGTTGCTTGAGTGAAATAGAATATTAAAACAACGAGACAAAAATGAGTACGAGTCAATGTAATGTTAAAGATTCTGCGTGACAGCATGCATGATGGTGTGCGTCAGATCTTGATAAATCACAATAATGGTCAGAATATAGTAAGCAGCAACGTAGCAAAGTAAAGGAATGCCGCCTTACGGTCCAATAGATCTAGCAAAATGTACAGTATCACAGCGAGTGGATGCTATGATGGATTGTACGTGTGCGTTTGGGAATTTTATATAGCGATATTCGTCCAAACGTTTACCGTATGTTCTTATAAAATGATTAATTCAACACCCGAATATACTACAAATTAAATTTTTCAAGCGATAGAATGGAATGAAATGACTTAATTGCGACATAGTTTGCACGATGAAACTCCGCTATAGTTGGATATCGTGGTTATTTATGTTACATAGCATGAATTCAGGCATCATTCCATCAGAAGCATTATAGCAAGGTTGTCTCATCGGATGTATTTTAACAGCATTGCATGATAACATCATGACATAATGCACATTGATTATGCATCGTAGAAAATTTAAAGAGCGAACGCGATTGCCCAGAGCAAGTGGAAGTACTTATTTTTCGGAAATCCTACTTGAATACTTAATCAATGGTAGAATATGTTACCAGCATGAATATGTTTTTCAACAGCCCATGTCCGCACGTTGTATAATGAATCAGTCAATTCCGCTGGCAGACGGCACCTTTGACAGAACATCTTCGTGGAAATACGGTCGCGTAGTTAAGTTTAATCAGGATTTTACACGAACGTGCCGTAAGTTGGGAGCCTTCATCTATACACTGAAACCCTCGGTTACTAAGTATCTACAGAACATCCACGTCAAGGTAGCAAGGCGTAAACATGTACGGTTGAAGAGTCCTCGAAGCATCGCACCAACTACCTTGGCATATCGTAATTGATAAGCTCACTAATATTTGAACAAATTTATTATTTTATCATTAAAATGCAACGATTTCATTTGCTGCTAATTGAACTAACATTTGAGGTGGGTTGACATTATAAGTACATGGACATTCGCGATGCTTTGAAGCACACGGTTCTACCTATGGCACACCCCTAACTCAAAGTGCTATTAAAGGTTTTGTAAGCACCATTAATGAGCAGACCACACCTCAACCACACCCATGTCACGTCATTGCAAAAATGCATATCATTCACAGTTATGGTGATGGATTGAGGCGATTAAGATCTGCGAAAATGTCATTCGGTTGATTTGCAGGGTCATTTAGAATCAATATTATCACTTATAGTAAGCCCCGGGTAACACTATCCACATTCGTTTGATTTTTGCTACTAGTATCTTTTGTGTATTGATCTGCCAGCCAACAGAACTGTTTGTATCATGCTATGCATGTAAACATTAGTCATGGCATTTCTAGCTGATGCTTCCAACGCTTTGCACGCTGCTCAAGCGTTCACGCAATACAAGGTGATCATGTAACAGATACAAAACAATGGCATATACAAATTGATTGATGATTTGTTACTATGTTGTGAGAGGTACAGATGCTTTACGTACTGTATGTTGCATAGCTAATATATCTTATAATAGGGAGCATCACAAAACAAACAATACACAAACCTTTGAGATACCTGGGTGTCGGTCTGCATGTGTATCGTCTCCTTCTTAAGGGTTGCACCACGCCACTTGCACATTAGTCCGAATATGTAAGGTGTAACGCAAAAAATACTTCGCAAGCTCGACGTCTTTAGGTCTACAACCTCTCCTATATCGATCCACATCAGCACACTTTCACCATTATCCACCTGCAAAGTCCAAATTGCAAACAAGACCTATACATAAATAGATGCTCGTCTACGATACAGCTGCACCAAGTCGACCGTACATTGATTCATGTAGGCAACTTTCCATCTAGCGTTGCGTGCCGATAAACCTACATTTACTTAACTGACACCCTTACATACACGCACATACACGCACACACACACACACACACACACACACACACACACACACACACACACACACACACACACATACATTCACACACACAAACACACACTCATATTTGTATATATATAAAAATCATACATATAAACATATATATATTTACACATTTATTGATATATATATACATGAATATGTATATATATATATAAATATATATATATATATAATAAATATGATTTTATATCTATATATATATATATATATATATATATATGAACTAATATATATACCTATATATATTTGAACATCCAAAAACATATATACATCTATCTATATATATGTATATCTATATATATGTATATATACATCTATATATATAATAAAAATGTATATATTTTAGTGTATATATATATTTATATATGTATAAATATTTATAATTAGACAAATACACACATTTCTAAAAAAATATACACACATATATATAAAGATATGTATATATATATATATATACTTATATATACATATATATATAATCAATATTCATATATATAATATATATATATATATACATAACCACATATATTTACACATTTATTAATAAGAATATATAAATGAATCTGTATATATATAAATATGATATATATATATATGTATATATACATATATATAAATATATATATATATATATATATATATATATATATATGATTATATATACATATATATATATATATATATATATATATATCATATGTATATATATTTAGTGTTCATATATATTATATGTATAAATATTTATATTTAGACACATACATGCATTTCTAGGAAAATATACATGTATATATGAATATACATATATATATAAATAATAATATACACACATATATATATATATATATATATGTATGGATATACATATATATATGTATATATATATATATATATATATATATATAACATATATATATTTAAATTTATAATATATATATATATATATATATGTAGAGATATAATATATATATAGAGATTAAATATATATCTATATATTTATAAATAGATATATATATATATGTATGTAAATCGCTGTATATACATATATATATGCATTAATATATATATATATATATAATATAAATATATATATATAATATTTGTATATATATACAAAAAATATATATATTTACGTATATACATGTAAATATATATTTAAACATACATATATAATCATATTTAAATGTTTATTGATAAAAATATAAGTATATATATGCGTATATTTATATACATTCATCTATTTGCAAATGAATTGAAATGTATGTATTTATATATAAGAATATATATAAACAAATCAATATATATATATGTATGTATATATATGTACAAATAAATATATATATATATTTATATATATATGAATATATACATGTACCTTTATGCATATTTTTAAAGATATATATACACATATATATATATTAATGTATAAATCTAAATATAAACATATACACATATATATATTTACATATATATATGCATATATATATATATTTTTATATATATATAATATATATATATATATATATATATATATATATTATATATATATATATATATATATATATATATTCTATATGTACATGAAGAGTCCAAGGATCAACATCGATATTTATTTATATGTATATGTTAACCCATCTAAACATGCATATATCTAAGACATTGCAATATATATATTTTAGTGTATATATATATTTTTATGTATGAATATATATATTTAGAAACATGCATGCATTTCAAGGAAAATATACATATTTATATATATATATACATATATATATTTAATAGTCATATATATATATATATATATATATATAAGTACATATATATATATATTAAAATATATATATATATATGTCAATATAAAATATATCTTTATATACATAGATTTAAATATAATATTATATATATATATATATATATATCGTCGTTGAATATATATCTTAATGCATATTTTTAAAGATATATATACGTATATATATATATATATTTCAATGTGCAAATCTAAATATAAATATATACACATATATTATATTTTACATATATATATATGTATATATATATATATAAACATATAGATATATATTTACATATATATATATGTATATATTTATATGTATATTTATATATATATATATGTGTATATATATTATATATATATATATATAACCACATAGATATATATTTACACACATATATATATATATATATATATATATATATATATATATATATATATATATATATATATATATATATATTTATTTTTTTTTTCCGCGGATCAACCTCTATATTTATTCATCTGTATATATATTCCGATATGAATATACATCTATCTAATATGTTGTTTATTTATGCATATAATTATAACTGTATATTAAACATACACAAACATATATAAAGATATAAACATATATATATGTTTATATTTATATATATATTTATATATATATGTATATATATCTACTTGTATATATATATATACATGTATTTATATATATGTATATATATATATATATATATATATATATATCAGCATATATATATCTGTTTATATATCCATAAGTATATATATATATATATATATTTTTTTTTGTATATTTATTAGTATATATGTATATATATATATGCATATATATATATATATATATATATATATATATTTTTATATATATTTATGTATATATATACATATATACATATATATATGCCTATAGTTATATATATATATATATATATAAATATTTGAATATATATACATGTTTAAAAATATAAATATATATATAAACATATATATATGTATATATATATATATTTATATATATATATATATAGAGAGAGAGAGACAGAGAGACAGAGAGAGAGAGATATCATTTTATATTCATTTATTTATATACGTATGTATATATAAATATATAAATAAATATGTATATGTATACAAATATATATATAGATATATAAAATATATATATGTTTATATTTATATATATATATATCTACATGTGTATTTATATATATAAATATATATATATGTATATATATAGCAGCATATATATATATATATGTTTATAAATATAAAATTTTATCTATATATATATTTATATTTGTATATATATTTGTATATATGTATATATATATATATATATTATATATATAGTGAGAGAGCGAGAGAGAAAGAGATATTTATATATATACATATATATATACGTGTATAAATATAAAATATATATATATATGCATATATATACAAACATAAATATGGATATAAATATATATTTATATATATATGTTTATATTTATATATTTATATCTACATGTATATATATATGTATCTATATATATATATATATATCAGCATATATATATACATATCTGTTTATAAATATTAAATTTTATATATATGTATATTTATATTTGTATATATGTATATATATATATATATATATATATATGCATATATATATATATATATATATATATATATATATATATATATATATATATATATATATTCATGATTAATAATATGAGCACTAAACCTTTTATGCCTGCCACATGTTCTCTATCTTCACAAAATAGCACATGTTACATTCTTGCGGTTTATGTTTGAACAACTGAGCGAACGTCCCCTCAGGGATGATTACTTTTGACGATCCTTTTCGATGTACGTTAAGATGAAAGTCACAATCTTATCCTGACGCTTGCCCAGAGACTTTGCCGTCAAAATAAGCAGTCTAGTCAGGTGCATCATACAGTTAAACGACTGTCTGATTGTAAATATTGCAAGATGCTCTCATGGCCTGTAATATGTCGCTCGTGTTTCATTTGATGTTTCTGAATGTGATCCATCCTATGTCGTCCCACCGATATCCTCCCAGTCGTTCATTATGTGTTCACGCCTGGGTATGCCTTTCAGCTAGCCCTTGCCCGCTCCACGACTGATTACAAAGTCAATACATTAATGTACCGGCACAAACGTGATGTCGTTAAGGCAACCAATAATGAAGTCATTGTATGCGTTTCTATATTCATTATCAGGAGAGGCAAATTACACATTGTGCTTCCAAGCGACATTGCGCGCTTTCACAATGGTGTGCAGGTTACAACAGATAATCGCCGAACCATCTCTGAATACTGCAGCCATCGTCAAAGACTAATATTCTGCTACGTGATATTTGTGTAGGTAAAAGCAAAGTGTTGTGCTCTTTTATAAACTCTCAGATGTGGATTACGACAGCGTATATTTGCTTGGTAATATCTAGAAAAAGAAGACAAATCAGCCACATCAGATGTTAGTGTTTGGTTGGCGTAATATATCTTAGATATTGACTACCGGATCAACATATGTTAACTGGCACTTAAAAACTTGTTTTATGCGCAGCTTAAATTATGACTAAACGCAATGCGATCGACACTTTGATCCATTTTATGGTCACCTCAATGGGCCCTTTTGGTTGGTCAATTATAAGCACCATCTATTAGTGTTTATGTTCAAACAAACTCGACATTTGAAAACCTACGCATGGTTAGAAAATTGTATAGTTCGTAATGTGTACTTTGTATTCAGAAGTATCATACAACGAAGAAAAAAGCATCTGATTAGTTATTTACTGTATCTTGTGATGCAAGGCGTTGTCGTGTCGGTACTTGATGTAGTGACACAGTGCGTTATTTCATTTGGCCACAGACGCTTAAATTTCTCTTTTCTAACCCTTTCAAATGACGTACGGCTGCGTTACAATCGAAAATATATAAACGTTAAGGAAAGCACCAATAGTAATTTAGCTCTGAGTTGATGTATAACTTTAATTTAAATAGCAGAATGCGAGTTTATGTGGCAGCATCAACGCAGCGTGAAGGAAAAGCATGGATAAGGGGTTGCCGCGTGCTAGCTAATTCATACAGGCAATGCCAACGAAACTTGTTTCTTAGTTGTTGCCTAATACATTAGAGCAATTGAAACAAGTTATATGAGCGTTTACTTGCCTTTCCCAATGAACACACAGGACATGGATGCTCAAATGATTATAAGGCGATGAATAACTTGACTATCTTGTTATTTGTTGGAATATGCTTTGAGATGGTATTAGTTCAATGTCAGAGCGAACCTCTAACAAGAATTTCTCGTAAGTAATTCTATATATTCCTGAATATGCTATTTCAGCCTGAATGTAAATGAATTGTCGATATTTTGTCCCAAAAAGTTTTGCTGAGACGTTCTCACCTAGTAAATGTGTTCTATCGGCTGCCATAACAGCTCTTTTTGCAAACAATTTATGAAGTTTATATGCATATTGTATCTAATATATATATATATATATATATATATATATATATATATATATATATATATATATATATATATATATATATATATATATATATAGATATATATATATATATATATATATATATATATATATATATATATCTATATATATATATATATATATATATATATATGTGTATATGTAAATATATATACACACACAACACACATATATATATATATATATATATATATATATATATATATATATATATATATATATATTTATTTATAGTAAAATAAAAAAATAACATTCAACTATTAACAACACGCTCTTTCTTGTCTGTGTTTCTTATTTTTTTCGGATTATTGATAGCGCCATCACCAGCTAACTGTTAGCCACCTTCCTCGCTGTTTATGAACATTTCGCCTGATTCCTCGTTTACAGCCTATAGTCTAAAAGAGTCTAGTAATGGGTTGGAATATTGCAATTAATATATTGAACACAAAACACAGCAAGAGTGGGTTATTCCGCAGCTGCATTTAATAAAACCACGACGTCTTCATTATGGCGATTTATATCAGACTTTATGTATAACAAAGGGACTAAATATATATCACCAAAGAAAATGTACCGATCAAACGGACCCGTATGAATTAGAGGAAATTTCTGTCAGATGCTCAAATATATCTATGTTTTGTGTCGTGTTGCGCTGCATAGGACTCATTTGTATGTGGGTTCAGTCTTTCAAGTCGGATTATGTGACGGCAGCTAGTCAAACAAAAAATCTAGTGAGCGACGTTTCAGATAACCATAGCAATCAATCACCTCGCGAAAATGTATCGCTTACGATGACAATATCAATGATGCAGCAGCTTATCGAAATACAAGCTACAAAACCGCTTATTGTAAATAGTCATTATTAATATGCCTCATTGGTAATTATATCCTCTTATATCTGCTCGGTTGAATCTGATACAGGTTTTCATAAGCAGACTGTATTCTCTTACTTCGAGAGAGGTCAATGCTACAATAATCTTCCTTTCAAGCTCATCCATTCACAAGAAGTTGGCACAGCCAATAATCCCACCTTCCCCCATTTAAAGACACTTTTCCATAGGGATATATGCAGAGCAGGGATCTGTCTACGGAAATTAGTCCGTACGAGGACTATTATTTTCATCGAAATGGGCTTGCACAAAGAAGCCTAATGCAGAACTGACGCAAAAAGGCGCCAAATTGGAAATATCGGTAGCAATTACCTAACCATACATTAAGTTACATGTGCGGTGTATGTGCGTTTGAATGCTCAGTAGCGATTGTGAATGCATGATTGTTGACAGATATCTTACCGTATAGTGAAGGTATCAACGTTAAACTTGTAGTTAGAATATCACACGTGCTTACGTTGAACTGCAATTCGGTCAAGTTGGCCATTTCCAATAATTAAACTAAATGAAAATCAATTTACAATTCATGCAAAAGCACATTTTCTACCTTCGAATATCTAGCAATGGGAATTTGACATGACACGAAACTAATCATTCGCGGAAAACATCTACCAACTCCTGCCCTTCTGCTAACGATAAAGACAATTTCGACGGCCTTAGAAATGTTCATGTACGCTGCGCTGGCTACTTGTAGACTAGTATCGATATAATGAATACACTTGCAATAAACGAACGCAATAGTAATTTTCAATGATAATAAAAATGCTAGATGCACAGAGAAAAATCTGAAGGCCACTAAGTAGGGTTACGATATTTTATCGACTGCCCTTATTGGACGGTAAGGAATTTAAATGGTAAAACTGGCATTTCTGTATAAAACTTCACCATTCCGACACGGTTATTACACTACATGATTGAGCCCTACTTCACTTGAATGACAGAATTTTACTGTCGATTTGGTGTGCAATGCCCCACTAATATATGCTTCTGGGTTTTTCACTAGCAAAATGCAACGTCTCGGCTTATTTGTGTATCATTCAATGCGTGAGATCACGAAATCCGCTCGCTTCCTTAACTAAGTATATAATCAGGTATACGCCGTGAATATTGATGACTAGATTTAAAGTATATAATATGTGTAAGACACGGTAATGCATGGTGCTCATCGACATTCAATATGCTATACATGCTATACATAAGAAGCCCCACATTACTTAGATAAACAGCATTTTAAAGGATAAATGGCATTCAAGTGATAAATAGGAACATCTGCAATAACAACATTGCGTCAGCTTAGCAAATGAAATATATGTCAAGATTTAACACCACTGTCGCGGCCGTGATAAATGTGATATTTGTGAAGTTTGTGTATTGCACCGTTTGTGATACAGCCTTGTTGGCACGTGTCCGTTTGGATCCTACATCACAATATAGGGAAGTACTGCTCTGTGTATTCATCACGTGCCAGAAGAAGCAGCCAATGTACCATAGAAGACCATAGTCACGATGGGATGCCGTTATATCCAGCACACTTATTTATCAGGAAATCCGACCCCTTCTAATAATGGACTGTTGTGTTTCTTAACATCAACGCGCCATTAGTATGTTGCAAGCATCATATTTGCGAAATTATTTGTTTGATGTGGTTGAAAAAGCTGTTACATAAAACACCTGAAACACACCATTCGAGTTAAATGCAACATTTAAATTGGATTGATTCAGCAATAAAATTACTGAAATGAAAGAATAGTTATGAAATGGGGATCTTAATGGCATCGGAAGGCCTACAAACCACGCTGTTATAAATAAAGAGTTGTTTCGCCTGAAATGTATGTATTCTGATATGCCTATTATTAAGCACATAGTTAATAAGTTGATTAGGCAGAAATGCTGTATGTGCTCTCAGCGGAAGTTGAAGTTGCTTTACAGTCGCTGTGTATCGTGATATCATATTCTGTCGAGCCTATGCTATTTGTACAGGGTCCATCATCATAATCGGGATAAGGTTTGCTTCATTTCCTCAGTCAAATGAAGAGTCTATTTCGTATTTGAGGGAATCACAAGAGTTAGGTTCGTACTGTATGCATTAATTTGATCCGTCAATAGACACATTTGCTGGGATATATGTTAGATGTTGAATGATGTGCAACATGTGATATGTTGTATATAAAAAGCATCCTTGAATCTATGTCGTTAAAATGGGCGTATATTTGGACACACATACATTTATCATCTACAGAATCAGTTTGCACCCGCTTGGAAAATAAAATGCAGGGAAGGAGGGGGTCCACAATGCAGTGCTTGTCTGCAGGGAAGAACGTGCAACAAAAGAATAACATAAATCACAAGAGATGGTTGCAAAAGCATGTACACCTATCATCAATGAACGAAACGTTAATTATCATTATGCAAGTCAGACGAAGTGGTTACTTTTATATGCAATGTATCGCATGTAATGATGAGTATACATTTATGTGCAAAGCATATATATATGCTTCTATTTTGTATATGCTTCTATTTTGGCTTTCGTTGGGTTTTAAAAACCTAGCGTGCATAGTTCTTTATCTTGCTAAAAAATAACCATTTTACATAAATAAGCGCGTGATACACGCTGCGTTTATGCATGCTCTTTGGCGTAGCGGTAACAGCTTCGGGTAATAAACGATATGGCGGGTTCTCCATAATCACTTCAACTGCACGTTTTTAGCTATAATATTCTTCCATTTGTGTGATTTAACGTTTCTTGCTTTGCCATGTTCAGTACTGATCAATTAACAGTAACGTACATCTTGGCTGCGCTGACTAATCGGACTAAATCAGTTTTACTAACTGTGAGCATTTCTACCTGAACCATTGCAGACAAATGTAATCCATGTCACGAATATAATTTGCGATAATTTTGCAAAAACGCGGACATAATTTTGGAATGCATGGCATGCATGCAGCTTCTTCAACAACAGGCTAATCAGCCAGAAGGCAATAAAAAGTGGCTTGTTCATTGGTTTGTTACTTGATGCTCAAATCCGTATTATCGTAAAGTCATTGTAAGGAAAAACAATCGCCAAGGGTATAGCAATTTTAAATCATTGGAATAATAAAAACTATTAGCGAATCCATGTAACCTTATCAGCGTAAGTAAACAATTATGCAAACAGGGCATTCTTCTAAACTATTCTTACTTTTATATTGGCATTTCTGTTCCATGTAGCGCAGATACCTCTTAGCATTAAATTTTAAAAGTCAACTTTCTTTGCCTGTTGAATCACTGATATTCTCTATCAATCCGATGCTGTTTTTGATCGCAGTTTTGTTGATATTATTAACATGCACAAGGATGAATTCAAATAATTCCGTAATTGCTCCAATTGTCCAATCACTCGTTTAACATAAATGGCTGTGACGAAAGATGTTTTGATTGATTGGTCACAATTGATCGCCGAACAATGAACCACAACTGTGCAATATTGGTCTGCAGTGAGTATGCAACTATTGAAGCTTTAAGGGCCTTTGTTATGAGTGTGATTATCAAAGACAGAAATTGCAATTAGGTGAGAGTGCCATTATATTTCGCAAAGGAGAATTCTGAGCA
Source organism: Urechis unicinctus (assembly GCA_034190875.2). Classification (NCBI taxonomy): domain Eukaryota; kingdom Metazoa; phylum Annelida; class Polychaeta; order Xenopneusta; family Urechidae; genus Urechis; species Urechis unicinctus. Next base: position 44,006,216 of record CM067343.1, read on the forward strand.
CGTATGTCAAAACTCCCACCTAGTATATTATAAGCATTCTGTAATCGAACCCTTCGGCGTTGTATGCTATTTGCGCTTGATAATCAAGATGAATATAAATGCAACTGACTTCCTGTATAGAGTGATAAACGGGTACTTATTCCGCTTAAACTCACGCTAATTTATGAATGACAATATCTTATGACAATTATTATTTGTCTGCTGCTTGATTTCTCTGTTGAGCCTTGCGGCTGATTTATAGAGGCGCCAGTGATTTAGGTTAATGTCGCATGTTTCGATATTCAAAACTGGAAAGGTAGCTGCAATTCTTAGTAATAATCCTCCGGCAAAAGAGCATTTATTTTCTCGGATAAACACGATTGGCATCTAACTTTTTGCCAGTGGCAGTCAAACATCTAATAACAAAGTACAAATTGTAAGTGGCTAAGTATTTCGTTGTATTCACACCAGGTTGACGCTTTTGAATAAAAGCAAAGTATTCAGAAGCGGCTGTCAAGTCCTACCTCCATGCAATTAATTTTACTCACTTTCTATAGTAGGAAATGAGCTAATACAGCTTAGGGCATAGCATCAGTATGTGCCTTTACCCGAAAGCTACAGCAGAGTTGTTGTAAATGGGCAACGAATAATCCATAAGCATCCAATCACAACACTGCGAGGATAAGGTCCTCAGTGAATGTCATTCATATCGTGTCGAATAAATGGTCATAATATGAAAACATCCATTTGATTTGTTTTGAAAACAATTACTAGCTTATATTGATTGTAAAGGCATTGTATGCAAATATTGAATATGCAATTTGGCTTTCGATCAACTAATATATGTTGATAGGTGCATACGTTCTTACTTGTTGGCCTTCATTAATGGGCTGTTACACAAAGTTGAAATAAAGCACCAAATAAAGAATTGTATTGCTTAAAAGCAGCACAGAAATGTCTCTCCATTGTCTGTGAGTGTGTTGCAAAGTTGTGGACTCCAGACTGCCTTTGTTCTCAGGATAAACATTTAGTCTAAAGTAAAAAGGAAAATCAGTATCCTCGCCACCAACGACAGGTATCATAATGATGACGTCATGGTTAGGCTACTACCAGCGCATAGAGGATAATCACAAGGTACTGTTAAATTACGACCTAACTCTAACATGTCGTCCGCTAACATATATGTTTATCAGATGGTAATGTCCACATAACTTAAGAACACAAGGATGAACAAATCTTACCGTCGTCTGATAAGCTATACCAGGGTAACTTAAATCATGAAAGTTTATATTTTTTTGGTAAGACGTGTTGAATGTTAATATTGCCGATACAATGTGCCTTTCAATTAGTCAAGTCGGGAGTTTAATTAAAAAACAAACATACATAAACATATTTTCCTTCATTGGCATACCTTTATGAGGCTTCTGCCTCAAATTCAAATGCGAGACAGGTATAACTGGTATAACAAAATGACAGTACCCTAACAGACTACATATAATACTTTCTACAAGGAGTATGTTGCTTGACAAATCGAGAGCGTGGACGTCTTGTTTTCACAAGACCAGGTTTCTTTCAAAAACAGTGTGCTGTTAGAGATATATTTCTCGTCGAATAGTGCTTAAACTGTCGTTGAGTTAAAACAAATGGTTAGGTATCTTATTATGTCGAGGAGACGAAGCAGTGAGTATTAACGTAGTAACTGCTGCAGATCAGTTTGTTTTTGTCGATCTTTAACGGTGACTGTGAGTCATACAGCGTGTAAAGTTGTGTGGTGATCTATTGGTGTGGTACGTAGGCATTATGTGGTCGGATGTGGGCGTGAGCTCGTCTCACGGGCCTTTCTAAACAATCAATTTACAGTCTGAACAAGCCTAAATGAACACTTTGTGGGTAAAGAGGCGACGACGTCACATACTTGAACCGGTAGGGCTTCGCAAAGTTAAAGTTACTGATTAAACTGAGGTCCATGTCAGATTGTACCGGTACCGCTGTACCTCTAAAATCCCCTTCATAGGGTTGTTTACGGTTCGTGTGTCCGTTTGCTCTCTGTAACAAACTTGTTGCGAACATCTGTGACAACCTCTCGGTAACACATCGCTTGGAACCAGCGGCGCTGTAGGTGGCAATACTTGTCTCGCTTGGCAGACAGGGAATGGTTGTGCCACCTGTTCTTACGGATACAGGAACAGCAGGAACTTTTTCGCGAAGCTTGCACTTTTCCATCCTTCGATGAGCATAAGGTATCTGAAGCAGTGCAGGAGGAATTGTGATCCGTGTTCCTTTGATGATGGTACCTCCACCGAGGTGAACAAATCACAGGTGGAACGCTCCTATTCAGCTCCAGGTGGTAAGCACCAGCGAAACATCTAATGCCCTCTAACACATCCGTGCCAAGATAATCATCCTTAAGATTGTGACAGTACCCACACAGTTAGTCAAAGTTATTTGGCAAGTTGCTCGGTCATTCGTCTCATGATTTGACAATGCCGAAAACTGGTCATTCATGGTACGATTACGGAGCTCAGCACTAGCTCAAAAGATATTTAGTACGCAATATGACGTGGATGTCACCTAATGTTATTAATGAATATCGCAACTGAGTGAGTGGATCAGACCTTTTGGGTTTGATACGTTGTACAATAACGCTGTTTATGCAAACCAGACTGTTTGACATTAAATATCTGCTACCCTTGAGCGATACTTTCACTGAATGACAAAAGGCGTGGTTCAGACATATTCTGCTTATATTGTTCAATCGACAGAACACGTTATGTAAATTCTTTGAAACTGTATAATTTTCTCTAAGAATGCTTATTTATATGTTCTAATAATAGATCGTCAGCTCTTGGGCATTTTACAGGCATATGTATTTATTTTTGAATAATGAAGTGATTAAACATGCATCATATTGGTAGTTTATAACATATGTCTTTGAATTTGCCGTGCTGATTGCTTCATCTGTCTACACAATTATGATTCCTGGATCTTTACTGACAGATGAAGTTATGACACGTATATTCATCATCGAAATAGACAATTGCTTTTTGGCCTTTCCAACGACCTGGGGCGCCCTCAATCTAGAAAGCTGCTTGTCACAACAAATTGCCGATGAAAATACGAAAACCACAGAAAATGGCAAGGCAGACTGTGACGTGATCAACTCACCACCTTCATGATGTGTACCTCGGATTAACGCTAACGTGATACCAGGAAAGCTGTTTCAATCTATACTGTAGGTTTTATAATAAATCGTACTTAGCATGCTGTTTTTATTGTTCAGGTGAATAATTGCATGGATTATAATCGATTTATGTAGCTACCATATCGGCGTCATCTTCGTCTGGAACTATTTCGTTCAGTTCCGTTATGCTGGAGAGCCAAATGTTTATGCATGTTACACGATATAGCCATTGAGAGAACCTATATTGCCCGCATATGAGTCAGCGGTGATTGCCAAGCTCCACTGCATGAATATATTCAATGGCTGTATATTTCACTATTGCCTCCATTATAGAATGACAATTATCTTTTGGCTTACACAAGTGCAAATCCTTCCAGATGTCAGAGAGCTTTGGCATCCGGTCATGGCTTGTTGCGATCTGCTTGTCCCACTGCAAAGTCAAACAATTGTCGGTAGTAGCCAGTAGTAGTGGAACAGTTCCTTTATTGACTTGAAGATGTAACGAAGGATGCAACATTCCTTATCCGACTGTTGTCTCTCATAGGATGCCTAATTAATTGCCGTGCACATAGCAGCACAGATAATTCGCATTGATGAATAATTTTGGTCAAACGTGCACATTATTGGATCGATTAAACGTCCTTCTATGCCGGTATTCGTTGAGCGTACGTGAGTATTAGGGGATCATGGTTGACAACGCGGTATTCTAAGCTGATGTACTTTCTCTTCCCTTACATGAATGACTGAATCTCATGAAACGTGTTGGAAAATATGTTTGCTTTGGGAAGATAGCGTAACCATGCGTATATTGTAATTTTACATTGTATACAATTAACTGGTTGTGGAGAGGGCTATTTTTATGATACACAACCATTTGGACTTGAACATCAGCCGCTACTGTTCGTAGATAAACATAGCTGACCTGTACCAACCATGGCATTGCAACATATTCGTAAAACAATTGTCTAGGATAAATACCTGCGAATGCAAAATGGCTGCCGTAAAAGATACATATTTCGTTTGAAATGCCTATGATGGCATTAGTTTGTGTGGTGGTACTGGCTAGCAAAGCTTCTAACAGCGAAACACAAGCCTGTCCTCTGTATTTATCTCACACGCCTGACAGAGCATGCCACATAGGGCGATCGCATTTATGTAATGCATATCGGCAAATAATCTGCTAGTAGTGAACCGATGCCGACCAGTGTATTTATTTCTCCTCTCGCATCAGGTATTCGTGCTGGCTTCATTTGATTTGGACATGACCAAGTAATATGATATCAACTTATTACCACTTGTTATTTTATCACCATTAGACATGGGAACTACAGATGGTGCTGTTCATGTTGCTATGCACAAAATAGCACATTAGGTATTTGGTATGATTAACAAATCCGTTGTCTGGTTGTTACGCATGGAATGCATGCCTTACAAATGTTTGAACGTCTGTTATTCTGGGCGGCGAAAAGTTGATGCATGTTACACGATAAAGCTATTGACAGTACCGACATTACCCGCATATTAGTCAGTAGTGATTGTCAAGTTCCACGGCATGAATATATTCAATGGCTTTATATTACAATTGATTGCTTCCGTTATAGAATGGCTACAGAAGCAACCGATCTCTTATCTCTCGGCTCTCACAAGTGCAAATCCAAACAAATGTCAGACAGCGTTGGCAGCCGCCGGCCACTGCTCGTTAAGTGTTTGCTTGTGACTCTACAATTGTCGGTAGTAGCCAGTAGTAGTAGTCTCTTTTTGGACTTGCAAATCGAGATTGGACGGAGTAATTAAGTGCCGTGCAAATAACGTATATTGACGACTGTATATAGACGTGCATAGTCTGAGATGGTTAGAGCTTACAAGTGTAATAATTACTCTCGTGACATGTTTGAAATGACATTTGCTCTTTTGGAATATAACCTAACCATGCGTATATTATCATTTAACTTTCAAAATAACTAAATATTTGTTGAAAGAGATTTTTTGATCAACACAGCTATTTTGACCTCAGTTGCAAACGTTACTATGTGTACATACATATAACCTTACCCTCTCTCTACCAGCCATAGCATCGCGCGATATGGCGGCTTCATGGTATACATCCAAAATGCGGCTGGAGGCCGCACTTTACCCATCGGGAGAAAGTTAGAGAAGATGCACAATGCTTCAATGGCAAAAGAAATTAGAACCCATTTTACACACATAAAACACTATATCATTAGGCGCAATAGATATTTTATGGATTCATAGGTAGGTGAAAACCCTTTGCCGGCCGTAGTAACCTCATCACTAACACAGTCATGCATTGAACAATTATGTTTATGTGTCCTCTTTTAATCAGTTTGGTGCTATTTTGGACCCTATCTAAGTGATAGCCTTTTGCAGAAGCTGCTGCCAGTAGCCAGATATGCGTTTTGTTCCAGCTGTTTTCACATATAATCGACGCAGTTCATATAAATGACCTTATTTGCTTATGGCAGCTATTTTTAAACATGATTCGTCAGTAACAAGCACATGATTGGCATCAATTATCTCATGTTTCGAAAGGAAGACCATGCAGTCACTTTTGAGCCTTATTGGCTGATTCGAGATTCACGCTCGCAAGCATCACAGGCCGGAGTCATGAATCACGCACAAAATCTGTATCTCACATAGAGTAAGTTGCAATTGTGTGGGGTAAGTTATATGTTTGATTCATGATCTAATGCAGTAACAATATCAGTGGTGCAATATGGGATCTCAGAATTTTCAGAGTTCATGATGTTGATTTATAACATTTCATGTCCCATGTTGGATTATGCATTATCGTACATAATTCTTCTAGGTATACCTGCATTTTTAATGTTCGGCTGTTCAGTACTTGTCGGTTTCATATATTTAGGTAGGAAAGTTAATCGAGGTTGCATAGGTAGTGTTGACTAGAACAAGCAATATATTACGATAACATGGAAGTTGTATAAAGAAGCCATAGATTACTTCATGTGAATCAAACAAGCTGTAAGCATTAAAATTGGTATAATTATGATGCCCAAGTCTATACATGAGGTTCATTGTCAAACAAGTCACTATATGCAAATGTTGATAGATTAGTTAGCACAATTGATTTCCAGTAGAATATGAAGGCAGTCATAATATACTAAGACATAATTATAGATATATCGATAAAATATATGTACATCAAAAACAGTCAGCTTATAAAATGTCTGTATGTCTCACTCCCTGAAACCCGATGAATACACTAGGTAATTGGTTCAATTCACGTCCAATCATTTTTCTTGAAGGTAACCATAATGTAAAAAATACACGGCAAGATTACCTGTACCGAAAAGAGTCAGGACAATAATTCATCGAAGAAGCTGTAAAGGAACATGCATTCACAATAAATATATAGATATATATATATAGATAGAGAGAGAGATAGATATATATATAGATATATATATAGAGAGATAGAGAGAGAGAGAGAGAGATATATATATATATATATATAGAGATATATATATATATAGATATATATATAGAGAGAGATATCTATATAGATAGAGATATATATATCTAGATATATATATATATATAACATATATATACTCTATATAAATATATACCTAAATATATATATATATCTAGATATCTATATATCTATATATCTTCTATATGATATATATATATTATATATATATATATATCTATCAATGTATATAATATGATATATATATATATATATATATATATATAAATATTCTCTATCAATCTATATTATATATAATATATATAATAGATATTGATATATATATATCTCTATATATATATATATATATCTCTATATATAAGCATGTCATATATATTGATATATACATGATATATAGAGTTTATATATATATCTCTATATAAAAAATAATGTAGATATATTTCAATATATACATATATATACATAGCATTAAGGTATATGTATAAAATAGATATATAGAGGTATAAATATATATATATAATCTCATCTATATTTATATATATACACATATAGTTAATAATATATATATTTATATATATAAATATTATCGATATGTATGTATATATATATATCTCTATATCTATATGTATCTATATGTATATCTCTAGAGGGATATATATCTATATATCTATATCTTTTTCTTTATCTCTCTATATAGATAAATATATAAAATATATCTATATATATATATATATATATATATCATATATATATTATATATAAATATATTTCCAGTGAATATATATATATATATATATATATATATATATATATATATATATATATATATCTATATATATATATATATATACACACACATTTACAATCTATATATATATTGTCAGTATACTCTCTCTAATACTTGTCGAATGACTGCTGCCTAGCTTCATGAAGGTCGGAGTGGCCTTATAAAACTTGCATATTTCAGATACAGTGCGGTCGTATCCTTAGTAAAAAGTGAGGAATCTTTGTTTGACCGACTTGTAGTCTAACATCATATGAGCCTTGTTTTCATTACCTGACGAGTTAAAAAAAGCCAATGCGTTTAAAACATCCAAATGGCAAATTGTTGCAAATGTTAAGTTGTTGAATTGCCTATTATCCTTGTCCAAATCAGTATACCGCCATATTTGCTTCCCAATGCTCGGCTTCCTGACACACGGTTAAAAATATTAAAGACTAGACAACAAGCATAATAAATGTTCACTAACAGTTGTTTTAGTTGCTGCCGTTAATATCTTAAACAATGAAAATTTACGTATTTAATTATTGTAAGTTTCCAGTTTCAATTACATAGTCACGAGTAGAAATGACTGAAGTATTAAATCGCGAAAGGTTTGCAAGTGATAAATGAACGAGTGAACACCCAGGTAATTCGAAACGATATATTAATGGAGTCTACAAATCTGGTCCTTTATAGCTATTGTGATGTACGGCCATGGAGGACCCTTGACAAGAGTCTCATACGGTTATTTATATTATCCACGGGATGAAACGCCACAGTCAGTGAATATATAGATTTACCAATATGGCATCATAACACTCCAAGCCCTTAACGTGTTTATGCGTCATTTTAACACTGCCATGAGGTACCACGTTCTCAAGGCTAGTGAGCAATGCGCTTTGTGTTGTGACACTGAGTGACTGACAATGTCACTGGATACAGTGAATAATGGATTCAAGCACTTAGAACGGCTCAAGGTAGACAAATTCGATGATACATTGCTGAAGAATAACTGTACCACAGTAGTTACAAAGTACCATAAATTACACCGAAGATAATACAAACACTCTTCTGAAGCATCATTTCCATCAGATATTCTGTCACAGATGTGCGCCTGTGTCTTCTGAAGGACTCACATTAGAGTAATATGATTGATATCGAGCGGTATAGGGTGTATAGAAGCTGCTTGACAGATTATTTGATAAAGTAGGCGTTTTTTTGTAAGATGAATTGCCCTCCCCTAAAGAAAGATCATGTATGCTTTCACTTTCTGTTGTGTTCATTAAACAACATAAGGAGGCACGTAACGGCGGCAACTGTTGAGCTCACAAAATCATGGAATTGGGGAAACATAACAATGAAACGCATGGCAGTTACGGATATCAAGTAGTATCATGCCAGCGCATAGATGGAACACTTAATGTGATAGGTACCCTTTACACTTGTTTGGTGCAGCTCTTAAGCTCTCGGAGGGCCTCAACACTTTGCAAAAACCAAAGGCGGCATTTCCAGTAATATAATAATGACCCCATGATACCAAGCCCTTTCATGGATCGACAGACCCTGTGTTATGAGAATTGATTCAATCGATCAGAATCATTTTTCGACAAAGTGCATCTCATACTTTTATATGTTTCAACCGTAAGACCAAACTCTATTTTACGACCTAACATCTTTAACGCCTGCAGTCTTAAATAAGACACCCCACCGAGCATCCTTATATACAGGGGCACGTCTATGGTAGGAAGTTCCAGAAATTACAATATGTGCTCTGATGCAAACTTCATCTCAATGCGATACCTACGAATAGCAGATATTGTCATATCACCTTCTTACACAGTTACAATGATAGAAGGCATCTGAATTACATTGACGTCCCTTGTGTGCTTCGATTATACACTGTGTGTTTATTCGCCATTTTAGGAAGAATAACTGTGAAATTGACGACCTTACCTGACCTTTCCAAAATATAAAAGGTCACGTGTATGTACTTGAGCAATCTGGCACGCCTGTTTGATAGAAGATATTGCTATATGAGTCGACTTGACTATTCAGCTTGCACGATCAACTTTTTTGCACAAACCAAATTATGTAGATAAAATCGGATGATATTGTTCCAGTGATTGAATTTTCATAGTATTATCACATGAACCGAATCCAATTAGGCAGAAAATAATTAAAAATTATATTTCCTATTAACATCACCAATCCATCGATTGAATTCATCTTCGGCTGGAAAAGCGATCGTCATACTCTATTGAACAATATGGTAACTACAAGTTGACTAGAACGTAGAATCTATTCATTTTTGATATAGTCATTGGCAGCAGTTTGTCGGCAATTCACTTCAAACAATAATAGCACGGTGTTAAATTACCGGAAACTCACATGGGACTATTAGCTACAGCAGCACACAACAAGAACAAATGTAACAACCCGTGAAGCCTGTATTATTTGTTGAAGCTGCTGCAAACGTACTTATTGTAATATTGAGCCCAAGTAGTTTATGAGGCTCAATTTGTATGCAGTCGTTGCAATAGTAAATGGCTGATGAAATACAAAACATGAACGATACGTGTAATGTACAATGTAATTATGTAGGTTTTGGTACACGAAGGACATACAAAAGACAAATATACGAATCGGTGTTGCATATCATGTTATGGCAAGGAGTTCCACTAAATACATCACACATCCCGACCGTGAACCGTACAGTGATCGTCGTAAAGGAAACTGACATTGCAGGCTAATCAGCTTTGAGAAAACTGTATTATTGGTTCTGTACCCAGTATAATGCCAGAAGTTATTGATGGAGAGACTCAAAGGAGGTAGTAATCGCCCTTATTCTAGACCATGTGAGTCGGTACTTTGACAGCAGGCAGTTAACAAAAAAAATTCCTAAACAATCGCTCAGAGAGACAATATCATCAGCCTTAAATATAAGATCTGATACGCTTTTAATCGCGAAAGCTAATGGAATGTCAATATTCGTTCGAATAATCAATAGCGAGCTGCATAATAATGATGCAAAGCAATACGTTATGTGAACGCCTAGGCGTTGAAGCTATCATCACATGGGAGTGTGTGTTATTTCCAGAAATGTCATTAGATGAGGAGTATAATTGATTTGTTTGACAACCACAAGCACCCTAACATGATCAGCCTTGCAACTGTTTGTACAAACATGTCCAAGCCAAGCAATGATGCTTGTCTTGTCAATGTGTTATTTCCAAGCCGTCTCTTTCAATTAAAATTGTAATTAAAAATCAGCGACTCATTCGACCAAATACAGTTCTTTATAAACTACTACATCAACCTCGTGTCATTATGTGTTTGAAATAGGTGCACAGCATCTGACTCCTAGAGGATGATGGTACATTGAGTTTGAAGTAATATAGTCTTACATTGAGTTTTAAACTGATGTTGAGTCCAATTACTATATGCACCGACCTATCAAAGTATAGCGATTATTAACTGATGAACCCCAATATTGAAATACAGGGTAAATAATTACTTGCGTCAGAGCTATTAAGGAAATATACACCTGATTCGATAATACCTGTTATGAGTGACTTAAATTACAAAAAAACGCTGGTGGTTACATGCTAACGGCCAAATCACTATGTTAAGTCAGATTGATTGACAGTGATGTCAATGACTTAAGTCATCGAAGCACATATTCGCATTTAAACATGATGTGTAACGTGTCTGGGGTGATTTGAATTTAATAAGCTATAGCAAAGTCAATAGCCGAATTAAATGAATCCAGATTGCCAGCTGTTTGCCATCCCATCTATTTGCCCGGTATGGCCTACGTATCTAGGAGCACGTTGGCCGGAATGATACACAGTGTATAAATTCAGTTCATGCAGCGCTGTCGTTATTGCATGTTAACATCATGAATTAACACGCTCTCTCTCTCTCTCTCTCTCTCTCTCTCTCTCTCTCTCTCTCTCTCTCTCTCTCTCTCGCGCGCTCTCTCTCTCTCTCTCTCTCTATCTCTCTCTCTCTCTCTCTAGATAGAGAGAGAGAGAGAGATAGAGAGAGAGAGAGAGATATATAAAGATATATATATATATATATATAGATATAGATATATACAGATACATGGAGATAGAGATAGCTAGATATTATAAAGAGAGAGGGAGAGAGAAACATAGAAATAGATAAACAACAGAGAGAGAGCTAGAGAAAAAGATAGGATTTAGACAGATAGAGGGGGAGAAAAATAGAGATATATATATATATATAGAAATATAGAGAGATAGAGACAAATATATTCAGATCTAGAGATATATATATATATAGATATATATATATATATATATATATATATATATATATATATATATATATATATATATATATATATATATATATATATATTAGGGTTAGGGGATTTACAGAAATCTTCATAATCTGTACATATAGTGCTTTGTATATAACCATAGTCTTCGCACACGGATTATCAACTGGAGGTTTCAGGTAATGCTTAAATAATAGAGGTATAATATATATAGATATATATAGAGAGAGATATAGAGAGATATATATAGATATAGAGAGAGAGAGAGAGAGAGAGAGAGAAGAGAGAGAGATAGAGATATATATAGAGAGAGAGATATATAGAGATAGATATAGAGAGATATATAGATATATAGAGATATAGAGATATATATATAGATAGATATATATATATATATATATATATATTATATATATATATCTATTCTATATATATATATATATATATATCTATATATATATATATATATATATATATTCTTAATCGATTCAAATTACACACTGGCGATTGCATTTTAATTCGTCTATGATTATGTATTGGGAGCAAACATACAATAGCAGAACTGATCATTACTAACTGAACGGAAACGAATACAAAAGCCATCAAGCATAATACAATGCCAAAAGTTGCAATTAACGCATATCAGCGTTTGCTAAATTTCGTTATGTTGCCTACATTCTAAAAATGTTCCACGCGGCATTCTATTCAAATGTTTGTCCGACTAGATAACATCATTTGCAAATACAACTTATGTGTTACTTTATAAAGCTGTTACTACGGCGCCAACCTAGACATAATGCTGTTTCGTATAGCAATCTAAATAATAATAATAATAATAATAATTTATTGCTTGCAACATCAACAAAAACAAACATATAAACTGTGTCATGTATAAGGCATGCAAGGAAACGAATAAAAGGATACAATGCCAAAAGTTGCAGACACATATCAGCGTTTGCTAAATTTCGTATAATTGACCCAGAAAATGTTCTATGCATCATGTTCTGTATTCTACTGTTTGTCCGAAATAACATCGTCAAATACAACGTGAGCTTTATACGCAAGACATAATGTTGTTTCGTATAGTAAATATGCTATAATTTATTGCGGTGTATATGTGTCATGTATTAATTGTCCAGTGACCGTTCTCTGGTTCGGCTACTGAGCTAAACTACGACGTGTTGCAATTGTCACTTTTATGAAACTACGACGAACGGAACGGAAATCAATGACGCGCGTAAGATGTGTGCATTAGACATTATCTGTCAGCTATTACTTTGTTGCATAATCGTAAGTTGCATAAACATGATTATTACGCTGATTGTGCAAGGTACCAAATTGACTGGAAAACATATATTCAAAGTAGCCGGTGTTTTGAAAATGCAGAGATCAAGTGTCTCTACGCTTTTGAGGACCAGTCAATCTGATTCCTCGTGCTGCCACGTTTTCGTCCTTTGTGGTAAATTCAATAGTTCTAGACACTGAAAGACGTCATATGTAATCCTTACCAAAGCGAGACACCAAGTATATTCCGCTCGCAGCGCCATATTTGGTCGGCCGCAATTGACCCCTCGCAGCACAACAGGAGCCCCATTTGCAGCCCTGATTAGATTAGACAAGGGTTAATCATGCTCAACTTGATTTGAGCATTAGAGTTTACAACACTCAGTGGGCAAATTTTTATAAGTGCAGTGATTGCAAGTCGAATGACAAGAGATTTGTTAAGATCGCAGATCAGCAGTGCGCTCCAAAAGCTCTGCTGCAAAGCTTAATATTTTACACAGGTGCATGTTTTAATCAAGCAGAACATCGATTTGCGTATCAGCGCCAATACAAAAGAGGGATATTTGCGGAATAAAGTACATGCAATATCATGCGCTAGGTATCGTCAATTTGTTATTTGCTGTCACGTTACATCATGTTGATGCAATGAATCTGCATAGCAACACGATGTCCAATTATATCGCCAATTCCAGGACAGGGGTTGATAGAACAATCATTATTGTTAAGAATATCTTTGCAATCGACGGTTACATATAAGAACAGCGTTCGACATCCGGCTGCAGAACAAGTGGATTAATTTATTGATATCCGCAGGAAAGGTATGGCGTTTTAATGTGAGGATGTTGTTGTGTAAAATAAAAGGAATACTACGTTTGCACAATATTTGTTACCTTTCTTACAATACCCGCATTAGCGTGCTAAGCATATGGCCGGCTATTATTTGTATAATTTCACATTAAGATTATTCATTTACCCTTATCATAGCAGTGAACAAGATGGACTAAAGGTTTTGCGCTAAAATGATACTGGCGTGTTAGGTACGTTTTTGAAATAAATATGACTGATTGCATATGAGTGATTGGAATTATGACACTTCTGTTTATTGCACATAATCCTTTTCACTTGCTTTGGGTATGACCTGGTTCAATGCATTATCAAGCTCATATGCTAGAAAGAGAGAGAGCTGCACACAAAACTAGCCCCATGGGAAGCAAAGTATTATCGGTTGAAGCAGCTGCAGACGTACGTATCATAATGATTATTTTCAGCTCACCCCACCTAAACAAAGCAGTTTATGGGGCTCAAATGAAGAACTAATATTGCCGGTGTCTTTTATTTAGTCGTTGCACGAGCATTAAATGTCTGATAGCACACATAACGTGAATGGCACGTGTGTTATGTACATTATGATTCTATTCGGTTTTCATATGTAGGTGTTGGTACACGTAAGACATGCAAAGCACGAATGTGCACATCGTAGCTGCATATCATGATAATGCACTACATACATCACATATCCCAACTATTACCAGTAAAGTGACATTCGTACAGGAACTTGACCAATACCAAAATGTAATAACCATGATTAAGTAATGATGTTTTTTTATTTTGTGATCTCTATTGAATCTGTTTCCAATATGTTCGGTACTGAGAAAGGCACTGTAGGGCACAATTAGACAGTATCATCGCAAACCATGGCGAAAGGAACGGAAACGACTTAAAAGCGATATTACAATACCAGGTCTTCACCATTTATTGCTAAACGAACCACCATTAAGATAAAAGCGTTAAAAAACATCATCTTCATTGTGGACGGATAGGATTATCACATGTGGAGCCATGGAGCTGCTTTATTACATCAAAATCTATTAATAATGAAGTCGATACAGCATTAATGCCTCTGAGCGATAACGCATATCCGTGGCTAAGGTTAAAATTTGTAATGGAGAGACAAAAAAACCCATTAACACTGTCCTTCACAGGTACTTATGCGTTAGTGTGAAAGTAATGCTTGCTGCTCAGAATAAACTCAAGGCAAGTCAGGTCAGGTTCTCCCCTGCAGCAGTTTCTTGAAATAAGTTTAGCAGACAGGTGCAATTAAAGCAACTTTGGGTGTGAAAATGCTCTCAAAAAGGATCTTCTTTAGCTCTTTAAATGAAAACTTTTTAAGGTTATTGTCAAAAACGCAAAGGATTAGTATCAGCTTGTTACGATAGTGATATATATATATATATAGATATATATATATATATATATATATATATATATATATATATATATATATATATATATATATATATATATATATATATATATGTATATATATACACACACACACACACACACATATATATATATATATATATATATATATATATATATATATATATATATATATATATATATATATATATATATATATATATATATATATATATATATATATATATTCCTAGAGTTGGAAGAATGAACATGCAATCGAGAAATGCCTGCTAACCTGGTCCCGAAAGTATTAAGTGTTTTGAATTCTTCTGCGTAAACGCAAATAAAGAACGAGCCAAGATAGCGCAGAATTAAATTGTCATGCTTTTGTGCATACACAGGGAAGTAATAATAATTAGTGAGCACGTTTTTTTGTTTAAGTATACCCAGAGATGGTTCATCTTTAGTTATTGTTCACTATTAAAGTCAGTCAGGTAAAACATTGTCGACCATATCTATCGGACCTAGCACAAAATTCAATGATAGTTAGGTCTAGTATAGAGCTATCTTAAGTTTGTATGATTCTTTAACCCGTGCACCAAAAAGCGAGAATGTACTTTTTGACCGCACAGGTGTTTGAATGAAATTATATTGACATCAGCGTAAACAATGTTGCATACGGTCATTTACTTGTCCAATTAAGGACTGGGATTACTAGATTGGCCGAATGCGGAATGTATGGGCTGTAATAATTCAGGTGAATTTGGATTGGCACAGAAGATTATGTCACAAAAGCAGCGTTGTTAATCCTTCTAAATGCATTAAGATTTGGTTAATTCTGATTATTTTTGCCTGACAGCAATCTTCAGAGGTCAATTCAATCGTATACGGGGACTTAATAAGGTCTGCTTACTGCGAATCTAGTCAACTATAATATTCCAGGCGATATACAGTTGAACGTTATCAGAAAAAAACCACGTTTAGAGCTGAACTTTGCAAGCATAGGTCGACGTAGCAAACTGGACCGGCAGAAAGGGTGCTGCAATCTGTAATCTATTTTAGTTCGTTATATCAGCAATTTTATGGTCAATAAATAAAATAGCAGCATGTTTACGACTGTCAGTTTTAAGAGCTCCCCATTCAAATTTGTCAGTATAGCATAAGCATGATACGCAAGCTTACATGCATTACAGATTTTGCTCCTAATAATAATAGTTTGCACTTTCATGACGTTTTAGTAGACATATATGGTGATTAATGTACCGTTGGCGTAGTGACCATGCTGCCTGCCATTCAAGCATGAGGTTTGTTGCATTGTAATGGCTTTGTTTCCGTCATAACGTAAGCTATACATTTGAACAATATGCTTTGTACATTTCCGACCTTCGAAAATGTCTTCTTGGTATGTATATCCTTTTGATGTACATATTTTCAAATATGTTGACAGATCGATGCAGTATATTTATAGTAATCTGGTCAAATCGCAGTTGCTGCATGCATATTGATACTGAAAAGTGAATATGCATCTTGTAAGGATGGTAGTCAAAATTGAATAATACTTTCACAGCGTCTCGTCATTATGTGTTCATTATCCAGAAAGTAATGTCTGATGCTGCGAGATACATTTTGGAATATAGATTTGCAATATCCATTGAACTATATTTTTGCTCAGTAGTAGTTCCTTCCAAGGTTTTACATTGAATTGCGCTTTTAGCGCAATAATTGCCGATACAATGATGCATGTACTACTGTGATATTCCATATACAAGAATTGAGAATTGTACATTGAATTGTGCGTAATGCTATCGGATACAAGGATCACATGACGATTCTTTATCAAGCCGTTTTCGAGGCCGCTTCCTGTAATTGTTAAAAGGGCAAATTTACTGCGCTACATTGCTGGAACAAAAACTGTCAAGTAATTGAAACACAAAGGATTCAGCAAAGTATGAGGCAATCAGTACGGGTAGTTGTGATATTGAATGTCTGCTAGACTTGTAAGGTCTTTTTCAGTTCATGTTTACCAACAATGCTATTCTCCTTTTCGTCTTTAGCAAATTGAACAGAGCTAACCTGACTGCTTCACCAAGTGACAAGTACCCGGCTCTAGCCCAACATAAGTGCCCAGCTAGCATCAAACCATTGCAAAGCAAAGCGATGTGCAGTGCTGTTTGGCGTCTTTACGGATGAATAACATTTTCAGATATTTCTTTTCAATATGTTTTGCCACGAGGCACATTGCCGCGTGCATTGTGGTTATTAAATAACTTTCTGGGCGATTTGGTTGTTAAGTACGGATTTTCCATTAGTTTTTCAGATGATTGCTGTCAGTCGACAATGGGTATTTCATGAAGATGAAGTACGATGCGCAGAGATTAAACAGTGGTGGGTAGGTTATTTAACGAAGTACGCAAACAACATCTTTTGTGACACGACTGGACATTTAAATGATATACGGAAGACATTTATCCCTCCACACTGGCAAAACATCTTCCACCGGAGACCCAGGCTCCCACACATTAGTACCATATCCTGATCCTCGCTCTAATCTTTCCACCGCGAGAGAGCATATGTTGATCGCATACTGCCAACCTCGCCCTGCGTCAGTCCGGCTTTTTGTCGATACGGAGCGGTGACGACTTTTGCAGCATATTGTTGATCGCTGAAAGTAAAAGGGAATTTGACCGCAAGTAAGCACGAACTCAATCTTCGTTGAATTTGTTTGGTCTAGATCATTAGAATTTGATCATGATTATTAGCATTCGGTAGCGATCAGTAGAAAATATTCGCGATCTTTACACTTCGATCAAATCACTTTGACGACCGATAGCACAGTATTCCACCGCAATCAATGCATTACAAAATTTAATCGCGACTGCATGCTTTTATTGAATCAATTTAAATTTGATCGCGATCAACATAATTTACGTATCATTATCTGATATGTACATATATATACATGCCAAGTTTAGTAATGGATGTGTCATGCAACAGGGAGTCCATTCAGGCTTTTGGATGACGTTGAGCAACATAGAAAAACAGTCAACGTCAAATTTCTAATTGGCAGTCATAACGTCACGAAAAAGTAATAAGGTCATTAATTACGTCCAAACCTTAATTATTAAGGTCAACCAACAGTTATGTACTGCGTAGCATGGCATTTAGCAGAAAAAAACGCATAGAACATATAGACTCATTTGAAAACAGTGCACATATTCTTCCAGTCTTTATTATTGAGAGCATTCAATGCATAAGAAAACTCTCCTGTTCAACGCAGCAGGCAATCCGGATTGTGCTGTGCAGGTATCATTTTTGCACTCAACCACGGTTATATATCAAGCAATAAACGTCATAGGATGTGGATTGGCCAGATTTTGTTAATCCATTTCTATAAAAAATCAACTTCACACTGCCCGCAGGAACGAGAACTTTTCTGGTTAGTGATCAATGCAAGATTTCTCTTTTTTTTTGTAATACGTAGATGGCAACCACAGGGGTATAAATCAGTAGATATAATCTTACCTACATTTTCTGAATAACGAGAAACCAATATGCATTAAGCAGATTCTTATTAACAATGTTTTAAAAAGCTATCCTAGCATGACTCCAACACGACTCAGAAGTGTTTTTTTCTACGATAATAGCTTCAAACATGACATGCTCATTCGTTGCAACGTCATGACATATGCATGATTATAAGACAGTGATAGATGCCAACAAAAGCAATGCACTGAGCATGAGGTAAACATATCAGAACATTTCAAAGCAATATTGAAATACTCCGTTAAATAATGTGTTCGAAACCTGTAGAAGGGCGTACACATTTCTTTTTGACAATAACTTGGAATATTGGTTGGTATGCTATCTTACAATTATTCACAGTTTTAAGTTCTTAGTTCGCTTGAATATGGCTGATAGGCCCCATAACACCAAATGGCTGTCTGTTTATCATGGTGCGAAACACACTGCTTGCTGCCTGTTGAAGCAAATGGGGTTAACAAGCATGAATGTGAAAATTTAGCAATGGAGATTGTTTAAGCATTTAATGATCTCTCATGAGGTAAAAACCGACTTACAAACATTTTGTTATAAAATCGACGCCATATTAGTGTTAATGTTTGTAGAAATCAAATGCAAAATTGTTAGAAAGTATCCGACGGATGGTTACAAAATGATAGTGCGATTGTTAAGATGATAAGTTTTTAAAGAGAGTACCAGCTACAGGTTCGTCTTGAAGTACTAATCGGGCGTGCAAAAGAAGAAGTTCCAGGTGGCAGTTAAGGTGATTCGGCATGATAAATCATAATCAAGAGCCCATACAGGAGTCGCTTTGACATTTGAGAGACTATCAAGGGGAGGCATACACATACCATTACATACGAGCTATCAAATAGGAAAGAGACAACTGCTTGTATCCACGCAGCATTGCGAGCAGTGACGTTAGATGCTGCACATGATTTTAGGCCTAATCTTGTCACACAAATTGATTATGCTGCGGGCCGACATAATGATGAATCACCTATAATTATAATTCGCTATATATCACTGATTAAAATATTTGTAGTAACTGCGATATTATTAACTCGTTATATGTGCTACGGTATACATGGTCATGCAGGCACAAATCCGATGCACCAAAACTGTGAAGCAAGTGGTTCTGCTTTATACCTTATCATCGATTTATGATGAGCCATATATTCTTCTGTTGCATGCCCGTATTGATTATGGCAAAAAAACATTTGGATGTGGAAAAACTTATTGAAAGCTACACGATTCCAGTTTTAGACTATGAGTCCATATTACATTTTACTTGCAAACGATGCTACTTGGTTTTCAATTGCGGTCCATTCGTCCCGGTCAATTAAATACAAAGTAATTCTATTTTGTTCCCCGAAGCATCTCAAAGATGTTAGAATAGGTGCTTTATTCATCGATGTCATTACTATATCTGTGTGTTCAATGGAGTACAGTTTTTATTACGCAGCCAGTTGTACTTCGTACGGATACCCCTACGTTCTCGGCATTGCAATAGTCAATGGCTTCTCGATTACAACTGTTCCATCACGGCTCTCTGGTGTTGGTGTTTATGGTCTTGTCAACTTAAGTGAGATGAATTACAATCATACAACATTTGACACGGTCTCATTGAGGTTAGTTATACTGATATGGGCAAATTACTATTATATAGTATGAATGCGCCCATGCATTCTAGTCTAATTAATGGTTGATGAATGGCCGTGAAATCGCAGTGTCGCCAATGGCTCCTACACAAATGAGAGGCTACTATCATTTGACTATGTATTATTTCATCGCGAAGAATCAAAGCGATGCATTGATTAAATGTGTACGAATCGCCGCGGATAAGATATGCTTGTTCTCGAAAACCATTTGATATTCTTGCAAATATGAAAAAAATTAGGCGATATCAAATTCCTTTGATAAGCGCATAAAGAAGTGATCATAATGATTGCATAAAACGTTGTACACACTGATTGCATCAACATCTTTTTATTGTCATATTTTAGATGAAATGGGACCTCAAATATATCTGCGCCGTGTCAACCAGAAGTCACAGAAGAATACGGTGCAGGTATCGCATGCAAGGTTGAATGGTATTCCTGATAAGAGACTGTGTGATATTTCTAATAACTACCGTTATTTTTGTTTTGTCGAAATTATGAGCGACGGTTTTGGGGATTTTTTCAGCAGTATAGGTTAATGTCACCGCAAAAGCCTGATTCAGTACGTCGACAGTACTATTTACATTTAAGTGAAAACCAAATGACGGCCCTCACTTTATCCAGGATAGTCCTTAACCATTGATACCACACACTAAATGGTTGCCAGTTCATTGCTGACGAGGTTCTTGGCCGAGCGATTTTCAAAAGACCAAAGGACAAACTCTTTTAAATAATATACTACAAAATTAATGCTAACCAGAATATTGCTTCCTGCCCTTTTGTCACTTTAAAATACAAGTTTACAAATACTTCTACGATGCAGATTGTCAGGTAAAGGTGAATGTTCGATGTACAAGCTAAATGAAATAGGTAGCATATATGTGTAGCTGCATACCTTCACTTTTTTTGCATAAACAGAAATATTGACGTTTTTATTCAAATGATATTCGCAGCCTATGCGATGTCAACGGAACAGGTTGATATGCTCAATCTGTATACATGGCTTGTCAAAAGAGTACTTTCAAGCTTAATTACGTGCCCCTGCAGGATATTTGTTGTTTCAATCAATAAGAGTGAGTATTGTGAGTATTGGAATGTAACACATTCGGAAAAGAGTGCAATATTTGAAAACTACATGCTAGAGGTTAATATGCTTTCAAGATATTAAGCCAAGGTACTTCCCTATATTAGACGTCACACGGATACTACGTTCTGGGTACCCGCCTTTAGGGCCCTGGGTTATTGCAAGCTGAAATGAACTTGTGATGATATTTCCATGTAGCGATTGTCATAATGCAAATATATAGACACCTACCAAGGTATAAATATGCATCAAACGTAGTTATTTCTACATTTATTGGGTTTAATATGGCGGGGTTTCTCTGCTTCTTAACGGCAGCACTGTCGATCACGTGGTCTGTGTTGTCGATCGGAAAATGCGTGCAATTGATGACATTATATGAAGACGAAGCAGCACGGAATATATTCGGTGTCTTATTTTTACAAACCCCACTAACAATTATACAAATAGCTGTACTTAAATACAAGAGGCTGCTAAAATAGTTTTAATGATGTGTTTTATAGGATGCATGTGTCTGTGTTAGGATAAGTCAATGCAATATGCCTGTGTATTATAATGCTGTTGCCCTAGATGAACAGACATAAAAGATGCAAATCGGTAACGGGAGACAAGTAAACGAATATGACTGCAATATTGCTTATCAGTCTGATGTGACTCTTTTTTTTTCACACCTCGATCAAAATGTATAGCGGAATAAACACGTTTCTTCCCACTCAATACCCTCCTTTCATATCTTCACGTCTTATTAACCGGTGCGACGAACAGTAATACGACCTAGTCAAGTCGATCAACACCCAGGTTCTGCACCAATTTGACCTTTGTTGCATGCAGTCTGGTCATGAACCCCTCTTGTCAAATTATCTGCGATATTATCAACATTAACTTGATTATATCAAATGTCTATTCACTTTACATCGATCGGCTGATGGTACTTACAGCCATACAGATTGTACGGAACGTGCATATTTGTTTTTGAAAATGATTTCCCCGCCCAAGTAGGAACAGTCACGACCCATGAAACAGGACGGGAAATTCCTTCAACGTCACGCCATGCGATTACTGCGGTGACTACATGCCTCTGTCAGCGGCATTTTTACGGCAAAGGTTGAACCACATACACGCAGTTCTAGTTGGAGTACAGCTCAAACCGCTATTCAAACATATAAAAGCAAGTCTGGCGACATTGTCGCATCCCTACACACGGATGTTGCATCAGATCACCACATTATCTAATCCTAGAACCTGGTGCGAAATAATTCATACATCACACCGCCAGGGGACATTGACACTCTACACTGGTGTAGGATAGTTATGTATTAGGGACTGATTGCACATCTCAGTGGTTGCCTTTTGTCACATGCATGCTGACAAATTATGGTATCATTTAGAGATATTATTGATAAACGAGATGTGGTAGATAAGCAGAGAAGTAAGCGGAGTTGTGTCCATAACTGCCAGTAACAATGAGACTGCGCGGCTGTCCAGTTCAAACACTTGATGTTGTAGCACTAGACAATGTTACAGTGGCAAAAGACGCTGAAAGGTGCATTTATAACACATCACAATTAACGCAATGTGCGTTGGCGCGTTTCCTCCTATTCTCAGATGCCAGAATAGTGGCTGTAAAAAAAAGTAATTATCGACCTATAAGAGTGCAAGAGTCACTCCTATAATATATGTGCTCCGTACCATATACTACTCCATACGCTAAACTCTTTTCAATTTGCTCTTGTAACCACTAGAAAGTTTCAGATACATTATATCAAGTACACAATATCAGCTCGGGAAGGTTGTTTCAGCTCGGTTTTGTGCACGCTTTGCATTTGTACCAGATATATTGGTGGGGTAGTGGCATTCGATTTCCTTACCAATTGGACAAGGTTTGAGAAATGATGACACCCGAAATGCTATTTTAAATGCATAGTTTGTAGCATAACACTCTGTATATGTGAGATCCAAGCGATGTTTTATTTCTCTAGTGACACAAGACTTGCATATGAACAACGAACCACGTCGAGTGTAATTGCTGGCGGATTTGCGACCAGAATTGTTCCAACGTAGGCTCGTGTTGTCTGATATCGGACATAACTATTGCGAGCTTTCCATCTAACGAAATGGCCGCCATAGCAGCATCTTTTTTATTTCTTGGAAGATTCGCATTTGTGATCGGCAAGAAATATACAGTTATTCCCCTGCTATCCTATGCAGAAAGCAGGCAATTGCTATGTATGAGCATTGAATATATTTATGACACAGAGTGCCTGCAGCTCGGCAATAACTTAAATTGGAAAGGCGAAAATTGTTAGTTTCGTCAACAACGCTGTCGCCTACCGATCTATCACTTTCCTGAGTTACAGAGCTGACACATGTGGAGCATGCTTCACGATGAAATTGTTACGCGATTGATTCAGAGAAATTGTTAAATTTTCGAAACCAATATGCGACATATGTCGCAGCGCGGACTAGTAATGGTGGATGCCTTTGAATATATGCCATAACATCAGATTAATATCACGACCTTACCATTAGCTTGTATTGTATTTATTTGGCATCAAACGCTAATGCGTGAATTATGGTTCAAACATTATAGAATTAAATTAGCATAATTTTAAACAAAGGGTGCACTGGATACTTCTGAGATTCGAGGGTAATAAAAAATCTGCGTCACTAACGACCTACATATATGATGAAAAACTGACCGTCATCTTGGCATAAAATCACATCGGAATTTCTCTTGAATACATATTGATAACGGGTGATTTCATTGCAAATGAACCTGTCTGCGTCTAGTGAGGGCTTTTTTGCACGTTAGCAAAAGCTTTTTTATTCGTCATCAAAGAATCGACTTTAAATCGTGTTATATTTTTGATACATGCTAATGATCTTGTACAAACATCATCAATAATTTATTTTGTCGACGTTGCATTGATATATAAAACATCACATGCCATCAACGATATCCGAGAGCCCATAAACATATATTTATTCAACACCTCACGATGGTAATAAGCATTGTTCTTACCTATAAGCGCTGACTTTACCAAAAATACGGTAATAGAGAGCAACAGACAGCCGGACAGCAACCACGTTGTATGCTTCCCAGTAGCAAACCCATTAGTATCGTCGACAAACTCATGGAAACTCAAACCAACACAACCAAAGCATACAGCAAAGTATCTGGAGGCATACCGATGCACGACCATAAGAATACATCTAAAACTAAAATACCACGCAAACGTTCGCATATATATTTAGCATATTAAAAGTCTCATGGGAACTGCAGACCAGAAACATCAACAAGACAAGACGGACTGGACCAAAATGCCTCAGTGTAATTACAAATACCTCGTATTATGCAGCTACTTTATCCCGTTTTTACAACCTAGGGCTGCACAAACAGTCAGGATACATCTAAAATGCATGCGATAAGATATACCAGGGACGTACCCCACAAACAATACCTATGCAAAGGACCTCAACTCACAGACTCCCATCGCCATTTGTACCAAAAGCTTAAACCAACGATCATACTGACATAAAGGCCTGCGCTCAAAATGCAATGCAATCTATTAAAAATCAAAGATTAACTCGATTAATCTGTAAGCTTCCGAATTTTGATGTCAACCGATTCAAAAATTTCAAATCGCTTTTGGAGCGACGTAGTTTATCATTCCTGCAATAAGAAAAGGCATTTGACTCAATAAAGCAAATCCTACTGGACCTTTATTTTACGCGGCGCAGTTAGAGCCATTTCTTTGCAGCAACCAGCAAGCTCGTAGAATCCTTGATTACGTAACTGAACACCCATGTAAATAGAGGCTGGCCTTGTAAAACCTCAAAATAGGTGTATGCGGAAGTCCAGCATAGAAGCATGGCCCAAATTTAGACAGAAGAATATCTATGCCCTCCACTGTAGGTGACCCATTTATGGGTTTCTCAGTTAAAGGTATGTCTCTGCCGTTAATAATCGGCTGTAAATCGCTGCTCGCCTCCTTGGTTACATATAATTTTTAACAAATTCATAACTTTCCAATAAGATTGGCGAACGATCAAGTGATATCGCAACTTTCTGGTTGACTGGCTTGTTATGTTAAACGTTCATGCACACCGTGCATTTCAAGTACTATTGTAACAACATTGGCTCCATTCCTATCAGGTCTCTACTGAATGCAGTTAATTTTGGAATTAGTTACAGGAAACTGCATTCATTACGTGAAGCGCCTGTTGAGATTCGGGAGATCCCTGATTGTTTGAAAAACATTTAATAATAAGAGGTGCTTTGAACATATGACTCCTGCTTAGCACCACCAAATTTAACCTACTCTCGCCGAAAATGACTTGGGACAAAAACATAAAGTCATATTCCGATTGTTGTGATGGACATGTCAAATGTATTCTTTGAAACACATAAAAAGTAACAATTCAATCAAGCAGAAGATAATATAACAATGAAAGGCCACCTAGGGGTAATTACCATTGCGTGTAAGGCATATGATACACTTTTGCAGGATATTGTTTGTGCTTTCATGATTCCAACAGATCATACTAACTCCCAACCTGCAAATCGACGTCTTGATATTACCTTTCCACCATGTTTATATCGCATATGAATTTGTCCCTTTTGAACATTTTCAGCAAAGAAATTAAGCAACACAGTTAATTCAGTAACTTCCAGAAAAGATGAGTTGATTTGTTGTCCCGATAACCATCAGTAATTATTAAGTATGTTCGCTTTTCATCTGGAACTCTGTGTTGCGGCGGGCCTATGATATCCCGGTAGAACCACGGTCAGGTTATTTTAAGCAGAAGCCTTTGAATGCTTACTACAATGAGATGCCGCTTCCGCGATTCATTATACTTGAGAGCATAATATACTCTTCATGTGGATTTTGTTTCAATGATTTGCATAACAAATCTTCGATAAAGAGGGATGATTTTATAATGC